>JAWWEE010000074.1:97848466-97874346 GCA_035221455.1 Xenops minutus | reverse complement strand
CTTCAGGCCATTCCCTCAGGTCCTGTCACTGGTCACCACAGAGAAGAGATCAGTGCCTGCCCCTCCTCTTCCCCTCAAGAAGTCGCAGACTGCAATGAGGTCTCCCCTCAATCTCTTCTCCAGGCTGAACAGATCAAGTGACCTCAAATACCTAAGTTGACTGTTCTCTTTGGAAGAGTTTAAGGCAGTTTTAGACCAAATTTGACACTGATTAATTTTGATAGAGAAAACAAGTTGTTCAGAGTTCACCAAATATATTTTTCCCCCATGAGCATTTACCATTGCAGTTACAAGACCATTGTTTTTTTAAATCTTACTTTCCAGACTTGTCAAATTGCCCTCCCTATGGGCTGCTGTTGCTGTTATTGTTGCTTCAGAACTGCAGCCTTTTGCTGCTGCCAGAAGGCTCCTGATGCAGGACATTAAGCTACAGGTGAAAACAAGCCTTCCACTCAGCTGGGACGGTTCAAGTGGGCTGCTGTGAAGTACAAGCTCAGGAGCACCATAAAATACCAATGTGTACAATATTCTCCCAGGGTACTTTGCAACTTTCTTGGGTCAGCAAGTGCATTGTTCAGCACAAACCATGTTCAGCCACCTTTTTTGTGACGGTGACCTACTACAACACCGTTTACAGAACTTGTCTTATCAATATCAAGGCATCTATCAGATATCTAGCCTGGAAAATTATCCTTTAACTTTCTGGCAGGAGGGAGAGAATATGTACAAGAATAATCTCAGCTGCAGTGAGGCAGATCACAAGCAGCCAAGGGACAGGAAGAAGACAGTAAGGTAACATTTCCTAACATTCAAAGGAATTCAGAGAAACGAACTCATACAAACTTCCCTTGTTACAGAGCTTCTTTTAGCCTAATGAACTAGATATCTGGTATTTTGTTTTTGTGTTTTTAAGTTTCATATTTGTCTAGTACATCTACTAAGCCTTTCTTTAGTAGACGGACTCTTCCCTCCAGCTTTCCAAATGAATATTGACCGCATAAGTGGGGAGGGATGATAAATCATGTTCATGAGAAGCTCAGAGGTGTTCCAACACAAAAGGAGGTTTCTATTTACTTAAGTCTTGTGACACACTCTCAAGATTACATCAAATTATTTTTGAGCAAACTTCCTCATATACGTTCATATTTTAAATCTAATTTAGTTAAATTCAGATTTTGGCTTACCACCTGGAAACTAGTGGCTAAAAATATGATAATGCTCACCTTCTCCACTTCTGCTTTCTTCTCAGTAAGCAGAGTTAATGTTCTTTCATAAGCAATGTTAATGAGTGACCGCACCTCCTCATCTATCAATCTGGCCGTTGCCTCGCTGTAAGGTTTCTCTAATACCATGTCTCCTTGACGAGGGAGGTCAAAGGAAATCTGCCCTACTTTTTCATTCATACCAAACTGAACAATCTGAAGAGGAAAAAAAAAAAAAAAATCAAATAAAGGAGAGACAGTATGATTTTAAGGTGTATTGATGAAAAATATGGCGAACAAAACTGAAAGGACAAAGTTATTCTGCTATGACCCAATCTTTTCATCTAAAATCAACCATCCCCTGACAACTCAAGTCTACTAAGTTAATGTACCTAACTTCCACTTATTTCTTTTTACTGATTAAATTGAAGGACACATACCACCATTTCAAGGTGGTTACTAGTGATATCTTAGTATTTAAACAGCAAAGTGCTATGTATATCACAAAAGAAACACTTCAGGCTTCATTAATCAGTAAAACTCTCTTTTAGCAGAAATTTAAGTGTTTTTCCAACTGAAAATACTTCTAAAGTTTAGCATATTCCACTCATAAAGATGAGGTGACTTAAGTACTACAGTAGAGGGTCTTGAAGATTTTGTCCTATCATGTACAAAAATCATATGCTGTATTTCATCACAAGACACTCCTCTACAAGGCTGAAAATGATTCTTATCTTGCTTGACTCATTACTGAATATTAACTTGCCCATTTGCTAGATATCGATTTAAAATACTGCATTTTGCTTCAGCAGAGGCAAGTTCTGGCTGCTATTTATTTATTCACTCCATGACTACTATCAATTTTGTGGTTACTAAAGCAGCACTTCTCAGTCCAGCAAGATCAATATAGGTATGACAAAGAATGATCAGAACTCAAAGAGATCTCAGCAATTAAAACCAAGCATCTTAACCTGCTTCCTTAAGAAAAGTTGCATACTTTTTTTTTTTTGTCAACATGAACAAAAGTCTACATTTACAATATTATTTTTAATTTAAAACTGAACAAGAGTCACTGAAGATCCCATAAAATTAAGAGAAGATCATTGCATATTTACTTCCAGAACTGGGGCAACAAGCAGCACACCAGAGACCAGGAAGTAGGTGGGATTTGGAGTTGGGGGGATAAGTATGCAGGGGAAGAGAAGCATACTCCAAAACATCTCTTGCTCACCTTGTGATTGCCTTATTAGATGACATCTTTTGTGCTGATGCAGGAAATGTAATAATGCACCTGTGTGTAGCACACAGCTACACTTAGGTGAGTCACTGCATTGATAAGATTTCAAAGTACTCATCTATGTTAGCTAATATGATACAAACACCAACTGATGTCTTAATTTCTGTAGCCTTAACTGACAGAAAACAGTGCTTTAATACAAGGTTTTCTGGATTTTTAAGTGTGAATCCAAACTGGGTCTTCAAACTGAGCAATTGTAAATGCAGGATGAGATGATCAAACCTGAGCACTAAATTCCATTTTAAAAGTATACAATTTCCTCACATATTTGCAATTGAATCCAACTGTGGCCTACATGTACCTGTGGGCAGATGTAGGACAGTAATCAAAGCCTAATGCACGGACTGCTGTTCTAAGACTGAAATAAAATACCTTAGTCATTAGTGTCACTAAGCAACAGCATAATGTTTTCTGAATATTTTCTGAAACTAGGCTTTTGAGGGACACTTGATTAAATTGCATCATATCAAAATATTACTGTTAGGTAGTGAAGAAAACAGTACAGCAAAAAAAAGTCTCACTAAAGACCATACCTGAGCATATGCACTCTGGGTCACCTTCTTCAAGTCATCTTGGGCACCAGTTGTTATTCTTCCAAAGAAGATTTGCTCAGATACACGTCCCCCCAGAGTCATGCACATTCTGTCAAGTAGCTGCTCTTTGGTATAAAGATACTGTTCTTTGGGTAAATACTGAGCGTAACCCAGTCCTTTACCACGTGGGATAATAGATACCTACAATCAAAATTAACAGAGTGCCAGAACTATATAGTGTTTGAAAACAAAAAGCATTCTTCAGTTTGATTTAATTTTTTTATACCACAACCTACACCATACTCACCCTTGAGCTTTATTTCAGACATTATTTCCATTTACAGTTTTGCCCCCATTGTGTTTTATCCTTAAAAGCCCTGGCTAGCTCTAAACTGGGATAACAACTACTAGAATATCTGGAAAAGAAAGGTAAGACCACTGTCATATCTTTTCTAAAAACAGTATGGTGTTTTTCAAATATTTTAATTAAAATTCACAACTTCTTGAGAGTTACATATTGGGTAACACAGAATACAATAGCATTTCCCCATCTCTAGCATTCTGAACTGTTGAAGGATTTTCCATATAATATTCTTCAGCAGCAAATTGTACAAGATTAATTTTAAGCTTGAGATGAGATTAAAACCCCTCCCATGCAAAACTATGAATGTTAAAGCAAATTTGGGAAATTACAATGATTTTTCTTTTATGTTCAACTTGTCAAGCTGTGTATACAAAAAAGAGCAAATTAAAAGTAAAATTCAGCCTTCAAATGATAATTTTTATAGTTATATTCCTGAAGTATACCTGTGTAACCTGGTAAGACTAACTTAAACCACTGATCTATACTGAAAGCCTCAGAGAAAATGCAGCTATCAAGGCAGGCAGATCCTCTTCATGGGAGGATCAGGTCTCTCACTTTCCAAGGACATTTATGTTACAAACATAGTCAGAAAACAGTTAAGAAAGTTATAAGAAATGAACCAATAAAAGTACCCTAAAACTGACACACAGTATCTTTTGCAAGATTACATATTTTAACATCCTGTCAATATTAGGGGAAAATAAAAAATCCACAAAAGAAAAAGATGTTGTCCATGCTACTGTTAAAGTACTGGTTTGAATTACTTTCCTTACCTTTAAGAGTGGGTCAGCATGTTCCAAAAACCATCCTGCAACTGCATGCCCTGCCTCATGATACGCTACTGTCTTTTTCTCCTCTGGTTGGAGCACTTGAGTTTTCTTTTCCAAACCTTTATGAAATAAATTTGATTAATAGTTTCAGACACACCTTTCTCCTCTGAAATCCTTTACCTCATTCAGAAGGATGGTGAGCAACACTTACAGGGCCTGTCTATGACCCACTGAAAAACTTGGAAAAAAACCACCCCAAACTTGCAAGTTCTAGAAATTTACATCTTCTAGGTCTCACTGTAACCTTGTCCTTGATTAGACTTTTGAGTTTCAAAGTAAGTTCTTAAGAGTATTCAAATATCTAAATAAAACATTTGCATTTTTAAAATCAAGCAGTTTTCTAGATTATTTCAGGCTAGCCAGTTAAAAGCATCCCTAAATACAAGCAGCTTTTCCTCTTGTCATTTTGAAGAAATTAGAAAAGTGTCCCAATGAAATTTCTCTTTAAACTCCTTTCTCTACTACAGAAGTCAGCAATACAGACAGGCTATTTCTTTTCTTTTCTCAGGTGTGTTCAGGAGGTAAAAAAGAAAAGAAGACCACTGGAAAGATTCAAAGCATGGCTTTATATATATTTTAGATACATATAAAAAATAAGTTTCCTGTTGTATTACAATTTCTGAGAAACAATTGATGAGATTCACCTACCTCCAATAACTCTTTCAATTGCTTGCTCAAAATGCTTTTGGTTTATAGCATCTGAGAGATGCCTTGCAGCAATTAAAGCAGCTTCATTACAAACATTAGCAATATCAGCACCTAAAAGCAGAGAAGGCATGAATTACTGATAATTTTCAACAATTTTCTCTGAGTTTAGCATAAAGACAACCTTATCTATAACTAGTTTGTCATAAATTCTTACAGAGCTTGAAAGTTAATGTGCTCTGAAATAGCTTTATTATTTAAGAGCTATTTAAATACACATACTATAGTTATAAGCTTCAGAACTCTTCTCATCAGTAGACAGCCAGAAAACAGAGATTATATTACCAGTGAAGCACTCATTTGATATATCCTGCCTTCCTTTTCTATCTGCAAAAGACTTAAAGAGGCATATATTTGGCTGCACAATTTTTCCTACATGTGAATTCAGTATAGCTCAGCTACTGGTGTATCTCTTCACATTACTGGTTTCAAGCCATCCACTTGTTAACACTATTTGCAGTAATGCTATGGAGATAACTTGGTTTAAACATCATCACTGCAACTGCCAGAAACACTGACAATCAGATCTCAGAAAACCAGTTTTACAGAGACCAGGATAACAATGAAAAAATTCAGCTACTGGTCAACAAAAATTTTTAATTAATTACATTACAAGCAAGTAATGAGAGTTCTCACATCCATTCCTAATTCAACACAAGGTTGCAGTACATTTTCCAGGGAGCAGTTTTTACATGTAGAAAGAGAAATTCCCCTACAGAATAAACACGCAAACTCCACCAAAACAGATCTTCTCTAGCAGTTCTCAAGAATGCAACAAACAAATGAAAGGACAAACAGGAAGAACACATGAGTGATAACAATGAGAAACCTCTTGATTGCTTTTACTAAAGAGAGAAGAAACTGCCATTTCATATGTCACCCTGACTGAAGCACACAAAACTCAAGACCCTCAGAAATCTGCTACTTGCTCACACAGGCAAAGAGAATTTCACACTGTACCAGTAAATACAATGAAATGAAATGGCATCCAGAAGATAAGATGCAAGAAAAACAGAAGTAGTAGGAAAATAAAATATCTGCAACCTAAATAGTAAATGGAGAATAACAGTGGCATTGGGAGTTACTTACCTGAAAACCCAGGTGTCAGTGATGCGAGCTTTCTTGCTAGGTTATCTTTATTTAAGATACTGTCTAACTTCAGAGGTCTAAGATGAACTTTGAAAATGGACGCTCTTCCTTTTATATCTGGGGGTCCTTTAAGATAAAAGTAATATGATTTTACTTTTCACATATATATACACATGCAGATATATATATATATTCAAATTGAATGTGTGCAAGGAAGTTAGGTAGATAAATAGCTGCAGTGACTTCAGTGGTATTCCACAAACACAGAAGGATACAGCCATGCAGATAAAACTTACCAATGTAAATCTGCCTGTCAAAGCGTCCTGGTCTCATTAGTGCAGGGTCTAAAATATCTGGCCTGTTAGTACCTGCCAAAATGACTACATTTGTGGTTGTATTAAATCCTGTTGAAGAAATGTAATAAGGAGAAAATCTGTGTAAATATAATTTCCATGAAAAAAATTCCTATCCAGTAATAAAAAGACTGTCCACTTTACAGGGTCATGTAAGAACTGACAGTTTAAACAAACGGTCTTAAAGCTGAAAATATTTCTATTTATTACGGCATTGTCCAGCCTTTCACAACAAGCAAGAAAATGGCCTTGGGCTCTGCTTTGTGAAGTACTATATCAAATCCTGCTTTATCTTCAAAATACAATAATAGATTAACTGCTCAGGAAATTGCAGATCCAGCATGGCTAGCTGTATTTTTTTTACAGACAGACTGGTCTCATGCGGAGCATTTTTTGGCCTATTCAACTATGACAAAGAGTTGGGAGATCAAGAATGAGGGTTCTTTCTTTTTTTTTCTGAATGAATTTTAGTAAAACACCAGGCTGCAGCAAAATGAGTCACTGTTCTTTCATTTTAGGATGCAAGGAGACAAAGACAATTTAGACTCAGGCTAGAATTCAAATCTTTGTTAACAGGTCTGAACAAGCTTCTTCCCCATATCCTTGTTATTATAATGTAATATTAGACATTACATACTTACCATCCATTTCTACTAAAAGCTGATTGAGTGTATTCTCTTGTTCACTTTGTCCTCCAAAGTTGCCCCTTCCTCTCTTCCTTCCTACTGCATCTATTTCATCAATGAAGAGAATGCAGGGGGCATTTTTACGAGCCAGAGCAAATAAATCTCTAACCTTAAGAGAAGAACAGAAGAACATCAGATTAGTCTGTATCTAGTTAGAGTTGGGGGTTGGTAGGAGGGGAAGAGGCACATCAGTAACAGTGTCCTTACAGTCGAGTACACTGTTAATAAGCATGCTGAGGCCACCAGCCAGCTCTCAAGGCAGTGGTAAGTTACACTGTAGCTGCTGCTCAACAAGAATCACTAATGTGAGAGCCCTCTGCCTGACAAATGCTTTCTCAATCCATAAACTGAGAATGGCCAACAACTTTAGAAGTCTTAAGAAATAACTCTTCCTGCATAACTGAAATACATCGTCAGCGATAAAAGCCTCCAAATTTCAGAGATTTAAAGCAAGATTACTTTTTTAAGCTCTTCTTTAACACAGTATTACAAACAATGCTAATGCAACCACACAGTCATTGTTTATACCAAGGAAAAAGTCTTTTTCCTGTAGTTAGAACTGGGTGATATAGGTCCTACATGTAGCTCCAACTTAAGGCTTACTTACAAGCATTGCTACTGTATTCAAACAACATGCTTTTATAAATACTGACTTTTAGCCCTCCTGTCTTGCTCTTACACAGGCTAAAGAAACCTTAATTCACCTCCAAAAGTTTATTTGGAAGTCAAATTTCTTTGTAGAAATCTGGAAAAAAGGGGCAGGACATGAATAAATAGCTTAAATTTTTTTTAAGACTTTCAGATTCTAAGTAAGATATTACCTATCAAATTCTATTGCGGTAGTTTTAGCACAGTGTGACTGACTTTTAGGTGCAACACTGCAATGTTGCTTTGCTTGCAAACATATCAGAAGGACTTCACTGAAACCAATTCAGTGAGTCAACAGATCTACAACTGAGGAATCGAACTGGAGCAAACAGGAAACGAAGAATTATGGAAGAATTTTGACCTGATTGAGAATTATATGTAGCTCAGAGCTTTACTACTTTATTCATTAGTGATGCAATTAGAGAAGGCTTCTCTGATGACAAACAACTTACAGTAGATTTAAAGAGATGCAAATTTTGGACAGTATGCTCTACTACATCAAGTCATTCAGATTTTTTGAAAAAAGTACAATGAAAGAACATGATAAACCAGGAAAAAGTGTCTGATGCTCAAAGTGAACTACTTTTCATTGGAAAGAGATAGAAATCCAGAAACATACAACTATTTTTTCAGAAGGAACAGAACTAGAAGTTTTAATAATACACAAACACTAAAAAAACACCAAAGGAACCAAGGCTGTATCCCAATTTATGAATGATCAATCTAGCATCACTAACAACTGTCTTATTTACTAAATTAATAGGAACTGAAATTAAAATACTTGTTTTCTATAGGCATCAGAAATTATGAACGGTGTTGAAACCTCAGTTCACAGCCAAAATTGTGCCAAAGGAATTCACTGGGTGGTAAAAGCTGATAACCATTTGCACAGACCAGTACAAAAGTAAGTCACTTTGCTCTGGGGCATTTCAGATATCTATTGACAACTAATGGAAATATAGTCTGAGTATCACTATTATTTTAGGATACCTAACACTTTCCTAAATTTTTATTATGGCAAAATATTATCAGTAACTTGTCTATACCACTTAACAAGTTTTTAATGAGATATTTTAAGAGAGTTAAGGCAAAAGTGCATAAAAAGTATTAGACAGTATTAGACAGATACACTTGGTTACTTAAATCATCTCCAGGAATCAGTCGTTAGTTCCAGGACCCCTGGACTCCTATTTCAACCAAAAATTTATTTGTGTGTTCGAGACAACTCTTTATAGCCAAGACTTTGAAACTACAAAGAGAATAAAGTTCTTCAAAGAGACAGGAATTATTTAGAGCAGGAGAAGGCATTTCCACAGCAGTAGTTAAATGAGCTACATATTTCTAACCCAGATAGTAAATGTACTTCAGAGCAGAGTTTGCAGAGTTCTGTTGTGTGTTCTTAAGCTCCTGCGAAGAGGTAAATCCTTAATGGTCTGCAACCAGATACTGAACTGCATTAGTTCCTTTTATGAAAGGTATTTCTGTGATTTTTGTGTTTAGACAAGCATCCGGCATCACTTCTAAGTAGTCTGCATAGAAGAAAGAACGTCAACTGTAATCAAACAGTTTGTCTCCCAAATTTGACAACATCCTTTCAACAGCCAATACTGAAAGAAAAGAGCAAGGCCAAAGACTTACTCGAGCTGGACCCACACCAACAAACATTTCTAAGAACTCTGAGCCGTTGACTGTGATAAATGGTACATTAGCTTCTCCAGCTGTAGCTTTAGCTAGAAGTGTTTTCCCAGTACCTGGAGGACCTGTCAGAATTGCCCCCTGCAAGAGAAATGGGTATATTTTCCTCATGAAGAAAATGTAGCCTTAAGCCGATGAAATATCTTACTTAAAGATCTACATGTTACAATGTTGAGTCCACTGGCTTTTCTTCCACCACAGTGAAAACTGTGCAAGTAAACAAACTGAAGATTAATACCTCATTTAAACAAGCAAAAGAAAAAAATTCGAGGCAACATTGCCAGATTTAGATTTACAGGAACAGTGTTTTCTTAGAAATATTAAACAATTAAAAAAAAAAGGTATATCATCAGGTGGGCTTCCATGCCAGCACAGCCAAAAGGCAATTCTACAACAATATATGCAAGAATGATGCTACACATGTATGTGACACATCATTTCTGATCCATGTGAACAGATGAAGTATTCCGTAAGACAAGTCTTCTGGCAGCACAGTTACACTCCTGGCACCTAATGCCTATTTAATTTTTTTCTGATTGTGACAAGAAAGAAGCTGGAAAACATTGCACGTGTAAACAATCCTAGTACAATTTAGAATACTGAGGACTACCAAAAGAATAAAGTAGTTATCTGCTAAGTGAACAATCCCTTACCTTTGGAATTTTTGCTCCCAGATCCTCATATTGTTTAGGATTTTTCAGAAAGTTAACAAACTCCATTATCTCTAATTTGGCCTCCTCACAGCCAGCTACATCTTTGAATTTAACGTCTATTTCATCCTTAAGAACTTTGGCAGTGGTTTCACCAACACTGAAAAGTCCACCCATTCCACGCCCTCCCCGACCTAAGCCTGCAGGACCTCTTCTTAATGTGTACAGCAAAGAACCAATAATCAGGATTGTAGGCAGCAAACTCAGGAGAAATGACCTGCAGAGGAAAAAAACCACAGAAAAACACATATATCACAAAAATCCATTACTGCATATAACATGTAGATATTGTTAGTTCCACCATATGCAAACAAATTCGAGACTAATACTCAGTTAACTTCTAATATTTATATTTCTACAGGGTTGTTCACACTGGGAAATAACCAAAATAAATTTGAAAACAAATTGTTATATTGATTATTGCTTGTTTTAAAACCAAGCACAACAAGTGACACTGATGAATTTTACAGAGAAAAATTGCATTATCTAATAAACAGAAATATCTCATTTTTTCCAAAGGTAAATTCACAGGACCAGTCATGCAAATGCTTACATTCTCAAAACAAGTTGTATTAAGTTGCATATAATCAGTGTATGCTAAAAGTTCAAGCAGAAATTTCTCCCTAAAATACATACTTGCCCTTCTTCCCTTAGGTTTTTCTCAATTTTTTTACATTTTCTTCTTCTTCCCATGTCTCCATTTTCCATTTCAAGGCTACAGAGTTTCTGGGGGGTTCTGGATTGTTGGGTTTTTTTCTGATTTTTATTATTCATTGCCCATTACCCTTCACTGTCTGTCCTCTGGCTTTCTAGCACAACTCTGTACAAGCCAAAAATCCTAACACAGTCCTCATTATTGTAGTATGAGCACTGTAGAGATTTTTCTGTGGAAAGGAATAGCTTCAACAAACAGCTCACAAGAGGTTCTATCAACACTCAGCAAAAATAAAAAAAATGGGGAAAAGAAGCACAATCATAAGTGATCCCTAAATTTCCAAGCTTTACTGATAACCAACGTTTCTGAGATGAAGAGGAAAAAAATCTACATGAGCACCACCTCTGGAGCTCTACTGCTGTGTCTGGCTGACTCTTGCTCTGGTATAAGTCACTGGGAGGAAGGGCTTAAGTGAAGAAAGGAGTAATAGTAAACAAACATTTATGTAATCAGAAGCTATATTTAGAGCAAGAGGATATGGATTTCTTCATAGACAAAGTACTGAACAGCTGCTCTTACAGTTAACACTCAAAGGCAAACCCAAGCGGATTGTTATTCTGATAATACTGCCACCTAGTGAGCCCTAACACACGTGTATTACAAATCCACTTTTATACTGTAAACGCAAACATCTTTTTATCAGAAACTCTTTTAAAGCCACTTCTTACCCATCGCTCTCTGTTGAGTAGACTACAGGCAATCTGTTCTCCACTTCTATTCCCAGATCTTGCTGCACAGTTTCAAGATTCCGTTCAAAAGTGTCCACACTGCCAATATTAAACCAGACGTACTGCGAGAAAAAAAGTGGAGATCACCACAAAGCGCCCTCCCTATCTTACTCCACCTTAATTACAAACTAATTTTGAACACGTACACAAGAAATTATTGGACCAGATCAGGACCAAGTTTAAGGTGCCTTGTCAAATGTGTAACTGATGTAAGGGGCACATAATAAATCTAAAGCCTACCAACCTGAACACACTGTATATCATTACAGAAATCATAACACCTGATAGTTTTGGGGCACTTTAAACAGGGGAAATCCTGGCATTCTCTCCAGAACAAATGGAAGGGAGTAATAAAGGGACCTATACAGTCAGAATAACACAGAGCACTGAATGTGAAAACACAGCAGTCATACAACTTACTGCCTCACCTGAAGTTCTCAGCCCTTCTGATTAAGAAAGGTAATTTTCTGCTTCTGGAGTCTATATTAGCTTTAAAGCAAACTGTCTTCACAAAAAAACAGCATGAAATTTATCATACACTGGAAAAAATCCCATCCACACATTACTCTTAAACAGCGTTGTTTAGTTTTTCAAGAAATCTCCCCTTTTGCACCATGACCTGCCTGATTTGCTCCTACTTAGCCTAATACTGAAAAAAGAAAAACAGAGTAGTTCTGGGTATGAACTGATTGAGAAACTAAGGGCAACTGGTTGTATGTGGGCTAAAGTGTAGGTGTATTAATAAGCCACACTGAAACCCACTGATTAAGTAACTGCTGCAGATTTCACTTCATCCTGGAGAGACTTGCAGACCTTATTTCAGAAAGTCAGCTAAGAAACATCCACCACCTAGATAACCTGACAAAATTCCTCAGATGCTTCTTCTAAATCTTCCATTGTCTATCAGATCTTTATGTCTTTCTTTACTTATTTATTTACTTTTAATAGGTCCCTGCCACTGGGTATTACTCTTTGGAGAATGTTTGCCTGCATTAATTTAACCCTCGCTAGAAAAATTGCTACTAGAAAAGCAACTCCCTGAAATAAGCACTTTGAAGACAAAATTAAATATTTCTCTTTGTTTTCTCAAATAACTGGTTAAAAACAGTCTGGAACAGAAAAGATCCAAAAGTATGTACAGTTAAGTCTGGGATTTTCTTGAGCAGATAGGAAGCAACAGCTAAAAATACAGACCCTTCAGCAATTTCTCACTCTTCCTATTTACATGTCTGTATTAAGAGAACGGTTCTGGAAAAGAACTACTTGCCATAGTTTTAAGGTATCTATGGCAAAACAACTGGCACACCAAAGTGAAAAACTTTGGTTTATCCTACACAATGTAGGATAATGCAACAATAAGGGAGAAAACATATTTTAGATCAAGATATTATTCATGCTCCAGACTAAGTTTTCTGCATCAAACTCTACCTAAAAAGAGGGCTTTGCTGTTTCTAAGGTCTCATGTATACGTACTAAAAGCGTTTACCCATTCATGAGGAGACTTTCCAGGAACAAAGATGACTCTAACAAAGCGTTTGTTCACCACTTCTAGTCTGTCCACCTATAGGAGGAAAGAAAATGTGAAGAGCACACAGTCACTGCACTTCATCACACTAAGAGCTACAGATACCACAAGTGAATCTTTCTCTTTTCCAGTAAGGAGAATAAAATCAATCTTGTACATCAGGATGGTTCCACAACCTACAGTTTGCCATTAGGAATCATGTACATAAACAGAAAGAAAGGAATACTGGCATGTTAGAATTTAGATTGAAAGACTGACCTCATACCCTCTTCTCAAGGAAAAAACCCAATGCATGCCTCAGCAAAAATCACAGTTACAGTGAAATAGTTGAACAATACTTAACTATTTCAGTGGTCAAACACCAAAAGCAAGAAATTACATGACTCCAAACTCTTACAGCAGCTTCCAAAACAGACCAAACTGAACAGAATGCGCAAAAGTTTAACTTTGCTCTTACAATTGTTTTCTCCAAGACAAAAGACCTCCTGTGCCACCAATACTAAACAACATCAGTTAGATAAAGAACTATTTAGCTGAAGTAACAGACACCATACAAACTATACCCAAAAACCAAGCTGTAGGTTTGCAAGTATATACTACTAAGCTCTTTTTTAGAATTCTCCTCAAGTGGTTAGTTTCTTGAATTTGACACGGTCTCTTCAGAAGACAACTAAAGATTTTACCACTTTTTCTTCCTCTTTCCATAAAATAACTGGCTTCAGCATCTTTAAAGGATTTAAAACTAGCAATGGTTCTAGAAGTTGGGCCTGAATTTCACACAGGTTAGTAAGGTTGTTCCCTGAACTCTCTATGTGTGGACATTTCTGGTAGAACTGAAGCAAAACATGAGCTAAGACGTTGCTCTACACAGACCTAACTTGCCTTCATGCAACACTATCTGAACACCTTTGTTTTGAAAAAGCACATCACCTTCAGTAGTGTGGTCTTCTCCTCACCACTATGGCAACCAACAGCATTTTACAGCTACACATTTAGTTTATCTGAATATCCAGACTACATCTTACAAAGACACAAGAAACTTGGTTTTGTGCAACAGCCTACTTTCACAATGCTTTTCTGCGACAAAGCTTCAGGCTTTGTTCACTTTAACAGCTGAACTAATATTTATACCAACCTAAGTGTCTTACTGCTTCAAAAAAAATATAATCAACAAGGGTTTTTTCACAAGATGTACACATAATCACCATTTAAGAACAAGACTGACTGTAAGACACAGTCTAGGCAGAAGGGGAGAAGCACACAGAGTAGTTCTGCAGAGCTCAGTAAGACAAAGAAAGGTAAGAAACACCCTGTTTAGCAGTTTACCAAAGTAATGGAGGGGTAAGAAGCACGCTGTTAACAGAAAATCCCAGGTCTGAAACCTAGAGGAAGGAGAAAGCAAGTCAATGCTTTCCTAACCTGTAGGCAAAGCTACAAGCAGGGAGGGAATAAACAAAAAGAACTAGTGGTTCCTGAAGTGGAAAAAGACTGTGTAAGACACAATCTCCTGAGCTTCAGGGCATCACCAACCTATTACTCCAAGTGTGGAAACCTGCCAAGTTCTACAGAGAGATAGGACACCGATGATAAAATTGATTGCTCCAGTAGTGGCTCCAGGTAAGAAGAAATACAAGAGGAGAAAACAAAGAGAAGGCTATTTTACAACATAGTTATACTTATTTACTGCCCTTGAAGGGATGCCAATTTATCGCCCTTGAAGGGATTCTTCCGTTCCCCACCCCCATTCTTCTGTTCACACCACTGCTTCTCAGATTCCCCAAGGAACTGATTTCAGGCACGAAACAGGCAGAAAACCTTCTCCTTCAGAGGGATGGGCTCATGGAAGTGCTTAAGGTTAGGAGTAAGCTGCTTCCAAAGGCAGGTGGCATGTCTGCTTAAGCCACTAGGCTTAAGGTCAGTTTACATATAAAACCATAAAACAATACCCTGAGAGACTGTGGCCACACTGCCCCTTCAAACCAGCATCCTCATGAGCTACCCAACCAAGAAATTTTGTCCTGAGCTGCTATTCCCTCTCATCTCTTGAAATGACATAAATCTCCACTCATCCATCCAGAACATTAGATCAAGGAACTGATTAAAATAAAAGCTAATCCCTTTTCCCCCTCAAAAGTTACTCTTAAGCCAGTTCTCACTAAACAGACACACGAACGCAAGCATAAGAGGGAAGGCAGAAATTAGCAACTTCAGCAGACTGATTTTTCATATTGATTCCCCTCAGTACTCACCACTCCTTTGGAAAGGTAGTTATTGACAAAGTCTTTCCAGGTGATTTCTCTCCCAGGGACCCTGAAGAAGAAGTAGTATACAACCATTGTCCAAAAAAAAGAACTTCCCACTACGTACATCCGAAACTCCCTGACGTCCCACGGAATGTCGCCCTAGGAAACGGAGAGGAAAAAAAGTTTTAGAGTCTGTAATACAGTAACCACATAACAAACAGGTTCTAGTATATCTTTCTGGCTTCTATTCCCTGCCCTCTAGGTTGCCACAGAGAACGTCAAAGCTCTATTTTGTTGTATGAGCACACTTCAGTAGCTTCAGATACAACTGAGCACTGGTAGAAAATCTTTCAGTGTTTTACAAATAGTGATTGAACAGTTTTGATCTGTGAATTTTAGAAAAAAAAATTGCCATTCATCACAGGACCTTTCTGCCTCCATCCTAATACAATTATCCTTGCCCTCCAGGACTACATGCAATACTGACAGAAAATAAGGGAAAAAATCTAACAGGAAAAATCCCAGAATGAAGAAAATCATTACATGCACCAAGTAAAATCGGAAAAATATTTTTTATATCCAGGTACTGCCAGATTCTATCAATTTTGTGCTACAGTTAATGGCAATAAATTTCAAAAAGCAACTCACACATATATTCCATTCAGCTCTCAACAAGTAAGAGTAAACTACCTTTAACTGGCATTGTGTGGTCAGAAAGTTTTACAAACTGAGATTCTGAAACAAACCACAAAGCCTTTAAAGGTCTGAGGCTCCAGTGTAAGAATACTGACTACTAGCAACAACATTCACATAGCTTAAAATTCCACTACCATTCCTGAGCCAGAGGTAAATGCCTCTGGAATTATACACAAAACTGTTACTGATGAAAGGCACTGACTGAGTGCCTGGGAGCCACCTAGAGCCTGGTGCCATGAAATGCTGCGTACAAGAGGCTTAAGGAAGATTTAGGCAATCAGATTATGGCCTCAAAATGCAAAAAACATGCAAAGTTATTTTGTGGAGATAAGACAGTAACATAAAGAAAGATATTTTAAAGTTACAACCTTCTGTAATCTGGTCCACCAGTTAGTTTCTTCTTTCTTGCCACCTTTTTTTCCACCGCTGCCACCTCCTCCACTACCAGTCCCACTAGGCTGTCGGGCACTAGCTTGCTTAGCTTCTAACAAAAAAACCAAACAACAAAACCAAACATAAAAAACCTTAAAATCTTTACATCTTATATCAATCTCACATTATTTTTATTAGCTTTAAAATTAAGGAGTTGTTCTGAAAAACGTACTAGTCTGCAATGCTACAATTAAGATTATGTGACAAACAGCATTTTTCATAGAAAAGCAAATATATCAGATGGCAGACAGACATCTATCTCATACAGTTATGACCAGAAGATAGGTCTATTAACTGATGACACTTGGGCACCAAGAACTAAAGAGCTGTTCTGGATCCTCACACAAAGTGACGATTCTGGCTATTCCATACAATAAAATTAGTATTTTAGCCTGCTCAGGAAAAGCCAAGAGCTACACACACAGAGAATTTCTGAATGCATGGTTAACATCAACTAATAGGAAACAGTAAAACAAGAATTTAAGGACAGTATTCCAACCGAAGCATAACAAATACCATAAGATATACCATAAGATAAATATTTATTTTGCTTTCATATCATGTCTAATAAAAACATATAAACTTGCACTTTAAAACTAATCTGGTACAGAAACAGCTTCCATGAAAAATAAAGAATAAACCCACAACCCAAACCCACAATTGTGTGAAAATCTAATTTAATGAATACACACTCCACAAAGAACTGAAGTCAAGCAGCTTTTTATACCTTTTGTTTCTGCAGGTGCACCTTTAGTTCCATTAGATTTCTTCCCATTGGGAAAATATTTTTCAAATCCTATTAAGAGAGAGTTAAGGAGATCATAATTGTGTTTTACTTCACAATTCTTTTGTCACACTTCAGTAGTCACAACTTGAATGTGTACAACAGCAAAGAAGATAGCAAGATCTGGACTGCAAAAATAGCTCTGTGCCTCTTTTTGTTGGAAAAGCTCTATCAGATCTCCATAAACAAATCTACTACTGTTGACATGAAACTATCAAACGTATTTAATAACCTAAATTAAAGCTACCCTTTTACCCAGAGACAGACAAGCTTAGTTCAAAGAAAACTGCATTGCATAGCATGAAGATAGGCAAACAAGTTATTCTTTAAGAGCTCCTAAAAATCCCATAAATCTATGTTCCATCTCAAGATTAATGGCTGGTTTACTTCCCCACAGGCAATAAACCTGAATAGCCCACAAGTGCAGTCCTCGGGAAGGAATGCAGTCTGCTTCATTTCACTGATCAAAGTATAATCACCTTTGGGAGGTTGAGAGAAAAGCCTTCTACAAGCAGCGATTACACTTGCCAAGACAGTACTTCTGTCAGCAGTAACTCCAGGGGTAACTTTTTCACAGAGCTGAAAGATGAAAAAGATACATAAAGCAACAAGAAGGTGCCACAAAAAAAAAAAATCAAAAAAAAAATCTTCAAACTCTGTAGTAGTCATTAACTGCAGCTAGTCAGAGTTCTTCACACCTGGAACTTTACAACAGACTGCACTGTAACTGTTGTGGGTCTGAGCATAAGACAACAATGGAAAAAGAAAAGTTAATCAAATGAGTAATTTCTACAGCAAGGATATTTTTATTGCCATTGTTAAGAACAGTTTCATCTTACAGACAAGCAAAAACTTCTTTATTAAAAGAGAAAAATCAAGCAGGAAACACTAAAAGCTACAAACATTAAATACACATTGATTCGATGGGAAATATTTCATAATACCAGATGAATGACACTTAAGTGCAACACTGTACATGCATGAGCCACAGAGTATTGAATTGCATTCTGTTAAAGAAATGCAGCTTTTTTCAAATAGTTAGGAACTTCTAACTTCTGAATATGAAAGGTCTGCTCGAATCAAAAAAAAAAAAAAAAAAAAGATGTGACAGACAATGCTTCCATCCAGGTGAAAAACCAACACAGAGGAGGAATCTCACTTCAAAAAGACCTAAAGCCCTATGTAGGTAAACATCCAGTTATAAAAACACAACAAACCTAAGCCTATTACACCCTGTTCTAAGGTTAATTGTTTATTGTTATTCATCATTTAAGTGTGATGAGAGAAATTTAAATAAACTTGCTAATTCTTAAGAAACTTTTGGCATTGTAACTGAATACTTAAAACAGAGTAAATTGCAATTTTATTAAAGATAACTCACACCTGATTTTTTCAAGAAGGACGTATTTTAGATAAAATACCAACTTGTCCCTTTCATAAGCTTTCCCAGCACTTCTAAGAAACAAAATATTACACATACCAAGATTTCCTCAAGACTTTCTTTCTGTCTCCATTCCCTTCTACCCCATAAAGGCACTCAAGTCTCCTGTTCTTTTTGATTAGAAGCTATTATTTACCTTAAGAACCAGAGAAAAACTATAATACAAAGAACAGCAACTGAAAAACAACAGAGCCTAAGAAAACATGACCCGATGTATCCTTGCAAGACAGCAAACTATCTAGGACATCCAGGACTAACACCTGACTACATCTGTGAAGGAAAGCTCAATGTTAAAGTCAACGTGTAATGGTTGTAAACAAAACTTATTGTTGCATATCAAAGAAACTTGTAGAATAGTAGATTGCATGATGAAACTACCCTAGGAATACAGCCATACCATTAACTGAATGCTAACTCTCCTGAAGTCTTCTGTCTGGGATCTTCCCCCTTATTAAATGATGAAATACATCAGACTTATTTCGAGCAGCCATGTAGTTCCACCTGCTGGAACCAAGAGGAATACCAAAATGTTTTTACTGCTTGCTTTTGCTGTAGACTGAGCCAAGAATTCCTTGGCTGCTTGATCAAGCCATTAATTCTGCGCCACTGTATGCCTCTGAATAAAATCTGATACTGAAAATCCAAGAGGATATTTTACTGATCATGAAAAGCATATGCAGTGCAGACAGTCTGGAGAGCAGCTCATGTAAAGAACAGATACAAGGTCCAATACTTTATGACCTCCAACACAGGCAACTGCACCTGTGCTCCTAGAAGAGGATTTGGGACAATGGTATGCATCCATGTGGGCAATAAAATAAAAGGCGCTTGCCACAGACCATCTGGAGTTCAAATACAGACAGGCAGTGAATGTTACAGCAACTCATGAAACTCAAAGAAACATCCAGTAATACTGGCTTTTATGTCAGTGGCCTTCTACAACACCCCAAAACTAGGGAGTTAATTCTTCTGAAAACTCAAAGTACCTTTTATTTGTAAAGAGACAGGACTATTCAGAAACCTTTACTACAACTACAATAAAAAATAAAGAAACTGCTCATGTTTAAAAGAAAAGTTTAAGTAAGCCAAACTCAGCTGCCTGGCTCGTCTAGACCAGCATGGGTTTACTACAGCATTAAGTTATAGCTTCAGTGAAGGAGAGGGAAGGGCAAACAGATGGAGCTTTGGGGAAGACCTGAATAATGGGACTGGCTTGTTTTGTTGTTGGATTGTCTCTACAGATCCTAGATTCCATAAATAAATGCACAGTCACCTGTCAAGTTAATATGCAGAGAGCTGAGTGCTTTAAAGTTGGTTTGTGAGAAAAGGGAACAACTGACTTCATGGCCTATTCAGTAAGTCACCTGACTGCTTTGAGAAGAGATGTCTGAGAGGGGACCTCATTAACGTCTGTAAGTATCTGAGGGGAGAGTGCCAAGAGGATAGAGCCAGACTCTTCTTGGTGGTGCCAAGCAATACAATAAGGGGCAAGGGGTAGAAACTGATGCACACGAAGTTCCACCCAAACATGAGTAAGAACTTCTTTACTGTGCAAGTGACTGAGCACTGGAACAGAGCTCAAAGAGGCTGTGGAGTCTCCATCACAGGGGATATTCAAGAACTCTCTAAATCATCACCACAAAAATGGATCATATTTATCC
Organism: Xenops minutus; assembly: GCA_035221455.1. Taxonomy (NCBI): domain Eukaryota; kingdom Metazoa; phylum Chordata; class Aves; order Passeriformes; family Furnariidae; genus Xenops; species Xenops minutus. The sequence continues at coordinate 97,854,009 of JAWWEE010000074.1, read as the reverse complement.
TGATACACAGCCTATCTCTGGATTTTCCAGCAATGGGAATGCCACAGCAAGCTTAGCTGATATAAGAACACCCACTGCCTAAACAGCAAAGGGAAAGCAAACAAAGCACATTTTGACTGGATGCCGTTTTGGACTGTCTGCTGGGAAACTCTGCCCAGCTTCTCTCAGTCAGAGGTAAAAATTGTCACAGCATATAAAGCAAAAAAAAACAAAAAACAACACCTATCTATTTTTTCTTTTCAGCCAAACCTTGTGACACCCTCTTAAAAATCAAGATTTGTTTTTAATATAAATTCTAAATAAGCAAAGTACACAGAAGTCAGTTTTACAGTTAAAATAACCGATAAAATGTTACTACACTAGAGGGTAACATAAACCCAAAATCAGAAGCAGAGCTACAAGTCTACAAACTTTTGTAAGCATAATCCATTTTTTAAAAACTGAGGCTACACAAGGCAAGACCAGGAAATCCACTTGCTTAGCTATGCAAGCACAAGGCAAAGAATCTGTTAATTCTAGAAAATTACAAGTTTACAGTTTTATCCATAAACAAGGTCCAAATCAAAGTAAAATTAAGCTAAAAGTCTTAATTATCTAATGGCCACCAAAATATTACGTAAGAGCAGACTGGCAGGGGGCTGGGGACAGATACAAGAAAAAGCTGGTAAAGAAATTTACCTTAACTGAAGTTACTTTTTACAAGGGCAGATAAAGACAGGACAAGGGAGAATGTTTTAAACTAAGAGTAGAGATTTTGATTAGTGCTAGGAAAAAATTCTTTACTTAGAGGGTGTTGAAGCACTGGAACAGATTGCCCAGAGAAGTTGTGAATGCCCTATCCCTGGAAATGTTCAAAGTCAGGTTGGATGGGGCTCTGAGCAACGTGGTCTAGTAAGTGCCACCCCTGCCCATGACAAAGGGGTTGAGACTAGATGATCTTTAAGGTCCCCTTCAACCCAAGCCTTTCTAAGATCTTATGATTCCCAGTTACTCACTTTTTTAGATCAATTTAAAAAAGGAAAAGTAATGGATTTTATGAAAATGAAGTTCCTTGTTTTGCTGCCTACACACAGAGCAAGATGCTAGAATGAATACAAAGTCCCCTTACAAAGTTCCATTCCAAACAAGAACTCATTAAATTTTATTGAACTAAACAAGGATTAGCTTCCTGAGAGAAATGCTGCACTGCTGACAGCGTTTTATTTATTGTTGTAGTGATGTTCAGCTCTGACCAAACAAAAACACAAATTCAACATTAAAACCAAACCGCATATTCATACTGAGGACTAAGTTATAACATCCTTCTGTGTAAGTCATCTCACAAATATCACTATCCAACGATAACCTTCACACTTACAAACGTCTGATTGTTCACCACTCTGTGCTATGGAAACACAAAGCAACCCTCCCAAGATGTCATTGAAAGATGCAGGAATTAAGCATCTCCATTTTCCCAAGCAGCAATGTCGGCCTGTCATTGCTCCAGTACGTTAGGGCTGTCACCAAGGGCATATGCTGACAGTAAAGGCCCTTTTAGTAGGAACAAACATCGAGCCATCACCATTTGCCAGTTGATCCCAGACCAGCAGGTTCAGATCCATAGGACCTGCAATCCCGGGATACAACCAACCAGCCACCAGCCTCTTCTTTTCCAGCACAGTCATAACCCAAATGAACTGCCTAGAGTCATTAACCTTTAACATTTCAATCTCTTACACAGCCACAAACCCACCCAACATGAATTGTCACTCTGAGAAAACAGTAGAGGAACTTCTGAGTTAGGTGGGACACGGCACTTGGGACCTGGGAACCCTGCCCTGTGAAGACAGGCCGAGAAAGTTCGGGCTGTTCAACCTGGAGAAGAGAAGGTTGCATGGAGACCTCATAGCAACCTTCCAGTATCTGAAGGGGGCCTACAGGGAAGCCAGAGAGGGACTCTTCATCAGGAACTGTAGTGACAGGACAAGGAGTAATGGGTACAAACTGAAAGAGGAGAAATTTATTAGGTTATATATGGACGAAATTATTTACTGTGAGGGTTGTGAGACACTGGAACAGGTTGCCTAGAGAAGCCGTGGATGCCCCAATCCTGGCAGCGTGCAAGGCCAGTTCGAGGGGAGAGCTCTGAGCAACCTGGTCTAGTGGGAGGTGTCCCTGGCCCTGGCAGGAGGGCTGGAACGAGATGATCTTCAAGGTGCCTTCCAACGCTTAACATCCTGCGATCCTAGGGACACCGCCGGGATGCAGCAGCAGCAGCAGCTCTGGGGTGCCGCCCCGCCTCCCCCCAACAATTGCTCCCAGGAGCCCGCAGGTTGCCCCGCACGGCCCCGCTGCCGCCGCGCCCCCGCCCTCCCCACCCAGGCCTCGGTGCCCGCAGCGCCAAGGCCCGGCACCGAGCAGGCCGGGGGCCGCCCCCGCCGCACCGGGTGAGGACCAGCCGGGCGAGGCCGCGGGGCGCAGCGAGGAGCCCCCAGCCCCGGACAACAGGGCGCCTCTCCCGCCGCCGGGGGCCGCACCCGCCGCCGCCACCGCTACCACCACGGCGACCGCGGCCCTCCCTCCCTGCCTCCCTCCCTGCCTCGACCGCCGCGCCCGCCGCTCACCTTGGCCCGGCAGGGCCTGGCGGCGCCGCGCAGGCCGGTGCCGCAGAGCAGGGGGTGCAGCGGGAGCGCGGGCAGCCCGCGGCGCCGCCCGCCCCCGGCCAGCAGCAGGTACCGGTGCGCCATGGCCGCCCGCACCGCGCCCGCGCCGCCGCCTGACGTCATCGCGCAGCCGCCGCCGCTGACACGGTCCCCGCGGCCGCAGGGCGCCCAGCCCCGCCCCCCGCGACAGGCCACGCCTCCGCGGGCGGGGATAGAAGCGCGTCTCGTGTGGCCACGCCCCCTGAAACCCGGGGCCCCGCCCCCCGGGGAGGGGCACGCGCCTGTCACGGCCTGGCACCAAGGGTGGCACCAAAGGTGGCACGGAGACTGTCACGGGGCACACTGGGGCGGAAAACAGCTCTGAGATCAGCAAGTCCGACCTGTGACCGAACTGCACCACGTCAGCTAGACCATGGCACTGAGGGCCACGTCCAGTCTTTCCTTAAACACCTCCAGGGACGGTGACTCCAGCACCTCCCTGGGCAGCCCCTTCCCACGTCTCGTCACCCGTTCTGTGAAGAATTTTATCCTATGTCCAACCTAAACGTCCTCTGGTGCAGCTTCAGACGATGTCCTCTCGTCCTGCTGCTGGTTGCCTGGGAGAAGAGACTGACCTCTGTGTGGCCACAACCTCTTCCCAGGGAGCTACAGAGAGGGATAAGGTCAGCCCTGAGACTCCTCCTGGCTAAACACCCCCAGCTCCCTCAGCTGCTCCTCGTAGAACTTCCTCCAAAACCTCCACCAGCTTCGTTGCCCTTCCCTAGACCCACTTCAGCACCTCAGTGTCCTTCCTGAATTGAGGGGCCAAGAACTGGACAGTATTTGAGGTGTAGCCTCACCACTGCAGAGCACAGGGGGACAATCACTGACCTTGTCATGATGGTCACACTATTCGCCACACTATTCCTGGTACAAGTCATGATGAAATTGGCCTTCTTGGCCACCCAGGCACCGCTATAGACCATCTGATGTCAGCCAGCACCCACAGGTCCTTTTCCACTGGGCTGCTTTCCATCCACTCTGCCTCCAACCTGTGGCACTGCATGGGGTTATTGTGGCCAAAGTGAAGGACCTGGCACTTGGCCCTGTTGAACCTCATGCCATTGGCTTCAGCCCATCTATGCAGCTTGTCCAGATCCCTTTGCTGAGTCAAGGGCATGGGTGACACATCATGGCATGGCCAGGCTCAGTGCAGCCCAGACTGGCCAGTGTTGCTGGGAAGGGCAGGTTCCCCCACTGCAGGGGCCAGGTTATCCTGTGGTAACGTCCTAGAAACCCCGGGGATGGGAAATGAAAAAACTTGTCTCTTGTTTTCCCTCCGCTATGTAGGGCATTTCGTATTGACATGTTCACTGTAGAACAGTGCAAAGTCCTCTAGGTGAACTCATGTATTTGGCGTCATCACTGTTAAGGAAACGTCCCAGTCTGACCATCCACGAGACTCTCAGCAGTCACACTCCCAGTGCCACTGTCACTGCTGGGATCGAAGCCCATTAACAGTGGGTGGCTCCAGTGAGTCCACGGCTGCCCCACTGGACTTCCCACACATCCCACTCACACCCAGTTTTCCCACAGGAGAGTCTCAGATGTCTAGTTCCAAGAAAGCAATTTATTCACAACACAGTAACACAGAAATAGCCCATCTGGTGCCTCTGAGGAGGGACCCAAACACAGGAACCCCTGGGCTTTTATTCCCTCACAGTCTGAGACCTGCAAGTCTCTCTCTTCCTCCTGCTGTGTCTCCCAGTGTCCCTTCACCTGGCTGGCACCACGGTCTTCATGTACTTTATTATGCAAAGGTTTGGCAATTCAGAGTCATCTAGTCCAACCTCCCTGCTCAAGCAAGCAGGGTCATCCCAGAGCACACTGCACAGGATTAGGTTCAGATGGTTCTTGAATATCTCCAGTGAGGGAAACTCCACAGCCTCTCTGGACAACCTGTTCCAGTGTGTGGTGACTCACCCAGTAAAGAAGTTCTTACTCATGTTCAGTTGGAACTTCCTGTGCATCAGTTTCTGCCTCTTGTCCTATTGTTTGGCACCACCGAGACGAGCCTGGCTCCATCCTCTTGGCACCCTCCCCTCAGATACTTACAAACATGGACGAGGTCCCTTCTCAGTCATCCCTTCACAAGGCCCAGCTCCCTCAGCCCTTCCTCATGAGAGAGATGATGTTCCAGTCCCTCAACCATCTGTGTCGCTCTCCACTGGACTCGCTCCAGGAGCATCATGTCTCTCTTGTCCTGAGGAGCTGGGGCTGAGGGTTTGTGTGTGAGGGGCAGTGGGATCAGTCAGTCAATGGTAACACAGAAGTTTCCTCAGGCTGCACCTTTCCAGAGTGACCTGTGTCAGGGGAGGTGTAGGATGGGCATTAGGAAAAGGCTGTTCACCCGGAGCGCGGCTGGGGGCTGAGCAGGCTCCGCAGGGAAGTGCTCACAACACCAGGCGTAGCAGAGTTCAGGGAGCTAGGACAGCGCTGTGTGGTTCCCGTGCTGCGCTGTGCAGGGCCGGGACCCGCCCTGCTCTGACCCCCGTGCCTCACACCCGTCCAGGCCCGGTCTCTTCTGACCCCCGTGCCTCACACCCGTCCAGGCCCGTTCTCTTCTGACCCCCGTGCCTCACACCCGTCCAGGCCCGTTCTCTTCTGACCCCGGTGCCTCACACCCGTCCAGGCCCGTTCTCTTCTGGCCCCCGTGCCTCACACCCGTCCAGGCCCGGTCTCTTCTGGCCCCCGTGCCTCACACCCGTCCAGGCCCGGTCTCTTCTGGCCCCCGTGCCTCACACCCGGCCCGGCCTGTTCTCTCACTCCCCAAACCGGACCGGCCGCCGCCGCGCCCCGCTCTGCGCATGCGCCGTGCCCTCAATTCCCACCCCCCCCCCCCCCGGCGGGCGGGGCGGGGCG
>JAWWEE010000074.1:97650984-97848455 GCA_035221455.1 Xenops minutus | reverse complement strand
GCCATGGCGCCGGGAGCGCGCCGCGCCCGCGGGCGCGCGCCGGGCCCGCGCGAGGCTGTCAGTCAGTCAGTCGGGCTCAGTCGGGCAGTCCGTCCGTCCGGCACCGCTGCCTTCCCTTCCCTCGCCTCTCCTCGCCTCGGCTCGCCGGCGGGCTGTGGGGCGCAGCGGCCATGAAGATCTGGAGCTCGGAGCACGTGTTCGGGTGAGGGGCCGGGCCGGGCCGGGCCGTGCGGCGCTGGCGGACCCCGCCGGGCTGACCGGGGATGCCGCGGGGAATGCGCGGCCCCGGGAGCGGGAAGAGGGAGGCCGGCGGCGGCTAGGGCTGTTCCCTGTGTCAGAGCTTCCCCCGCCTCGGGAATAGCATTCCAGCCGCGCAGAGCCGTAGAGCCGGCCCGGCACCGCGGTGGCTCGGGGAAGGGGCGGGTGTCCGAGGGAAAATGAGTTCCACGCTGTCGGAATCAGAGCTGCGGAAGCGCTGAGGCAGGCGGTGGTGCTTTCCAAGGCGTGTGGGCAGGGACTGCCGCTGCCCGTGGGCGCTGTCCTGCCCCGGGGGCGGCCCTGGCCCCCCGGCCCCACCGGGCGTGAGGGGGAACAGCCCGGAGAAGGAGCGGCAGGAGGGTGCAGTGCTGGGGCAGCTCTGGGAATGGCACCGCCGCTGGCCCGTCTGCTCTGCGGGCGGGTGTCTTAAAAACCCTGGAAGCACGGAGAGCACCGGCGGGGGGGTTCTTAGAATATACACCAGATATCCCAGCTGTGCCGCTTTAAACTGCTGTGCTCACATCAACACGGCTGCATTCAGAGCTCTGGTGTTCAGGGCTCCCCCGCAGCACCGGTCTGGGGCAAGGGACCTGTGGCTTCCAACACAAATGTCACGCACAGGGAAGTAAAGGCTGCTCCTGCAGTGGCACAGCGTCTGAGTATCTGTCACCCAGGGAACACTGAAGCTATTTTTATTTGGCGTTTTCTCAAGATGTGTATTAGGACACCCCCGTCTTATGGCGTAAGGTGTGCAGGTGTAGGTAGTTCAGTTGGATGGTTAATGAAATACTGCTGTGCCTTGTCACATCTCTGACTCAATCCCTCAGGGACACTTGGCAGAAATTTGACATTTTCAGTTTGTGTGTCTTCTGTTGATGGAGTTGAACAGACACTGAAGATAACAATGAACTATCCTTCTGTTCTTGTGCTGTAGGAATGGAAGGCTCTTATTTTTCCTGCTTGCACCAATAAAGCTTTTCAACACTTTTCTTTTTGGAAAGACCCCTTATTTTTCCAAGAGTCTGTTTGTTCTTACAGTGCTGTACTGTCGATGGCCTTCTGTACCAGTCTACCTTAAGCCTAAAAGTAGTATTGTCAAAAATAAAATCCATTTAGGGCCCTAAGTGCAATTCTGTACAAGTTGGCACCCCTAGGCCTTCTTAAGTTAGATACCAATTGTTGAATTTTTAAACATGCCTTTAAAGGCTGTAAACCTATCATTGCAGATCAGTCATTCTGAATATAGAAATAACTGCCTAGAGACAGAATTTCTGTATTGGACCAAGTCCATGATTTCTGCAGCCTCCTCTGTTTCAGCAGAAAATATCTGAAGTGCCACAACAAGACCTGCGTGGACAGCATGGCCTTGAATAGTGGAGCTGCTCTGATCCCAGGAGTTTGAGATTATCAAAACTTGTTTCATAAACCCAGTTCTGTACTAAGTGGGGTATCCATAGGTGTAATTCATGCTAACAAACTGCTGGAAGCAGTAGTATAGGTGCAGAAACAAGGCTGTGACCTGATGCAGTTTCTCAAAATGTTTCTTTGTTTTGAACTTCCTGATTGTCTTTTTTTTTCTTTTTTTAATTAAATTTCACTTTGCTTTTTTGCTATGGGAAGAAGCTAATGGTTTCTGCTTTAGTCTCTTTGGTGTGCTTCGAATTATAGCAGAATTTATGTTGGAGTGGACTTCTACTCCAGAGGTCATCTAGTCCAGCCCTGTTCTCAAAGCAGAGCAAACTGAAGTGTTAGGTCAGGTTGCTTTCCTGGTTGAGTTCTGAAATGAATTGAGATTTCAGCAATCTCTGTGGGCAGCTGCCCCGTCAGTGAGGGGTTTCTGCCCAGGTAATTGAAATGTCATTTGTAGCAATTAGTGACTGTTGCCCCTTGCCCTCATTTCTCTTAGTCTTTGGTTAATAATTCCTTGCTTCGCTCTGGAAAGAAAAAACAGAGGTTTTTTTTCTGTTTGTGTGTCAATACTTTCCTATTGCCTTTCCAAGCATAGTTGTATTCCAAAGGGGCTTTTGGGAGCTGTTAAGTTGTACGGCATGTGCCATATCACACAAACTAGATCCTGATTTAGTATCATCTGAATACTTGCTATTGAATACAAAATAGTTACAAACATTCTCTCCTCTTCTTTTTACAGACACCCCTGGGATACAGTGATCAAAGCAGCTATGAGGAAGTACCCCAACCCAATGAATCCGTGTGTGGTAGGAGTAGATGTCCTTGACAGAAGCCTTGATAACCAGGGGAGGTTGCACAGTCACCGTCTTCTCAGCACGGAGTGGGGATTGCCAAGTATTGTAAAAGCTGTATGTTTTTACAGCCTTCATGATTTATTAAGGGTGTGATGCACTTTTATTTCATCATCTGAATGGGAGCTGACTTCAAAGTAAAAGTTTAATCCGTAGGAAATGTCATCCACAAGTATCACAGAAGCTACAAGTAGCATTCTTAGTAACGGGAGTACTTTGTAAGCTTTCTTATGCCCCATAGTGTGTGTATGTCTGTAAATGCCTTCCGCGTTGGTCTATGCCATGCTGTATGACTGATACAACCTACCCGCATGAAGTCTTGCCACAGATCACAGTCTTCTGGTATCCATGACTTACTTTGTATTTACTTAGGGTTGCTGAGAACTTGGCATTTTTGTGTTTCAGGGTTCAGTTTGTTTAATTTTGGTATTTAACTTTTTTTTTTCCTTCAGATTTTAGGAACAAGTAGAACTCTTACTTACATCGAGGAACATTCTGTGGTAGATCCAGTGGAAAAAAAGATGGAGCTTTGCTCAACTAATGTGAGTGGTGGCTTAAAAAGTTTCTGGTAATTAGTTCTGGAAGTTAGAAGTTTTGCTCTTAACATTTATATTAGAAATGTATTTGCGTCTTTCATCAAGAGGCAACAATTTCCATATCTTGGTTGGTGCCTTAGATGACTTCTTTTTTTCTTCCCGAAATTTCTTCTCACACATAGGAAGTGTAAATACTTCAGGATCAAACATTTGTGATTCTGTTTTTAATGGAAAATTATTTCTTAGAATGCATGTAAAACAGTCTGACTTTTAGATGAATGAGTTGTTCTACATTATACTGCCATTTACAACAAAAATTTCAATGTGAAATGCCTTTTTTCATAAAATGTAAATGAAGTATTAGGCTATATTTTGGTATCCTGGGAACTCGTAACTATCAGATTTAAAATGGGGTAGGAGAGCCTTGTCTCTGTACAAGAGACATTTTCTTTCTTGGGTATTAACTTTCTGTATAGTCCAAGTAGTGTTATGGTGGTCTTGGTCTTGAAGAGGTCTCTGAACTGCCTGCCATAAATCAGACACAAGATTCAGAGAAAGCCCTTTGTGCTTTTTATTGTGAATAGGAAGCTTGATATAATTAGATTGAGGATAGGAGAAGATGCATCACCTTTACAGGTCTTTTTATTGACCATGTTCTGAGTTCTATATTCTCTGTACACTACTTTGTCTTGGATACTAAATTGAGTGCCCTACAGTAGTGCTGCTGATAACAGAAAAATGAAAGGTGGGAAGTGAGAATTTCAGTTCTTGTTTTCTTTTTAAGATTACTCTCACAAACTTGGTGTCTGTTGATGAGAGACTGGTTTACACACCTCATCCTGAAAACCCTGAAAAGTAAGTAAGGATATTTGTGTGCATCTTTGTATATAGGAGACGTTATGTTAGTCCAGTTCACTTTAGATACTAATCTTTCTTTTTCTCTTGCAGAACTGTGCTAACTCAAGAAGCAATTATTACTGTTAAAGGCATTAGCTTAAGCAGTTATTTGGAAAGCTTAATGGCAAACACAATATCTTCTAATGCCAGAAAGGTACGTCTTTATTCTGTTCTCTCCCTCTCTCCCCACACATGTTCTTTTTGTTGAAATAGTAAATGTCAATTGTGTGTGTTGAATGCTGTATTTAATTTATCTAAATTTTGTGCACAGCATTTCAAATGTTTTTATGTAGAACCTCAGCAAGCAGAATATAACTTCCCAAAGCATGAAAAGGTGTCACTACTAAATCTAGCCCAGATAACTCCTGGTATGCCAAAGAGCCTGTGCTTTGGCCCGCTCTGTCCTTGTGAGAGATGTTACTTGACCAAGCCTATGTAAGCCAACTTGATAGGAGGCATTGAACAACTAGATCAGAGAGGAGAAAGCTTCCTTTCCCACCCTTCCGTGTGCTTCTCCTAAAGTGAGAGGAAAACATGTTAAAATCAGGGGAGGGGGAAGGAGTGATGGATTACTTCTAGACACTGAAGATTACCTTTACCTAGTTGAGTGCTCTCTAATGAAATGTATTTCAATTAAATTACAATTCTATTCTTCTGATCCAAATTCCATTTAAAAGCCAGGGAGAGGCTAGCTAAGTAGCTAGCTGGCATGTCCAGATAACTAGGCACAATTAAAAATGCTGGCCAAATTTCTCTTGTGGCGTCCATCGCACTTGCATGTCTCTGTTGAGCTTGGATAAAACAGTGTAAATATTTCTTGGTATCTGTTCAGGTGTTGCCTATGTGAAAGCTCAATTTCTTTTAAAGGTTGTTCTGTTCTGCCATTTTCAAGGAACACGCTGGCTCACAAGCTTCTTGCAAACCAGAAAGACCTTCTTGTCCTCTGTATTTCGCTGAAAAGTCTCTAGAGATTTTGAACGTAGCAGGAATTTGTACTTGCTGTTACCAGCCCTTTCTTTGCTAGCCAGTAACCTACTGTGCTACTGCAAATTCTTGTGTGCTGTGCTGTGCCTCTGTGCTCTTAGCACTCCTCTTAAACTTCATGAAAGTTGCTGAAAAATTTGTTTTTCTGAAGAAATTGGAATTACTGAGATTTTGCCCTGAAGTAGAGGTGGCAGATGATGCATTATTATTTTTAATGATGGTGGAAAAATCATTTGCCATATGTTTTAAATCTTTCTTGTGTTACTCCAGGGGTGGGATGCTATTGAGTGGATAATTCAAAATTCTGAAAGCGCTCTAAGCTAGCAGTTCTCCACTTCTACAGTTTGTACTAACTAGTGGTAATGCCAGCATTCTTCTTGGTACAGCATTTCAGCTTTCTAGCAAATATGTGCATGGATTGTTGTCATGTGGATTTAACCTGCATGTATGCTTTATACACACTGCATACAGGAATGGCAGACATTCATTACACTGCAGTTGTAGAGGGTGAGAATAGGTCCAATCTAGACTGGATCCATTAACCTGTGCTTATGCCACTGACTTACTGCAGTCATGTCTTGTGCCATGCAGTCTTGCTTATGGTTTGAAAGTGGAATAATGACTGCAGATAACCAGAGATGGGAGAGTCCCTTCACCAAGTGTTTGATCTGGTCTTAGTTTCTGTGATTTCAGCATGTAAATATGATACCCAATGAAATTAAAAAATTGGTTAATGAGTGGAATTGGCATTATAAAAATGAAACAGAACTGTGTTCTTAGTTTATAGAACTGATTTCTTGAAACTGAGTACCTAACAGGGGTAATCTTTTGCATAGGAGAATTGTATTTGCTTTTCTTATGCCTGAGGAATATTGTGGCCCTTCTGAGGAAATCTGTACAAATCTTGAAGCTGTCAGGATGCCAGGCTGTTCCTGCTCTTCCTTGGTCTTGTAGTTCTATTCATTTTGGTAGTGACATGTCCCTGCAGTGATGTGACCATGGACAAATCTGACTTCAGGGTTGAGAGAACTGAATGTACTTGTCTTGTGATACCTCTGTGCAAATTATTTTCCTTCTACTAGTCATTGTAGCCTGTCCCTGTCATTCCTGTATTGGCTTGTGCTTCAACTAATAAAATTTCTTAAAGAAACCCAATCCATTATGCTGCTTCTCCTAGTTAAGAAAGTAGGGCTTTCTACACTGCTTACTTTGAGATCTGTGTATGCTATCAGTGTTTGCTTTTAAGTTCTCATTCCACTAAGCTTTTATGGCTGTTTTTCTGGAAAACATCAACTACAAAGGCTCTGCATTTATCAGTCACTTAAGCTCTACCAACATATCTTCATATGCAGTGGCTTGTTCTGCCAGACACCTCATACTGCTGATATATGCAATAATGACTAATACAACATGCATGCCTGGTTATGAATGTGCTTGCTTAATGACTTACTAGAGAATTTGTACAGTATGAAACTTTATAGAGCAGTCCTCTGTCAGATTTTTTCTGATAATTGGGTGGTTTCATTACTTGGAAGCTCTGCAGCTGGTTGAGGCTTCTAACTTGATTTCCTGTGCAGAATATTCCTGAAGTTTTCCTTGCCAATATCACGAGTTTATTCTGAGCTGCAAAATATAGCATACAATATATATGGGTCTAAGGAAGTACACAGTCTCAAAAAATTGTAATCTCAAAAACTGAAGGAAATATCTTGGTGCTCCAGTCGAATGTCATGGATTATTTAAATTATTTTATCTTATCAACAAAGATACCAAATAAAACACAGTGATGTGATTGTTTTATAGTCAGGGCCTGAGAAGAATCTCAGCATTTTTCTACTGAGCATTTTCTGTGGAAGGCATGTTTGACTTTCTGACAAAGTCTTCTTTGTGCAATTAGACAAATATAACATGTAAGCTGTCACTGTCTCACTCAGTTCTCTGTGCCTGTGTCACCTCAGAGAGGACATTTAAACCTGACTTTTGAGTGTCCAAATTTGTGCTTACTGAAAGATGACACTTCACCCCCCCTCACCCAGCTTTTTCCTTAGGAGCACACCTCTCAGCTAATTCATGGTAGCCCGCCCCTCTCTGGGCATTTTTATGGGTGCTTTGCTGGTGTTCCCAGGTCTTGCACTGCATGTGGAAAAGGTGGAATGTATCACCTGCTGAAGAACGGTTGCTTTGGTACTCAAATGGAAAGAACTCAGGAGTTAAATCATCCCCTTCTAAGGTCTTTTTTCAGCAACCCATACTTAAACTGGACAATTTAAATCATGCTTTCTTGAATCTTATTAGTATCTTTTAAAGGTGTATCTTGAACTAAGTTAACTTAAATATACTAGTTCTTGAGGTAATTGGTGGTGGAGCTGAATCTCCCTTTCTGAGCTTTGACTGAGAGCTGAATACTTTGTTGTGATATCTGGACGACTTTTCTCAGTGTAAGAACTGCCTGCCAGTGCAGATGTAACATTTAGAAGACCCAAAGAGAAACAGACAGCTCTTCACTGATCTTAGTGAGGGTCTTGAGATAAATATGCTCTTACTCTTAGTAAAACTTTATTTCTTTTAAGAGGTTACACTTTGCAGCCTGGATCTGGGCTTTTAGTAGTACTCCACAGTAATGTTTCTAGCCTGAAAAAAAGTCCTTCAAGAGTATATATGTTTTGTTCTTACATTTTTTTCTTAGGTTTTCAAAGCTGCTTATGCAGATTCTTCTTCATACTTAGTGGTTTGTAAAAGACACCAGCAGGTTCTGGAGACTATGAGGTTTCTGTGCACTTTATCATCTGTAATGCATACAACAAAATTAGTATATCACAGTTTGAAACAAAACTCTGCGGGGATGGAGAGTATTCCCCTTCCTATCAGTCTCTGCAGGGCGCTTGAACACTGACACTCACTCTCCTGAAGATTTAGAACTTCTTGGGGCTCAAACCCTTATCTCCATAACTCTAGACTTGGTCAGAGCCATGTGGCTCTCCACTGTTTGTACTTGTTATTCTTAGTAGAGTAATAGAGGTGAATGTCTCTTGACTTCTTAAGTGAAAAAGGCCAGATATTTTCCTGGCCTGATCGCATCTGTTTGCTTTGGCAAAAGCTGCTATTCTGAGGTTGCAGAGCGCTGACATGTTTTACACTTTTATTTAGTTAAAGTACTTCTCTGTATTTTCTTGGCTTCGTTGTGCAGCTGGCTGCATCTTGTGGTCTGTGGGGTGCTGCTGCTACAGGGTCTTCTTAAGGTAAAAGATTTTTGACAGGTTTATTGTGCTGGGTTCTCCAGCTCTTCTTAAAGCACTGGCTGTCAGTTCCTAGCACTAGGGCACTCCTGTTCTGAGGACTGAACAGAGAAAGACTGTACCTTGATGTAAAATGTGCAACCCAAGTCTCTCAATTAGTCTGGGTTAGGTGCTGAAATGTTGCTGTGCATCGATATGGAATTCAGTGTGAATCCACTTCTCAACTCTTGACAGATATCAGATCACTTAGTCGCTACTTCAAAGAGCACTTGAAAGACTTCCCTTGTCCTGAAACTTCTCAAAAACAGTCTGTATAACTTGGTTAATGAATCTGAGAACAATATGTGGATTTTGCCATAATCTGCTGATATTCTTTGTGTGGTGGAAGCAGCAAACAGTAAAAACAGAGATCCTCCTAGGTAAGGAAACTTAACTGCTGAATTAGGCTTTTTGCCTAGGTGTGCTACTGGGAGCTCAAACCAGTGTTGCATTTACTTCTGGCTTAGGGGTTAAGCAAAGGCCTTTGCAGTGAAGTTTCCAAAAGGAGATGCTAATAAATTATTAGTATAATCGGCATCAAATTATGCAGGGCATAAAATTAATTTTAAAGCAAATCTTGTGTCTGACAGAGGAAAAACTATAGAAAGATGCAATAGTGGTGTATCTGTTCTGATCCTAAATTCCAGTATTTTTCCTGGCAGGGTCGGGATGCCCTGGAGTGGGTGATCAGCAAACTAAACACAGAATTGGAGGAGCTGAAGTCAACACGCGAGGGCATGAAACCAGCCATGGCAGCAGCCTCAACAGAAAAATAAAACCAAACATTTGGTTTCACCAAATAAAACGAAGTAACTGACAGAGAAGTCTTATTCTGCAGACTGCTCCCTTCCAAGGCTGATCTGAAGAGGCTTTGTATATTTTGGATCAGCAGAAAAGTAACCTCATCTGTCATCTCCACAGCAGCTCTTGTTGCCTACTGAAGATTAAATTGACTTCTCCTGCATATGCTCTTTTCATTTCAACAATTTCTTTCTAACACTGGAAACAAAACATTTAGCACATTTAAAACGGCCTAAATGTGCCTTTTTAAGCAAAGATAGAGTATGTTACATTTACACCATCTCGGTTTGTCCTACTCAAACTTGAAAGGAATGCATGTGTGGTATTAAGGGTTTTCCATGTGAACTTTTGTTCTGTGAAGGGCTGATAGGTTCTAGAGCACTGAAGTTTGTCTGTTTTGTAATCTGATAGTGTCTTATGACTAGTTAAAGGGAACTACATGAGTCAGAACATGATACCGTAGAATTAGATATTTATCTAGAGGATCATCCTGAAAGGCTACAACTTGTGTGGAACTAACTCTTCTTATATTGTGTAAATGTGCCGCCTGAACGTGACAGAGATACTTTACTCCTTATGTTTGTATCCAAACAAAAGATAAAGATTCTATTCATGTTAATAACCTAAAAAATTTTTTTTTGGTGGGGAAAAGGGTATAATTTATTTTTTTATTTATTAACTTGTCCTAGTCCTCCTCTCCCTATGAGGACAGGAGTAGTAATTCCTGGAAGGTGCTGGAAAATACTTACCTATCTCTAAGAAGAGTACTTGTAGGTTACTTGAATGAAGAGACTGTGCTGCTTCACTAGTCCTTGCTCTTCACATCATGTCTTAACTGAGGGAGAAATTGATGCAATAATCAGAAGAGTTTAAATGAGAAATGAGCAGGAAATTTGAAATCCAAATGGTAAGGTTTCATGAACAGGAACTTTTCATTCCCTGAGTGGAGCAAATGAGTATAAGAAAAAAATGAGCCCTCCTTTTTGAGTGCTTTCTGTTAACTACCAGTGTAACTGAATTTTTTCACCACTTTTCCACATTGGTACAAAATGGTTTTAGAATCATTTAAATGCTCATTAACTGGAAAAATACTCCAGTAACTGCAGAAACTGTTTCCTATAAAACATGCATAAATATATGTTGATAATGATCCTAGCCTTGTCTGATGTTTACAAAATTGTCATGTTTGATCCAGATGTTGTATATGTTTCTTAGACAACCCTCTGTTAGGGCATTTTAACTTATTTTTTGGTGTGCAAACAAAGTGAAATAAATGTTGCAAGGATGTTTACTTGTTCAAGTGATAAGCATGTGCTTAGAAAGCTGTTAAAGAGCATGAGTAACTTCTAAAAAACTAGAAGAGTAAAATGGTGGTAATTGTTTTGATCTGGTAATTTCAAAGTGTTTGCAGCTTAAGGGAATTTTCAGCATTCATATTCTGGTTAGTTTAAAACTGAACTTTAATTTGGGTGTAACTAAATTACATTATCCTAGTGAATAAACCTGCTTTAAAAAATATGTATATATTATTTGAAAGCAATTAAAGGAAAAGCTAATATTTACATTGCTCTTTTTATGTGGACCTAAAGCCATTCTTATTTTGGAACGGAAACTTGGAGCTGCTGATAGCAGCCCCTTTCTGGAAGATACACTGGATAGCTTTGGTGCAGCTTGGTTGTCCCCCTCTCAGAGAAGTGATGCCACATCCTGGATAAGGGACACAGAAGATGTTCTAGCTCCTGGTGGTGTTCTGGTAGGAAGGGGAGTGTAGCTATGGCAGAGCTCTACAAAAGAAAAAAAAAAAAAGAAAGGAAAAGTTGAGTAAGTGTGCGTGCACTTGAAAACCTGCGCTGCAACATTTCAGTACATGCCTACTGGAGATGATGAAAACATGGCTGTCAGCACGGGTAGGAAGGTCTTTGGAGAGGTTCATGTGTTGCTTGGGTTTGGAAGAAGAGTTGTCTAAAGCTGCTTGTTGCATCAGAAATGAAATATTTGCTTAGTGTTACCTTAAGGCTGACTGACTTGGGCTTAGCACCTTCCAGCCATAGCTGGCTTCCCGGAAGAGTCATCACAGGCTCTCTCTGGGACTGAACTCCTCTGGCACACCATAGGGTCAGCAGCAGTTAAACATCAGTTTTCTGGATTGCTTCCTTGGCACTTTTTTTCCTTCTTCCCGAAACTAATCCCTATCTGCTACTGTTGCAGCATCTCCTTTCACTTTCATTCTCCACTGTTTTTGGGCTGCTTTCACTCCACGTTTTGTGCCATTCAGGAGCTGTATGGCTAGATGCTTGGTTTTCCAATGTGTCTGCCACTCCACTTGCCAGGGATCAGCACCTTTCCTGCTTGTGCTCAGCCCTCTTCTGCTTTTCTCTAGGCTAAATGGGTGTAGGGAAGCTTTGGGTAGGAAGAAAGACAAGTTTCTTCCAGAGGCCAGAGCTGCCTCTCTCCACTGCCAGACAGTACTGCTACCTCTCACCTTGTCTTAGGGGTAGGTGATGCTTAAGCATCTATGGGATTATTGATTTTCCTGTGGTTGCTCATCTTGACAGTGTGTACAAGGGACCTTGCAGCAGGGGTCACACTGGGACCAGGTGGGCTCCAGTGTTGAGCAGATGAAGGTGTTCTTAGTTTTCCATAAGCTTTTGTTGACAGTTTCACCCTTCTGCTCTCTCTCCATCTGGTTTGCATGTGGGTCTCCAATCCTTCTCCCATGATGACATGACTCTTCTGCATGGGATATGGTGGGAACAGTAGCTGTGTATGCTGTGCTTAACACTCTTTTTGCAGACTCCAATTCCCACTCAGGTTCTTAGACTGTTGTAGTGTGAGTTGACCCTTGAGGCAAAAAACCCCCACTGCCTCTGGAATTGTTTATCTTGGTCATTCCTTAGAGAAACTCTTCCATCTTTTCTTTCATTACTGGAAATGGCTACAAAATATTTCTGAAGTCAGTTTTTTGTAATGTGCATTGACTGAGGTGTCTGTCAAAGATGGAAAGCTGCATGTGAGGGAAAGTGCTGGATTGCTTATGGGAGCAGAGGGATGAAGGTTTTTGGCTTGATGCAGAAGGAGGAAAAGGGTATATAGGAGGAAAAAAAAATGTATCAAGCAGAAATAGTGTTAAGTCAACACTTGTTAACTTGGAAGGATCTTGAAGTGTTGGGGACCAAGCAGAAGAAAGCTCAGTGCTGGTAAGCATGCTGATTGATAGTAAAAAGTGCTGGTTTTGATTAAGAATTTTGCATTTTGCATTTTGAGTGTTGAAAGTAGAGTTAAAATTCAGGTTTTTTGATTCGGGAGACAGAGGGGCTGATTGCTGCGGTTGTTCAAGCTGAGGCTGGCAATTCAGTGTTCCTCAGCCACTGTGCTGCAATTCAAGGGAAAGGGAGCATGGAGGGTTGTGGTGTAGGAAGTTGGTTTAAGAATTTAGTGCTGGCATATCAGGTCTTCAGATTGGTTAGAAATGTGGCTGCTCCCCCTGCCTGGTACCTGTAGCTGCGTTGCATATGCCTGCTGTGGAAGAAAGAAGCTGGGGAGAGCTGGTTCCTCAGGCAGCAGTGGTTCCCAGAACGTGGCAAACTGGGCATGTTAGCTCTTGGCCTGCAGGGTTTTAAGATGTTGAAGATACCAAACTCAAACTAGACTCTGGTTTCTAGTTGGTGTCTGTTTTTTTTGTGCTAGTGTAGACAGGCCTGTGTTAGCAACAAAAGGCATTATCTTAAACCAGTGTAGTCAAATGGTCTGGTGTGTAATTAATCAGTTTTGTGTAAACTATCTTTTTGTTTTTGTGCCAAGGGTGATTCTTCCATGCTCCCCCAGGCTTCTTACTTCTTTTCCCCCATCAGGTCAGGCACAATGGGGGAAGGGTCATATTTGTTGGGACAACAAATAGTAAAAGCTTCTGTTTTCTCGAAGGACTTGCTTAGCTTAAGGAAAAGCTCAGATCTGCAGCAGGGGGTGTGTATCAGGAATTGTTGTATAGCACATATTGGGCATTGATGTATCTGACAAGGTAATAAAGCAACACTGAGTCTGACCAGTGATATTCCTTGACATTTTTCCTTCAAATATTCAGGTGGAGCAGTGGGTAGTTAACACCTTTTCCTGTTCTTGCACCTTCCTAGATTGTGAGCTGTGAAGGACAGGACTGTAAAGTGTCTATGTATGCTATGGCACTATCTCAAGTAAATGACATGCACAGTTTAAAAAAATCACTTCTGGGTCTAACTGTTTTAATATAAAATGGGCTGTTGCTTTTGCAGAAAAATAATTTGCGTTAGTCCATGCTGGGTAAGCAGCAGGACCCAGAACCAGGCTCCCTAGACCTTGCTGTAAGGCATGCACCATACTGATCAAAAGCTCCTCAGGGGTCCTCTGGTCCTGGGCTAGTAACTCTACCTGGGACTGGCAGCTGCTTCACTTTGCATTAAAACAGGAAAGAGTAATCTAGAACTATTAGCCTTGACTTGTAAAGAAGACCTTATTTATCTAATAAGCCATCTTCTTACCTCACCGACACTACTTGTCACCTGTCAGAATCATGCAGGTTGGCCTAAGCCTTTTAAGCCCAAGTCCAGGAAGCAGGTCATGCTTTCACTATAGGTTTGTTCAATAAAAAGGCATTTTTATGATGCACAAGTCCTGTCCTTTTAATTCTTCCACAGCTGAGGTGATTGAGGTATGACTCTCCTTTTACTGGGAGGCACCTGCAAGTAAAATAATTAGAAAGGGCTCCTAATCTGAGATCCTGCTGCTACAGTACCTTCCCTTTTACTTCACTACAATTTTGTTTCTGACCTAGATGAGATCTGCAGCAGCTGAGATTCAGGGCTCTACCTGGCCAAACAAATGTGGAACATGCCCTTGCTGGCTGTGCTCTGTAAGAAAGGATGCTCGTTGTCTTTACAGCTCAAGAAAGCAAGAGCAACACAGTAATTTCAAAGAGCTTTTTATTAGTAATGCATAAACAAGGAACTGCATTTCAGTACCACGTAACATGAAAACAAGTAGAAGACAATATTGCCTTTCTGTTAGAGCTGATGCTCCTGGTGTACCTGAAGCCGCAGAGACAGTACATGCACAGTGACAGCACAGAAGCAGAAGTTCGAAGAGGAAGGGTTTGTGCTTTGGGCCTGTTCATGTCCAAAAAGTGCATCTCCTGTTTGGAATCTTTTTTTCCTTTATTAAAGAAGGGCATTGGAGAGGGAGTTTATGAGCTTTATCAGAAATACAGCTCAAATACACTCCTCACTATCTTTGTTTTACTTTCTGATTCTAAGGTCTAAGCTGAAGCTGGGCTTTGACCTCTGCCTCTCCTGAAAGCTGGGCCATGAGAACACTGCATCTCTGTAGATCTCTATCAGTCTAACCGCTGGAAGTCAACCTCATGAAGAAGTTGCATCAACTCATGCCCATGTCCTTTAATTCTAGATTTAGCAGCCTCTGGAATCCTGTTTAACAATCCGACACTGCAGTCTCTGGTCTACAGCCCTGCCTGCAAAAGCTGAAACATTGCTCTTTCCCACTGTTAAGCACTGATGTGACTGGTTAAAGAAAAGCAGGGAGGACCTAAAGCTTTGTGGAAACACTACAGCTGCACAGAAGGCAGGAAGACTATGGATTTTTTCATACCAGATGCCTTTTTTTTTTAATCAAATGTTAATAATCAAACAGGGTTTTTTCAGCTGTGAGCTTACACTACAATCCTGGCACTTAAAAGACTATCTGCTTACAAATAGGTGTTTTAATTAGTTATAGCAAGGTCTGTTTCAAAGGGCCTCCTCTAGAAATGTTCTACAGAAACCATCTCACCGACCTCTGCAGACTGCAGCACCTCCTGTTACTTCAGGACACAGAGCCCCAGGCTACCTGTGTATCTGGCACTGCCTCTGCAAAACAGCCCAACCAGAGAAGAAACTGGCAAGTTACTGAATTGCAGTTTAGTGCAAATAAAAACTAAGCTACTACTGTGTAAAATTTGCTGTGTCTATTTGATACCTATTTAGCTCCATCTCCTGATTATGCCCCATGACATTTGTTGAGTGCAGACCTACCATAGTAAAATTCATTCACAAGTCTTTGCTTGTCAAAGTATTGTGAATTTCAACTCTCTGGAATTCATTTCACCTGGAAGTGGTGCTAATTGCTTTCAAGTAGTGAAAGCAGATGGAAACTTGCACTGCAGGATCCTTACAGCTCTGGCACTGAGGACTCAGCCCTTCAAGCGGCAGCTCTCAAAATTCTTTAAACAGTCGTAACCACTTTGAAGTGCCTGTTTTTGCAGATGGGGACCCTGGGACATGGGTCATGGACAAGCTCACAGCTTGTGCCAGGCCAACTGAGCAACATGAGCAGCTCTGGGATTCTTCAACGTCAAAGTGAGGGCCCAGGGCGTGCCACAAGCTGCCTCCAAGGTGGGCTGCTGGAACTCATGGGTGCCACTCAGCTCCCCACCGGAGGAGACTGGGGCACAGGACTCGATCGAGCTGCTGTGAGAGAAGTGCTCATGAACAGCTGCTTACCAGGAAGGGGGGTCTGGGTCTTTGTGAATCATGTCAGGCTGAGCTAATGCCCCTCTGTCATGGTTCTCCTGCCAGGAAATTCACATGAATAGTAATTTCACACACCCAAAAAAATATCCGAAACACAGTAGTAAAAATCAGACAGAAACAACAGAAGGTTTTTATAGCTGGAATCATTATTCATAAACATTCCCAGATTGACCTTAAGATACACGCATACAAAAGAAGAAACAAACCAGAGCAGCTCCAAGTTATGAACATGGCAATAGTATAAAATTTTCTGGTAACATGAACATAATCCATACGCTGTAGCACCAGTTGCAGCACCTTTCCCTCATGCCTGTGTGCTGTCACTGTTTCACAGATGAGACTGAGCTTGTAAAAAAGACATTCCTAAATGGTGTAGAGCTGCTGGATGAGGTAAAGCATGAAGGTAGCAGAGGTTAAAGTTGGAGCTTCTAAATTAGTTTTAACCTATAGAGCATGCAGCCAGTAACTAACCAGGGGACTGATGCTGAACTTGCCTGGGGAAAAAGGGGAGCTTGGGAAAGAAGAGAGAACAATGTAATATTGTGATAAAAATGTTGTCTCCACTTCTAGTTTAAAAACTAAAACCAATGCATCAAAAACTTCTCCAAAAGACTGCCACCATTTCTCTCCCAGTGATGAGGGAGGGATGGAGATTTCCCAAAGCCTGTACTACATGCAGGACAAGCACGCTGCCTCAGGTGCAGCCTGCCAGTGTTGGAAGAAGCAGCACATTGGTAACACAGGGAGTTGGCTGGAAATGATGACTAGGAGCTAGTCACATCACTGGGGTTACACAAGCAATTTTATTGCTATTCTAAGGGTACTTGACATGTTTCCATCCCTTCATGCAGCCCAACCAGTGTTCAGCTGTTATGCAATCATTTTCATTAACAATTCTTTGCCAAAGGAAACTTGACTGATCTTACAAAACTATAAAAGCATGAAAAAGAGGGAGACAGAACCTTTAAATCAGCTTCCACATGAATAATTAACACAGACAAAGGTTATAATGGAAAGGCATTTTATTTTCACCAGGTAACACTCCTCCATGTATAAAGGAAGTAATGGGGAAAGAGAAAAAAAAACAATAAATCCCCAAAACACTACTGTCACCATGAACACTTGCAAGACCAGATATGAGAGCTGCACCAAAGGCCTGCTCACATCCTCCATTGCCTCTGTGAGACAGAGCTGGTTTTGCATTCCCCACAACCAGGTTCACATACAAAACAAGACTGATGCTGCCAGAGGCATTTTTTAGCTCCTTGGGTCTCCTATGAAATATTTAAACAAACTGCGGGCATACTAATAATAAAGCTAAAATAAAAAAGAAAATAATTTAAAAATTCATGGGAAGGAGCTCACTGTGCTAATCCTGCATTCTTTTCAGCAGTAATTCACTCCAAGATGCCTCTCGAGTGCAAACTGTATTAGGGGGCTGAAAGCATCAACTCTAATAAAACAGCCAACACGCATATAAATAAGACTCATTTCCTTTTTTAAAACAACATGGGAAAGTCAATTCCCACTGGAGGATTGATGGAGACTTCCTAAATATTAATAAATATATTACAAATATTTACAAGCTTCTGATTTCATCCTCTGACTCTAATGTGAAGTTCAGACCGTAACTAGGACATGCTGGGCAGCACTGCGGGGTGTGCAGGCAAACGGCTGCGCTGGATTTGGGATGCAGGCAGCGAGATGGAAAGCTAAAAATAGCCCACTCCACAGAGCCAGGCAACCAGCGAGCTGAGCTCCTTCAGGCTTTGTGTGACAAACCAACCCACTGCTTTTCCTTCTGCGGAATGAAGTGCCAGGATAATGCAGGCAATTGTGCCAGGGAGAAAGGGATGGGAGGCAAGGGGAGACGCAGCCCTGCACACCATGTTTTCTGGAGTCTGCCACAGCAGGTGTCAGCAGCCTGGAGGGTTTTATTGAGGGGGGAAAAAAAGGGAGGTTATCCAGGCATGGCAGCACTGTGTGAGCAACAGGGAGCAGTTTGTACAACAGCTGTGGTGTTGTTCAGTGTTTGTGCCCTGCCCAGCATAGCCGAGCCCAGCCCGAGCCAAGGACTGCTGGGCATCCCGGGAAAGCAGAGGTTGGATCACATTGTGAGGCTCTGCTGCTGCCCCAGAGCCACTCCTGGACACTTCCAAGGTGGAGGGGGGTACGGGCATGAAGGACTCATTTCGCTTTGCATACTCAGGATTTACTTAGTCCTTCACCTTGCCTGCTTTACAACATTCTAAATTCCTCTCAAAGAGAAGATAACCATGCTGGGTACTCTGCATCTCAGTGGCTTGAGGACAGCAGGGAAGAGGACTATGAGCAGGACTGAGTGACTGTAACATGAGGCCAGGGCATTTTCATGAGAAAATTACAACAGGGTAGATGCAAAGCGAGATTTCCTGCATTTCTTTCAGTCTAGTTTCCCTGATGCACTGTGCAGCAAACACATGCCTGGTTTTGGCACAGAAACAAGAAAAAGTGCTGATGTGACTGAGGACAAGCGACCCCTGCAGCAATAGCAGAACCTTTCCAATCAGACTGTGCTGCTCCCCTTCGGCAATCCTATGTCCTTATCTCGTGCCAGTGATCCAGGTGCTTTAACATGCAAGACACTTCTTCAGAGGTACCCTGAGGAGAGGGCCATGACACCTGACCTTCCATGGGACAGCTACGAGGGAGAGTTAGCAATGAGCCCTGCTTTTCCTGTTTGCATTGGTTCAGAAGAAATTAGAAACTATTTCAATAAGCCCTGCATATGCAACAATTCTCATTTTCCACAGGGGTGTTTAACAAAAAATAAGGATGAATGAGTCCCTGGGAAGGTTTGCAGAGACTCTTGCATTTGCTTTTCAAATCAGCTTAAAAGTGACGACATGGCCAGCTGCTCTGACAAGCACATAGACTCCAAAGGGGCAGCCTTGCTACCACAGCCCAGCTACCACACAGGACCTGTGTGGTGCTTCCCAACCTCAGCACTGAGTCTTGCAGGGCCAGAGGGGCAGTGTGCCTCTTGGGCTTTATGGGCAGGGAAATCTCTTTTGATTAATACATCTTTAAAACCGTGTTATAGAAATCCAGTTCCAGCTACTTTGGAGCAGTTCTGAGGTATCTCTCATTAATCTGAAGTATAGAAATGTTAATAAATAGATCTGAAACTTTTCTGCTATGTCATTCTATAATACAATGCTATATAGATATTAAATATGCCTCAGGGTATTAAAAAATTTATGAAAAAGTTACAGTAGTTGATTTTCAAGTATTAATAACTTGGCTATGTTAGCTTGTTTTTAAATGCCAAAAAGATCTGGCCCCAAATTATCGACTAAACCCTGGCTATGTCTGAATTAACAAAAAAAAAAAAAAGTATTTTAAATATAAAAACAAGTGCAAAAAAGCATGAGATGTCAGTTTATGTAACATCGTTGGAACTTCTAAACAACTAGTCTAGCACTCTTCTGTGAGTGAATTAGAAAGGGGAAAAGAATGGGAAAAAAAAAAGACTAAAGAAAAAAGAGAGATCGCTCCCAATCTGAGACAGCACTGTCCCAAATTTCAGCATAACACGAATTTTTACAGCCAAGTTATAAACCCCAGAAAAAATGGGGTTACTAGTGGATATGCTGTCAGACAGAACTATAGCAATATCTGTGTGCTCCATTATAATACAAATTTACACCTTACTCACTGTTTTCTCTGAGTAACCACAAGAACAACTTTACAGGTATTCAGTTAAAATTAGAAACCTCCCTTAATTCCCATCCTCCCCATAAACTGTACAACTCTGTCTACTACTAAAATTCACTGCTACTAGTAGTCATTATCATACATTCAAGATAGAAAGTAAACTACTAAAACCTGCTCAGGAGACACTTAGAAGTACGCTAAGGCTTAAAAAGTACAGCAGCTCAGGGGTATGGCCAACCACATGGGTGAAGAGCTTTGTCACCTGTTTTGCCCCAGGACACAGACACTGCAGAGTCTGTCCTGTGCTGAAGCCTGATCTCAGAGCAACTGAAAGGGTTCAAAGGAAGACGGTTTTGCCCAGAGCTGCTCACATGGGGTGTCTGGTGTGCGATACGACCCTTCGCTGTTTCAGCTAGGATGCGAGCACAACGAGGGTGGTCACGCCAACAGGACTGGCACTGTTTGCTACTGTGCTAATACTGACACTTTGTTAGGTTTGGTTCTCCACTAAACACGCGTTCGCAGCTCATCTCCTGAAAAATGATTCAAAGCATGGTTAAAAAAACATTGAAAGCAAGAAAAGGCTTTCTAGTTTCGACGCCCATGTACAAAAGAGGCAACAATTTCAAACTACTGATTTTCTTCCAGTGCGAGCAGCTGACCCGTTGCGTCATCCTGCACAGATCTGAACACAGCGTTGTGTGTCTCTGGGAACCACTGGAGTAGGAAATCCTGTGATCGAATGCAAAGCCAGTCAAGGGAGACAAAGCAACGGAATTGATAATCCGGTTTCAGTGACCTTGCTCATGGATGATGACCTCACGAAGACAAAAGCAAAGAAAAAGGCACACGGCTCAGATCTCATTGATAGTCCTTTCAGAGGGGCAGTATTCGGAGGTTCCCGGTGATGACACGTAGAAGGACTGTGTTTTCCTTTTTAATCTGGCTCGCTTGTTGGCCAGAGATAGGCTGCGCCGGCTTGAATTGATGATTTCTGAAATAAACTTCTTGCAGTCCACGCAGACCTCCATTGTGCTCCAGTCCTCCATTAATTCTTTGGGAAACTCTTCATGTGACTTATCCACAGACTTGGACCTTGAGGTCAACCTGAAAGGCAAAAGAGCAGGATCTGTCATGTTATTTAGCAGGCTGGCACTGGGTCCCAAGGGGAAATGGCACATCAGAAATGCCTGGATATAAATTTTCCTTTCTCCTGTCCCAAAAATGACACCAGGAGACTAAACACTGGAGAGGACAGCTTCTTCCTGGATTGGCAAGATTGCAGGGTCACTAACAGAGGGCATGTGTAACATTTACAACCTGGCAAAAACAACCTTACTAATAACTAAAAATAGATTATGACTTTAGCTAATCTACACAGCACCTTAGCACTGGTAATTAACACAGACCATTTATACAGTAGGTTCCCTCAAAAAGGAGTGTTTCTTTTATATTTCTTGCATTAGTTTTGACAACCATCTGTGTATAAGATATAAAATCAACAGATAACTTGGTAATATCAAAGTGAAAAACATTAAGAAAATATGAATTAGAAAAATTAGGAGGAAAAAAGGATAAATCTGTGCACAAGATATAATTAAATTCCCATTCAGTGGGTGATTCTAGCCTGTGAGATTTATCTCCAAAGAGTCCTTAATTTCAGAAAATTACATGTTACGGATGTTTTTGGAGAGGTGCTAAGAAATACAATTGTCCCAGACTCATTTTTCAACTGTAATGTGGAAAAGGTTCAAGAAGACAATGTCAGTGTTGGTATTTCAGTAAATTAAAGCAACAAGCAGAAGAGACCTATCTTTTCAGGCTTCAGGAGAGTTACCACAAGCATTAGAAACATTGACAACTACAAAACAGGTAGACAGCATCTTAATGATTGATAACCCAGTCTGGAACACTTAGGGAGCATTTGCCACAGACACAAGTGAGCTTGGGTTGTTTCTCACCTGCTCCTCAGTGAATGGTGGTGACTGGTAGAGGGTTTCTCTGGCCTCATAAAGCTTTCTCCTCTTTGCAAGGTTGAAGGTCCCAGTGAGAAGATGGGCAGAGTAGAATATGGCTTTGATGGCAACCGCATCTGTTGAAAACAGAAGGAACATGTAGCATCATTGCCAAGATTGCAGCTTTTCAGAAAGGCACACTGGTTTACTTAACTTACTCTAACCACTGGTTTACTTACTTTTTTGCAACACTGTGAGCATACGGGCCTGTGTAAGAAAGAAAGAGCATCAATCCATTGGGAAAATTACATTTAAATCAAGAAAAAGGGATAAATGTTTTCAGGAGTTAGAATCCCCCCCTTAAACAAACATTTTCATTTTTAAGGCTTCTTCAACAAAATAACTTCAAATCAGAACATGAAGCCAAAACCAGGAAAAAATGCTAAACAATAACTACAGCTAAATTAAGAAATCTATATATATATATATATATAAGGAAAATAAGGTGTTTTTCCTCTAAAGAAACCTCCTTTCATGAGACAGTAACTCAGTGATTACACATATCTCCTGACTCACTGGTCTCACTGTTGAGCTTAAAATCCATCCTTCTCCCTTTTCCCCTGCCCTAATACTTAAAAAAATAACTAAAAAGGTAAATTGCCTTGAAATGTTTTCCCCAACAACAGAGGTTGTGGAACCATTGACTGGGAAGTCTGAGCAAATTCCATATTCTTTCCCATAAGCATAAAAGAAGAAATGAGTGTTTCTCTCCCTTTTAGTCAAGTGTTTCAGTCCAGGGAAGCAATTCTGTCACTTAGGAAAGAAATGTTTTAGCACAGGTTTTTTAACATAGAGTGTTAGAGAAACAAACCCAATGAATAGGATAAAGCAAAAATTTTTTTAGGGTTTTTAATGTGTAAATCAATAATTTTCCCTCTGAAATGGTACCCCCATTTATTAACACATATTAAATATTTACCTCTTACAGAATTGACAAGTGTAAGACCAGGTAAAGAAAGAAAACCTCCTTGTTCGACAGCAAAAGCAGAGCTAAAAGAAGAACAGAGGAATCCACAATGTTAGGCAATCTTCCACACAGTGATGACTTCATTTACCAATTGCTATTGGCAAGATCACAGTTGCCACAGTAATGAATCCAATTCTGGGGTCCATACTTCTAAGACGATACTGAAAAGGAGGTCCGGAATTGTATCTTCATGTATTTAGAACTAGGCCTTTAATTGTTTTACCTAAATTAAATACTTGCCAGTTAACTAGATATATTTGATTAGACATAAAAGTGAACATTGGGGTAAATTAATTAAAGCGTCAACTTACTTTTAGAGTTGATAAAAGTTCATTACTAAACTCTATATATTTTGACTACAGCTGAATCTAATGAATAACACCTTAAGATTCTTGTTCCTCTGCCCTTAACGTATTAAAACTTTCAAATAAATTTGAATACTGGACACAGGTAGGCCTGTAGGTAAAATACACAGTGAAGTCAAAATGAACTTGCTGGAGGTGTTCAAGAACCGTAAGTCAAAAGTGGAAGAAAAAGGCACTGCTTCTACTGGTAAATACCAAACTTCAATCTCCAGTTTACAGAAAAAAAATGCACCAGTTTATGTGTCTCTAATATTTTTCTCAAGTGACATGTCATCTGACTTCTCTGAAGGCTGTCATAGCCTCTATGCTTAATAGTAAGGACTCATATATGAAGAACTTGCAGTTTTCTACTGCTATCTGTAATTCTAATTTTTGGAACAGAAAAAGTAACCAATCCTGCAGAAGGTGTGGGGAAAGAAACCACTTCAGTCAATGACGTTTAACAGACACATGTAGATACACTGTGATAATTGCAAATGCTACTGCATTTTTATAGACAATCTAAACAAACAAGGTATTTCCATGAGTTTTCATGTTTCTGCACATAATTCAAGGAACCTGACCCAAGTGTTATATATTTAGGGGGATGTTCGCTGGACAACTCTTCTTTCTCTCCAATACAGAATAAGAAATAAATGTGTAAATGAGAAGCTTGTGCAACTGAGCCTCCACAGACTCAGCCCTACCTTTCCTTTCTTGAGAGCAGTGTAGACATCTTTATATTGCTGGTACTTTTCCAGCTCTGCCTTCACCAGCACCTGACGGATGTGCATGACCTCCTCCACTGTCAGAGCCAGACACTCCACCGGGTAACAGAACTCCTCCTGGAAGCCAAAAAACCCCATATTATTTCAAAGACAAAGAGCTTCCTCCAGATGTCAGCTTAGACAACCAGCCACCTGGTTAGTAACTCCAGAAACAGGGGCTTTCTCCCCTCAAACTGGAATAGCACTGGCTCATTCACGGGCATCACGTGCATATCACACCACTGGAAGCTGCATGAGTGTGATCTACATGGTATTATGTTCACCCTTCACAACAATGGCAGTTTTCTTCATCTTTCCTCCTCAAACAACTTGATTCTTTTCTCCGTTTGTCTTTTATTACAAAGATTTGTTTCAAACCAATCAACATTCAGATTTGTAATTTGAAAGCGAAAAGGCAATATGACAGATGGTATTATTTTATGCATATTGTGGGAAGTATACATAAAATAGTTTGTCTGAGACTTTGTGATGCCCGGAGTGGCCAAGAAAAGTTGTTAGTGGCCCCTTCTAGCAGAAATTTTTATTCAGTGGTACCACATCTTGGTGCTCACATAATCAGAATCCCACCAAGAGTACAAAAAGTTACATCAGTTCAGGCAGAAAAGCTCTCCTTTCTGCCTCAGGAAAGTAACAGCAGCAATTTAAGCTTTAGAGAATAATTGTCCAATATCAAGCAGGTGAACCGGTTACCCAGTGTTTCGTTATTAATGGCAGAAACTCGAATAGATACTAACAAATCTTCCACTTAGAAAATTTTGCATCTGTTCTGTGTTACAGCATTTAGGAGAATATTGAGTGGAGAACTCCTGAATTTGGTACCAGGGAATAAAAAGCACCAACCCAATTTGTAATCCAGCCCAGTAGTTGATTATACATTTCCAAGAGAAAGACAGAAACCTCTGTGGGAACTCCCATCGCTTTATGCTTGGTGAACCTTTTCAAGTTAGCCCAGAGGGGCTACTGTGTGGTAATGACAATGACATGCAATGCTCTCTGAATAAATGAAGGAAATTTCTCCTGCAAATACAAAGACGTGGCTGACAGTTTGGAAATCTCGTTTACAAATTGAAGTGATGAATCGGATTAGTACGGAAATGCTCTATTTCCATGTACTCAGAGGTCTGTTCTGTCTTTCCATCAGATTAAAAAGAAAATCTTTCTACATTGCAGACCTGGCAAACATTAGCATTTAGGAACCACCACATTTTTAAAAACTGTTGTCTTACCTATCTAGAAAGGGAACACAAAGAAACTTCACTCTGTTTAAGGTACCCCACGAAAGACTAGAATTGAGTTAACTTTGTTAGAATTGCCAGCTAAAACTTGGGGGTATGGAAAACTAGTTTTCTGGAAAGAATAAACTACATCAAAAACAGCTGCAATTTGCTCTGAGGTGTAAAACTGCACAGCCAAAACAAAGTAACTCCTGTTCCTTATGAGCAACTTTACAGCTAACCAGCAGCTCTCAG
This sequence comes from Xenops minutus, assembly GCA_035221455.1. Taxonomy (NCBI): domain Eukaryota; kingdom Metazoa; phylum Chordata; class Aves; order Passeriformes; family Furnariidae; genus Xenops; species Xenops minutus. The sequence continues at coordinate 97,823,607 of JAWWEE010000074.1, read as the reverse complement.
CATTTAGTTCTGGGTTCTTCCCATAGCAACTGCCTTGCTATGGAGAAGGCACGGCTGAAGGCTGGGGCGAGACAGGAGAGGAAGTGGGTGGGAAAGCAGGATGCATACAATGCCAGCAGACCCCCTTGATTCTGCATCGTGGGAGACTGAGAGAAACTATCCAAGGCGAATGAATGCTTGTAATCAATCAGAGCTTTAAGTCCTTTAGAAATACATTTCTTACTTGAAGCTCTTCCTTCCCCCTCATGAACGCCCATTCCTTTAATTTACAGAACGATGACGTCAGGGAATATTGCTCCTTTGAAGAAAGCCTGTGGATCTGCTATAGGTGTAGAGCACGTACTAGGGGAATAGTGTGGGCCTGTTGTCGTACCAATCAAAAATGAGGATGATTAAAGTAGGAATAGACAGCAGGCAACAGGGGAAACATAGAAAATGTTCACATGTTTAAATGCTAATGTTTTAATTCCAGAGGTTACACAAGGACAACAAAATGTTAATGCAACATGAAATGAAAGATAAATATTATGCCGATTTCAGAAAACTGCTTGGGTTTTCTTTTTCCGCTTTTCAGAACAGAAATAAGTACACAAGAAAATCTTTTGTTTCTACACTACCTCTAAGGCACTGAAATTAATTAAAATTATGCTAAGCACTGGCTAAACTTCATTGAACAATGATGCTTGGGGGCTATTGCTCAAACTTTCAACAATAGTACATACTCAAATTGGGCAGCTCCAAGTGAGAGCATTCTACAATACTTGCATACAACGGAACACAGTAAAGACAAAATATGGTTTGAATGATCTTGATTTTCGGGAATAATACTCAGTTCTCATTTTAATATTAAAGACAAGTCTGCATACTTATTTCTAATGGGAAAAAATATTACTGAAAAATACTGTTTTGAACTTGAAGTTTCCATGATCCTCTTGAGAACTGGCTTACCACTGACTGTGCAATCATCTTATAAACACTGTCATAGTTTAGGGTGTATATGTAGTTTTTTTACTCAGGAAAAGCAGATACTAAGAATTGCATACCCATAATGTGAAATAAAGTTCTTTATAGGTAATGCTCAGCGTACACACACCTAATAGGTTCTTATGACTAACACATTTTTACTCCAATGTATTCCTTGTAAAACTTCTAATTAAAGGACGTCACTAGACATTCAAATGAGCTGCATTAGTAAATTGCAGAATGAACAAGTGCCGGACTTGCCTCTAAGTTCTGCAATTCACAATTAGTCAAGCACTCTAAACTCTTGTTCTTTTTGCAGACTTAAAGTTTCTAAAAGGTCAGCTGGGTATCTCAACTATAAGCCTTCCACTTATTGGTTGGGACAAGAAAAGAAGGAAAAATTAAATTACACATGTTCAGTTCTACATAGGGGTAAATGAATTCATTTTCTTTTCAGTGGATTTGCCTTCCTGGTACATGACTATGAGTTATTCTGACATGTAAGTGTGCTGAGGACCAAAACAATATGTAGGTTTTCAAGTAAGGCAGATTGCAAATGCCTTTCCATTCTACATAATGTATCTTCGTAGAAACATAAAACCTCATTCTTTTCAGCATAGTCCAAGGATTGCAATAGTTTTGCTGGATTTTTGATGCAGGATCTTCATATGCTGTAATTTTTAAGCTCTGTCCCACTGATAATCTTGTGATGTTGCATTTTTAGTTTGCTGTCCTTTCAGAACTGATTTCTTTTCCCCGTGAGGTGATTGAAGACACACAAATATCCTACACACATTTAAATCAAGGTCAATCAAGTGCAATGTCCCGGCCTAAGCTGTAATTCTTGCCACAGCTGAGGAAGTGCTCCCCTAGGAGGGAACATGCTGGTGAAGGTGATTTCCAAGGCCAGCAAAAAGAGGCAAACCTTTGCGGGTTTCCACCTGCTGGCAAAAGCTCTCTCACAGAGATAGTACATAGCCCCTGCCACCCCACACATGGCTGCTTCAACGGGATGAGAGCTGAGCAGAGAAGCTGTTTGCATAGTTGAAAAAAGTGGTCTGAAAGTCATCCTTGGAAATAAACTGGTTATCCTAGGAACCTGAACAATAAATAGGAAGCAGAGAAGCGAATGCTGTGTATAAATGAAACCATTAGCTTTGGTCCTCTGGGTCATGTAAAAAACTAATGACGATAATAATAATAATAATAATTAAAAAGGCAAACAGACTACAAAGGCATCCATATGTACATCTCAGGACACTGACTTCATCTCACTGCTTAAGTTCCAAGTCAGCCCACTACAACAAGCACACCATCAGGGTTGCCTTTCCCCAAAATCACTGAGCCACCCTGCCTTTCCATGTAGCACCGGTAGCACACATCAACAGAACTGTGTTTGGTGCTTTTCCAAGTTTGCTTCCCCCACCTACTTAGGCCTTACTCCCTCTGTCTGATGAGATGCCAGTTCACAAAACCATCTTTAGTATGCAAGACAGACCAGTTTCTTACTAATCCTGCTAAGAGACTGTAACAAACCCCTGCCTGGTTTCACTGGCATCCAGGGCTAATTACTGACGAGACCTCTTTCACCTTGGAGAGAAGCCAAGGTCACAGGAGCTGGTGTTAAGAAATGAAACTCCATCAATCCTGGAGGAAGGGATGAAGAAGTGTGATGTCAAATAAAAAGTAAATAATATCCTGCACTTATTAAGATGCGTTCACTCTGGGAAGATTACATATGGAACATCTGGTGCAGCCACTGGAAGAGGTTGGCAACCCTCTGGGGAAGGAGAGAGGTGCAGAAAGATGAAGTGTGGAACTGGGCCAGTGTCAGCATATCAGAACTCATCTACCAAAATGAAAAACAAGGGTATCGTGGGAGATGTCTGTCACACCCTAGAGGGCACTCTTGCCAAGTTAAAGAATGAGCTCTCTAGGCATCAAAATAGGTTCTTACTAATGGAACATCATTTCACTACTGGCTTTCCTTCTTTCTCCCTTCAAAGCCAAAACCAAGCTAGGTGACAGTTCTCTGAAGATTTGAAAAACAAAAACCAAACAGCACAAACAAAAAAACCCCAACCAAAAAAATGACCAAAACAAACAAAAAACCCTCCCCAAACACAAAACAAACTAGTAAAACCCTTCCCACCTGTTTCCACATTAGTCTGACTTATCTAATGGCTTTTTCTCCCTTTTCCTTTAGCATTTTTCAGGGGGAATGGAATAACTGAATCAGATTTTCTGCAATAGTTTTATTTTTATTTTGTATGTATTTTTCTAGGCATATGTCAGTGAACAGACTGACAGAGGAAGAATACGTACGTGGTCAAAAAAGTCCTGGTGAGAACTTCGTTGACCTATTTAAAATACCGTCCTCATGTAAGAAAATTTTAAGTTGCATGATCCTCTCAAATGCACATGAGATTAATATTAGGATGTAACATACTCAGATACACTAGAAGTGTGATGGAGCAAATGTCTCAATATAGCATATGTTTTCTTCCCTCCTCCCTTTAAGCTATTTGTCTGTGAATGACTCTGGGCCAACCAGAAAATAAAGCCTGGGGCTCCACATACAGCGAGTGGCCAGCAGGCAACGCATTTTTTGTGACAGTGTTTTCAAACGCATGTTGAAGGAGCCCTCCAGCTTAGTTCTGCTGCAATTGGTTCTGCTCCAAGTGCACTTCAACAGAAGGTGTCTACTTGTGCTGTGCATTTATCAACATGTTACTACCTGACCTTCAGCAGGAATGAGGAACTACATTCTACTTGGAAAGATGTAATAAAGTCCAGCAGACCCTCTGAAAAGGAAAAGGACACTGTAGGAATATTCAGACATATTTTTCTTGTTACTGATCAATCATCTAATAGGTTTGGATCCTGGCCCTCATCTTTTGGGCCAACGAAAATGCTCTTCCAAGCCCAATAATACCACTGCACTACAAGACAGGGCAAATAAATATTCCCTTCCTTTCAAAACTAGGATGTGTTTGTTGATTTCTCTATTCACCAGCACCTCATGGGGCATACTTTGAGACCCTGCTGGCAGGAAAAGAGACAAGGAACATATCCTGCATGAAATGACAGAGCACTAATCAGTATGTCAGCATAAACGAACCAGGATTTCATACCCTTTGCTGTTTGTACTCTGTTGGAAAACAGTTCTCAATTAAAGCTAATTGATCAAATGCACTGTACTTTCTTTACAAGCAGTAATACAGGTTTTTGCCTAAGTAACTTCAACAAAGCAACACAGACAAACCTTGATTTGGATTACTGAAAGAGCTTTCATAGGTATAAACATTACCATGCAAGTTCTTAGGGTGGGAAGAAAAGAAACCATTCCATTCATTCAGTTATTAAGAGCAATAATTCCAACAACTAAAAAAATTCCCCCAAATTCCAAAATAGATCTGCTGCTTTTGAATCATCTCTATTCAAAAGGAAAATCAGTAAGGCGAAGTTTGTTTGTTTTAGTAACATTCTCAAACAAAATCAAGACACATGGTTTTACCTGGAGTCCTAATCAAAGTGCAAATGTTTTCTGAGGCACCTGTACCTGGGATTTTGGATAAATATGCTAGAGAGACAAAGTTCAAATCTTGATTTCAAGACGTCTTTAGTAGCCAAGGGCTGTTTCTGAATTGAGGAGTTTCCTTTGAGTCAAGTTCTAATCACACTGAAGCCAAGTTTTAATTTTCATTATACTCTTAGAATGCCTCTTTTTCTCTCTCCTACCACCCCCTCCACTTACAAGTGACCTGGAGCTCTGTTTTGAAGGGGGTAGGAACTGTCTCACATTGGTTGGTGTTTCCTTTTCAATGGAGTGTCGTCTCTGAGGTGGCTGCCGTCTCTCAGGCTGTGGTGTAGACGATATGGGCAAGAACTTTGGAGGCACTAAGGATTCAAACAGCATAAAAGAGTTAGTTCTTGTAAGAGAGACTCTTGGGTAACATTGCTCAGTACTTAATCCAGCCATTGATTTGCTGGAATTCCTACTACTGGTGGCTGAAGTTACGCATCCCTACTCAGAGCTTCTTCAAGACAGGTATCCCATTCATCACTTCTTTCAGACTGAGAGAGTAGGAATACTCATAAAACTAGCAAATAAGACACACCACTGTCCAGGAGCCGTGGTGTTTCAGGATACTGGCTTATTTTGTTTATTTCACCATCATGCACAGAAAATACACGCACAGATTGCAAGTGTTGTTACAAAACCTTTCCAGTGAAACTGGAACATTTTGAAACAAACAAAAACTACTGTCACACAATAAAGGCTACAAAAACTGTGCCTTTCCTTCTGGCCAGTAAGCACACTTATGATTAACAGTGATTGCTATGTGTCTTTCAAACGAGTGCAGCCACTGCCATGGTGACAGACATGCAGGTAAACTCTGAATTTGTCTTAGCTTAGAACATGTTTCTGCAGTAACAAATTATTGCATGAGATGAGCAGAGTTAACCTATCCCCTCCATTCACTTCTGACTTCCTCTACAGTTCTACATCAACTTCAAGAATTAAACCTTCTCTTTCACAAAGATATCCACACATAGTGGGAGCTAAAGGCTTCCAACTGGTTATCATATTTGACCTGTTCAGCAGGTTCTGGGGTTCAGCTCTAGAGGTTCATTCCATTAACAATGCTCAGCTTCAGCTTTCTATAAAAGTTTCAGATGAAGTTCATAGCACAGAAGACAACAGAAATGTGTAAAAGCAGACACTGGGCTGTCTCATAATAACTTACTCTTTCTGCTGCTGGTGCCTTCTTGAGAGGGGTCTTCCACTTGTGAGGGGGAGATGCTGCTGCTACTTGCTGATTTGTGTACTGATTCCTCCTGTGTGACAAGAGGAAAAGAAACAGAACTCCTCAGGAACTGGTTTTAGTCTTTTACTGCTTCATAGTACACAGAAATCATAAGCTATCACAGATATTTTGCACCATTCAATCACTCAAAGCCCTAGAAGAAGTCCTGAGAAAAACACTGACTGCACAGTACCGAGCAAAAGGAATTTTCAGAGCTCAATTTTTTTAGAAACTGCTAACTACATGGTCAGAATTCAGCATATTTGACTACTGCATGAAAGAACAGGATCAGGAGAGAGGTGTATCAATCCATTGTAACCTGTTAATTTTCTTTGTTGTATTCAAAGAGTTCTGCAGCTACAGCAGATACATCAACTCAACTTTACATCTTGCACTGAGAAGAAATCAGTACTTAAGATTTCTCGTCTCCAAAGGAATGACAGCCACTTACATAAGTGGCTCAGGTAAAGAGAAACTAATCTGATTTGCACTGCATTGTTTCTCTAATTCCCAATCCTGGTGTGGTTCTCCTTTCTTCTGTGCTTTAAAGAAACCTCATTCACCTCACAAGAGTGTTTCTTCACAACAGCTAAGAGCAACTCCTGCAAGATGAAGGAAATTAAATGGGCTTTGACTAACACCTTTCAACTACCTAAAGCACTATGCCACCCAAATTATTAAAACCTTTGCTTTCACCTAAAATACTCTGCCTTCAGTCACCAGATACCAGTAAAGATACAGATCATCACAGGAGCCTCCCAAAGAAACAGTGCTGAAGAACCAAGTGTGAATGCTCTTTAGCACTAATGGGAATGCTTTCGACCAAAGAGACACTGGAGATCACTTAAGTTGTCAAGATGTGCAGATCAAACATGTGACCTGTCCTAAAATACAGCAGGTGGCTGAACCTCTCTCTCACAGATTTCCTTAGTTATGTGAATTGCAAGCAGGAAAACCTCCGCTGGCTGAAAGACTGCCTTCTTTGGTAACAGCCAGTCAGACAGAAAAGCTGGCAGGATCACCTCAGTGAGCACCATGCATCACAGGACAGAGGCCTCTGCAAGTTCCCAGGTATTCCTGGTTTGTCATTTCAAATTACTTCTGTGCACAAACACGTGCACTGAAAATGCTATTGTTGCCCTACAATTTCTCAAACATAGGTTTTTTGAGAATGAAATCTTGTGTAGGAAGTACTGAATGAAATTCATTGTATGAATTTCTCCACATCTATACAGTACCTGTTGAGTATTACAGTAGACTACTTGACATTTTACATTTGAGGTTGGATCAACCCACCAGAACTGTGCACTTCTCCACAGAGTGCTAAACAATTAGAATGCTACAGATACTGAGAAAGCTGCAGCTTTAAAGGCATCACCCTAAAACATTTGAATATGTTACAGACATAATTTTTGGTCAGATAGATATAGCTTCACTAGGAAGATACAATTTTTATATCTGTATTAAAAAATCACTATTAGGTTGTTACTTCTCTTAGCCACACAAAGCAAACCAGCAATTTCTGCTCCCTGCGCCTTGGAAACTGGGTGATGCAGAGAAAGCAAGGACAGAAAGAAGGAATGATTCATACAATATTCCTCCTTTCCAGTAAAGGGGCATGGGGCTGTATCAGGCCTTCCCTTTCACCTCTGCCTGGCTACAATGAGTGTTGGGACGTAGCCTGCATCACAAAACAGCTGAAAGAACAAAGGAGATTCAGAGGGAGGAAAATGTGTTTGTATCATAGTTCATTTGGAGGTCCAGAGCTTGGCAGTGCAGGTATTTCCAGCCTGTAATTTAGGGCATAGTCATAATTTCCCTCCCAGTGAGTAGCTCTAAATAGGTTAAGCCTGATTCAAACTGCAGTCAAAAAGGTGGCCGCATCATTTACTGGCAATCAGGACAACACACACACTCTTCTGTGTGCTACATACAAAGTAAAAGTCAGGAAGGAAATAAGACATTTTGACAGAGCAATCTTCACTATGTGCCACCCCCCTGACCCGCTTGAAAAATTTCCCCCTAACTCCCTTCAGTTTATTTTCACTATTTTTAGCACTGTTCCTGAGCCCCAACCAGTATTCTGCTTCAGCATCTTTAACACCTCAACTGCTTCACCAGTTACTTCTGTTGACTCAAACCAGTATAGCATGTGTTCTCTGTTACAACTCGATATGGTTGATTTATTTTCAATTTATCTTTTGCTGTAGTTTCCTGAGTTTATTCCATACCACTTTGCTTGCCTGCACAGTATTCCCTAATCAACAGTCACATTCAGACATCTTATTTTTCCCTCCTACAAGAATTATTTCACATTTCTCTTTATACAATTTTCTTTTACTGTTTTCTGCTCATTTTTCTGTGTAAAATATCATTCTGCATTAGCTTCAGGATGTACAAAGCCACAGGCTGTAAGTTCAAGATTCACCTCTCATTGACAGGTCTTAATATTCCTGCATCCTGCCCAGCTTTATTCATGTTAACAAAACCTCATGTAGCCTCCATTGTAACTTTAAAGACTGATGAGCGATTTCAGAATGCAAATCTCTTCTGCTTTTAGAATAGATGCATCAAATTATGCAACCACACAAGTCACACACAGGATAACCCCTAATACAAAGAGGGACAACGTTTCAGAGATAAGAAAGTATACAAAGAGATAAATTTTTCCCCACATATATTTCTTCCTAGTCTCCTATCTTTCGGCTTAGATGCCTTTGTAACCACCCTGTCAGGAAACCCCTCCTTCCCCATTTACAAGAGAGAAAAAGAGTCAGGGAAGACTGCTTTCCCCAGGCTAAAATTATCCTCTGTGAATAAACCCTGTCTGCATGAGCTTTCCAGACAGCTTAACTTTCAGAAAGGTCCAAACTCAATTAATAATACTTGGTCCAGAAGACAAAGCTCATTCTTGAGGATGTAATGTTGGTACTTCCTGAGGATCATATATAATGCAGCTTTGAAGCCAGAAAGCTCTTTAAGCTTGTCTCCTTTTAATGCTTTTTTAAATCTTTAACTCTCTGTTTGAGAGAGGATGGATTAAAAATTATGTCTCCACCTGAGTGGTATTTGCTTGTCCCTGTCTGTGAAACATTTTTAGGGTGTTAGTACCCAATCTTATATATCAAACTGCACTGACATTTGCACCAAACTGCAACCCCTCTGGCACAGCTGATGCTCTTTATTTAACAGCTGGTAGGGTGAGGCTGGCCTTACATCTGAGTCCTTTAGTAACAGCTCCTGTATGGGTGCCAGAAGGATGCAATGCATTTTCCCGAATTCCCAAAAGTCTAATTGCTACATACACACTGTGGACAGGCACTGGGCATTTAGGAAAGTAAGTAAATACTAGTTTAAGGCCAAAATTAGCATTTAGCATATTAAAAGAATATTCTCCTTTTTGAGATCTGATCTAATATTTTTGAAGTTCTGTGGGCTGACAAAGCAGTCATGGAAAATTCAGATTACAATCTGCAAAGTCACATCTCATCTGATCAGTTCAGTAAATTAAGAAATAAGAGTCAATTCTGACAAACAGAGAGGCAAGTTGTGTCCTGATTTTTTACCTCTGAATCCGAGCTGTCAAGTTCAGCCAACGTGGGAGCTTTCAGGAGTCTCTTGCGTTGTACTGTCACTTGTGTGGCCCCATTCTGCTTTCCTTGTGCTGCCAGGCCACCATTCACTACAGAGGCATCCACTGCTTTTCTTCCAGCCTCTGGTGTTGGCACATCTAGCAAAAGAAACAGAACAATTGGTGTTTGAACCAAATTTGTGTTTTGCCCTCTCAAATCTTACTGTCAAGGCAATGCACACAAAAAGAAAAAAAAAATAATGTGATAGTTATATGTGTGCAATTAGTCTACTTTCAGCAGTATGCTGCTTGGAGAACTACAGGCAATGGCTCGTGGTACAGAAGCAGTAGGAAAGAATGAAAGCAGTGGAAAAAGCAGCAGTGCATAACAGCATAACACTAAAACCCAACCTCAGAAGAACATCAATCAACCTTGAAAAAATTACCTGTGTTAAACCCAAAAATATTCTTCCCTCAATGTATAGCCTATAATTAACTATATAACTAGTACCAGAAGAATGTACAACCATATCTGGGCAAGTGGGTTTCCAGTGAATCTGATGACACCACCACAAAGAAATTAGGAGGTTTAGCATGGAGTAAACCCTGTTTTTCCTGTGAGGACAGAATTACACTTTATCCTGCAATATACAGAAAAGGAATGAAAATTAGGTAAATAATGAGCATTCATCAAACATATGCACAACTCTTAGGCTTGCATGGCCATTTGTATTAAAACATGTCTATGATGTCAGACCTTCATGTAACAGCAGAAACAGGAGGGTCCAGCTCTATTTTCATCCACATGAGTTTTACAAGGATGTAACTCCACTGAGTAAATTACTTGGGATTTCTGCCAGCGTGCAATGAAGATGCATCTCAGATAATGTAAGCTTTGGGTCTGCTGTGCTTAGCCTAGCTTAGCTTAGACATTAAGATAATGACCTAGGCTTTGATATTTTAGGAGAGCTTAGAGTTTGGTCTGATAAATCAGTTTTATCCCTGTAAAAGTACAAAGTGCAGTATTCCCATCTGAAGAAAATTATGTCGAAGGGACAAGGAAGGGAAGCTGCTAATCTCCCGTTTGCATATATGCCTAAGCATCTGGTCTTTCAACAAATGTGTTTTTCTACTCATGTAATTACAGGACTCCTCCCCTAGTCTCGTAATAACAAAGTACCTCCAGGTGTTATAAGGCTAGGGTAATGATGAGTTATTCCCATTTTTACACATGGTGAAAGAAGGCACAGAAGGTCAAGTGACTTGCACCTTAGGTTACTGGGAGGACTATGACAGAGAAATGATATCCTCCAGATCTTCACAGTACCAACAACGTAAGTACTCACACGACATTTGAAGTTACTTGTCATGGTATAAACAGACACAGTCACTGCTGCTATAACAACATTTGCATGGATAAAGCCATCCTTGCACTAGGGAAATTAAAACTACAGTCTAGACAAAGCTCAGCTACAGTAGCAGGTCTGTTTTACAACACTCACCAGAGCAGCTACTGAAACAGAGTAAGAAGAGGAGTAAGTTAAATCAATATATATTTTAAAGAATTATTAAGGTTATTGTTAAATGCTGGAAACTGAACTAGAAAGGACTTGGGATGTATTATAGTTCCTCTGTACATCATACCTTCAACTGGGAGTATAAGAAAAGGCCATTATTTGAGCTATTAAAGTCATGGTGACATTCCAAGCCTATGAATCTGTGTACTAAAGTGTCATTACTGCTGTCAGGTCCTCCCTACAGAGAGCTGCAATCAAAGACTTAGACTCTGTAACCCTTAGTTCCTATCTTCAAAGGCTTTGCTAATGTGTGTCCTGACTACCAGTATGGCTCAGAGGCCATGGGGGATTTTTTTCCTCCTAGATTTCTCTGAGTACAGCACAGGCATCCTCCACATCAAATGCATTCCTGCTCTAAGAGGCGCTCAACACAATCCCAGAAAGGGGCAGCAGGAAAACAGAACCCAAACTGCCTCCCCTCCCTGCTGCCAATGCCACTTCTTGAGACCTTATAATTAGCTGGCATGTAGTTGACTGAAGAAGCTCCAGGTTTCCTAAATGAGCAGGAAAAAACTCCTTGATTGGTCTTTCGATTGCACAGGGTGGCTCCTGAACAGACTGTCCAAGGAAGCAGCCCCAGCACCACTGCACAATAGCCAAAGGTGGTGCCCCTTCTCCCATAAACTTCCTGGGTGGTGACTCTCCTGCCTGATGGTAGGGCGAGTGAAGAACAGCCTGTAAGCACTGTTGGACTCACTGGGACAATAAATAATGCCAAGGCCAAAGTATAACCCTCCTGCCAAAAAAATAAAACACACAATAGGTCTGGAGAAAGGAAGAGGGGAGAAAATCCACCAGACATGCCCTAGCACTGTGGCAGGTGATGGAATAGGTTTTTGTATCATAAATCCTTCTAATATTTTTTGTTTGTTTATTTTAGATGTGGGGGTTTTTTTCCTAAGAATTAGGCCAAATTTCTTCTAAGCCCCAGAAATGGAAATTTCTGGTCCATTTTAGAGGTAACTTATGTTACTTTCATTATCCATGAAGCCTAAATCAGTTGTAATTTAAAGTCACACATGTATGAATTATTCATACATATTGCTGAGCTGCTCATATGTTGGTTCAAATTTTCTTGAAATACAAGAGAAGTTTTAGTTGCCTCAGGAAGACAATCCAACACAGAATTTGTTTTCAAGGGGTCTTCAGTAAGAAATATAATTTATCACCATTCTTTCATTAAGAAAAAGAAAACAGGAGGTTTTTACAAATTGCAAGCATTAAAGAATAATAATAATAAAAAAAGTAAATTTATTCAGTTTATCACTCTTGCACTTACGGTACCAGATACTTGTGAATAAATGGATTATCATCATTTAAGAAAAGCATAATGAAATCTTAGTTTCAGCAAACAGATTTCAAGAAAAATAACTTGTTCCAAAATTAAAACCAGAATTTGCTAGCAGACACAGACCAAAAAATGATTACTCTGTTCACGTTATTTTAGTGATGCACTCAGGCAACAGAAACATTACCAGATGGCAAATAATTGTACATCATCATAAACAAAATAAAATTAGTCAGGATAAACAAGTCAGAAACAACAAATAGACTAATGCGTTTAAAAATGAATGTGACAGAAAAAGTCAATGGACAATTCTTTGAAACAAAAACCTAAATTTATTTTTTCTTAAGCTGATAGTAGTTCACAATCTCTAGTTTCACAGATGTTTTGAAAGCTATTCCAATGATATTTAAAAAAGGCTTGTGTACATAATAGCCTGGGGTTAAGATTTTATTAGAGTCAGACACACTGGGAGAGTGTCATTTCTTCATGTTTTCAGGCAGCAAGTACAATGAACAGTACCTGCAAATTCGAAGAATGTGTTTGGTTTGAGTTTTTCTCTAAGCTATCATTACAAGAGGGAAATGAAAGAAGACAAGGTCTTGATTTGATTACTAGATCATTTTGTTGGGCTTCCCTCACTAGCCTGAAAAAGGGGGAGACAAAAAGCCCCCACCCTGGGATAATATGAAATGCACCTATATTTACACATAAGATTACATCTCTTGCGAAACAAGGAATTAAGCAGACCACAAATTGCATGCAAACCACAGCAGTCATGTAACCATATGCTGTCTGCCTCCCAACCAGCTCTCCTTGGCAAAGAGTGACAACAGAAACATGAATTTTGCTCTGTACAGCAAACATACTCCTCAAGATTATAATTTTTTGCACTGAGGCTCAAATGAATTTGCAGAATTAATATATAACTTTTTGCTAGTTAATATGATGATATATTGGAATTTTTTACATAATGAATAAAAGTAACAGAGATGTATTGTTCCTTTTGGCGGACTTAAGACATTGAAGTCAAATCTGAGAACTAATAAATCAGTGTAACAAACTGCCAGCCTTTTGCTGGTGTTTGCATCACATGTATTATCGTGTTATCTAAATTAAGAGTTTACCAAGACCTGGTGGAGTCCTTCCTCAAACTGGTCTGAGGCAGAGATGACCCTAAAAGTAATAATCCCCAAGAAATTCGGGGTTAAATGCTTCAGTTTCCTTTTTCTTCTCTCCCTGCACACCCCCCTAAGTACAAACTGTTTCTGAAATAACACCTTCAAAACAGCCATGCACACAGCTTTGAGGTAAGAACTTGAGTGTTAAAAGTGGGAGTGACTCATCTTATGATCTGCATTCGACACTGCACTGAAATTAAGCTGCTTTTAAGCCATCTTTCTATTACAGGAAGAGGGCAATGACTGCCCTGGTGCCTACCTGATATCTGAGTACCTCTCAGATGACTCACTACAGGTGGCTACTGCTCACTCCTTCTATTTTACCAGTATGAAACAGCAGTGTAAAAGGAGGTCCCAGACTCCTCTCCTCTTCAGGAGAACAGCAGGCAGATGCCTGGAGCCGGGCACTGTGACATACCAACCACACCAGCTCGGTGCCAGCAAAAGTCTTCTCAGAAGCAGTTTGCATTGTCCCCGTCGCAGACAGCATGCATAATATAAACCTGCACCTGTCCTTTAGCACTTAGTAGGAAATACTTCTGTTTTTCAGCTGTTTTTTGGGTTTTTATTCGTGATAACAATTCCATCAAGCAGAGAGCAATGAAAGCAGTGAAAAAGCAAGTGTGTGGAAACAGTGATGAAAGCACAGTTCAGCCTCTCTGCCTTCAAAATAATGAAGAAAGTAAATGCACGCGAAGCAACAGCATTCAAAATTACTGCTTATCTACTTACTATCAATATCCCAACCCATCTAATTCGCTGGTACTGCTCATCTGATGTCTCACATCTACCTAACTGGAACATTTTAATCATCCCGAATTTACTTCCAAGGACAATTTATCAGATCACTCAGTCACGCCATATGATACTGCTTGCTTCTCTGAGAACTATATGACTTGAAAAAACAAAACCAATCACATTTGGGAGGTGGATAAAAGAAACAAGGAAGAGTTCTTCAGTGGTCAGTCAAAAAGAGCAAATCCAAGTACAGTACAGATTGCTAAAGCTACTTCTTTAAAATAAAAACATGATGGTGATGAATTAATGGATTATGAAGGGAGCTTTTATAAAATATTGTTGGGGTTTAAACAAATGTCTCATAATTCTTAAAAATAGAAGACAAGAGAAGAAGCAGACAGATACACGTAAAAGGACAGACATGAACATTTCCCTTTTGTTGGTCACTGGCACATTCAGTTTTATAATCTTAAAACTGAAAGAACTTTTGGCATATCTGAAAGTAGTGACACTTTCTGAAAAAACTGAAGTTTTCCTGTTTATGCTATCAGAGGCCCTGGGGGCTCTGCAGTTTTCAGTGGAGTAAAACATGATACCATGCACATATGTAATTTTAATCCCACCAGACAGCTGTAGTAGCTGTACAATACACCATGAGTGTAAGGTTTCACAAAAGGGTTTGAGCTAGATTAACAGCTTGTCACTGCCTCTGATGGGGAGAGCCTGTTCCTTCCACCTATGCTCATCACCTGCTCTCCTCAGCCAGCAATCTGATCATCTGATCAGATAGTAAACAGGCTTAAATTACTAAAAGAACAAGAAACCAACCTTGTAAAAAACATTAGAAGTATTTGTTCCTGAGTTACATGGGTTATCTTGTGAATGAATGAGCAGGATTTGCACAAAGGAGGAGGGGCAATCTCATGCGTAGAGGGGAGCTTGGGGAGGAGAGGGAGCAGTGAGTCCCTCCTCCCCTCTCCACAGTGGCAAGCTGTTTACTTGGCTCAGCCAGAACAGGGAGCCACATTCACAGATAGATAACTTGTGAACTCCGTTCCCATAATACATAACTATACTATTTTTTACGTCACAGTTATCAAAAAACTTCTTTATGGTCTTTCCAGTTCACAACATGCCAGCATTTCAGTCAGACTATGCCTTTCCGTGGGGAAAACAACCAGATGAGTTAATGGGTGCATGGACAACCAGGGAATGAGATCTCTACGAAAGTCTCAGATGAGATGTTTCTCCGTGCAGCTCAAAGGAAGGAGGGGAGGGGGTACAGAGAGCATGGAATTATTTGGAGGCTCTTTCTGGGAGTCACCTAAGGGAAATTAGGTAAGAGCTAGCATAAGATAGCTAGCTTTCCTCAGCAGAAAAACCTCTGAGGCTGATGTTGAGTATTTCCAACATCAATGATGGAATCTTTGAGCCTGAGCATCCTGGAAAGTTAGTGTATAATGAGAAAGGAATTTATTTTCTGGCTAGTAGCCACTAACTCTATATGACACTGCTGTCTCTGAAGTAGACTGTATTCATAGAGTTACTGCATGTCCTAATGGCTCACAAGGAGAAAACCTGAAATTGGATATTAGATAGTTGATGAAAGATCAGCTATTGAATCCCCTGTACCAGTTATTACCAGCAAACCTTACCAATTTATTTTTCTAACCAGTAAAGAAAGAAGGTTTAGCCTCTATTTTAGTGAACCTCTTTGATTTTGTAGCTCACAAAGCTTTTATTGCAAAGACACTTGGCAGAATTCACGATTTCTTTCTAGATTAGTATACATAGGTATATTTAATTAAATCTAGAAAGGTAGACAAGATCAAAGCTAGTTTTTGGATCCTTGTGAGAAATTAAATACTGCAAAAGATGGTCTAGTCAAAAAGTGAGTGCAAAGACCCAAAGGTCAGATTAATAAATAAATAAATCAGAGTTGAAGGTGACACTGTATTCTGCAATCCTTTTCAAGAGTCTAGAATTTCTCTAGGCCACCTTGTTTTCCTAATCTATTGAAGCAGAATTCCAGCATGCTAGTTCAGGTGAAATGCAGATGTTTTCTATACCTAGGCATCCTTTTGTGGCAAGGGAAATGTAGGTCTTAATAACCAATTTGTCTTAATTTTTTTATTTTCACTGACCATGCCTCAGAAGAATCCCTTCAAGTTTCTTTCTTAAATGGGAATTCAACAAACAAATGGAACAAATTTCACAGTAAGCACAACAACCACATCAGGTGGTGTAGCACATTTTACCTGACAAGTCAAAACTGTAAGACATGCTAAGTGGCCGTATTGCTGTAAAAAAAGAAACAAAAACAACGAAAAAAGAAAATGATTCAGCTATTAGAAAAGCAGAGGGAGAACGAAAACAAAAGATTAACTCCACTTCAGACATTTTGGATTCTGTTGCCTAAATCCAAAATGTGTCAGATCTACTAATGCTTTACTGTAGTAAAGCTCAAAGTCTGAGAATCTACAGTAGCATAAATGGGACTTGCAACCAGAGCAATTATAAATACATAGTACAGTTGTAGAATGAGATCTTTGGAATTCAATAAATCAAATATCAAAACAAGATGCAAGTATCTTAAAAATTTAATGTTTTCAATAAAATGCCATGAAAGAGAAAAAGAGAAAAGGGAAAGAGAGAGAAGAAAAAGCTGAAAAATATTGAAAGCACAAAGTTACATTTCACACAAGTTTCAGTGACCTGAAATAAAGATATTTCTAATTTTTTTAAGCATAATCTCCAATGATTATAATTAAACTAATAAAGAGAGACACTCAAGCTAAGCTTGAACAGTAGTTTCCTTGAAGAGGATGGACAAAAAGGCCAAACAAAATCTGCTTTGTGCTGATTCTTGTTCTTTTTTAAAAAACCTTAGATGCACTTAGCCTTTAAAATGTATCTGTAATGTTCTTCTCTTCTTCCCGGGCCTCTATTTTATTGCTAGATACAAAAGTGGTCAGATGTTCTTAATTTCTGGAAAGACCTATCTGTATTTTCAATTAAACAATGTAATTCAGGGAGCAGACACTCAAAATATTACTCAAATGGTAAAAAATTTTAATTCACTAATCCAGATAGGCAGGCCAAGCCCAATGACAAGGATGCACAAAAATGTTATAAAATCTTATATTTCATACTTGACAGGGGATAAGCATGCAAGTTGGTATGAAAGGGCCTGTCAGCCACACATACCACTGCAGTAAAAGATGTTTATAAAAAGGTTATACTGGGACAAGTTTTGCTCATGAGAATAAAGTGGTGAATGCTGTAGGTGGCTGACTCAGAGCCGGATTTGGGAGTCAGTATTTTTTCTGTAGTTCATTAACTAGACAACGTCAGCCATATATAACAGCTACAGAAGCAGTATCTAAATCCCTGCCCAAACTTAGCATAAAGGCAAATACATTTTAAAGCATAAGGGTGTTTATCACCTACTGCTGAGTCCTAACTGAAGGTTGATAAAACATGCACATGAAGGAAAGTTTTCCTCAGGCTCCATTAGCTCCACTTGCTCGAGTCACAAATCCATGCTCTTAATTAAAAGGACACGTAACTCAAAGCTGTGTTTGTCTCAATAGCTTATGTTGATGATTTTATGAGGTCATTTGAGAGCTCATTTCCGCTCCTCTACTCCAGCCTCTCCCTTTGTGAGAACAGCTACCAAGTTTCAATCACCATTTCCAAATCAGTTTTAGATCGAGAGTGGCCAGCCAGAGGCTCAGAGTGCAGAAGATCTTACCTTGCCATGTGTTGTGCAGAGCAGAGGAACAAAGCCCGAGGCAGCTGAGAAACACATGCCATAGGTACACTCAGATCACAGAGAAAGAACTGCAGGAGTACAGCCCTCCTCACCCCCGCAGTCAAGTGTAGTTGTGCTCTTGACTGCAATAAACTGAGCAATAAGGAGTAACTCTGGGACATGGGAAGCATACCTTATGTTCCCAAATATTTCATTCTATTGTGCTTTGTTTTTTCTCCTTTTCAACAGCAACAAATATTTCTGTCCAGATGGTGTAAATGTCCCATGTGGTGTTTCTACTTAGATTTGTAATCCTTAAGCCTCATTACACTACATGTTGTTACACTAAACTACATTCAGTGGTCATTTAAACTGTAAGGCAGATCTATTTGTGCCATACTGAATGCCACTAGCATTACAGCATTCCCAATTCTGCACAAATACATTCTATTTTAAAAGGAAGTTTGGACATAACAATCATTTCAATGTGAGAAAGAACAACATCTCATATTTCAACATAGGGAAATACTATCTTACAGGCCTTTGGTCTTCTACTTCTTCATGCCAGCAGCAAATATACACTTGAAAAAAGCTTGCATGCATCCCCTTTTACACCTACAGTACTACGGCATTTAATCCAACCAATTCACTGGATTTAAGAGGAATTACCACAGTTCCAAACCAGAAAATTCAGTTAACAAAAAATGAAGAATTGGTGGAAGACAGGTATCCCTCATTGGAGGCCGTGCCCTGAAATCAGTCCAGAAGTCCTAACCAGTAACAGTGCAAAATTTAACAATGGTTTTAGAAACTGCTTACTAACTGGGTTAGATGTCATTCGTATCAGTTAGAAATTGTAAAATTTTATTAGATCAAATTTGCTGCCCCTGAGGTGACATATTAGTTCCCAGATGGAGAACATTTAAAACACTGAAATTGAATGCTTGAAAGAAAAGTAAGAAATCATTCCACATTTTTACAAGCTTCCTACATTTGGAAAAATGTCTAGGCCCATTAAAAATGTTAATTGATAGGCCAAGCACAAAATGAATTCAAATCAGAAACAAGAAGGCCCAAAGAAACAATATTCAAAACATCGTGCTTTTAAAAATGTACCCAAGCATTCCCCAAACCCCATCAAGCACTTCAAAAACAATGCGACAAAGCAAGACTGATGAAATTGTTTTTCTCCAGAGACAATGGGTTGTCACAACGCACTTGAAGCTGGAGCAGTGCCTTTGAGCACGTGGCAAGCACAAATATTTTACAAAAAGCAGCACACGGAGTACATATGTGGATTATTTCATGTTTTTCAGCTGTAAGATGCCACATTTGCTCGTCAAAAATACAGCTAGTTTGGCTCTTCTGACACAGATAAATACCACTCTCTTAAAGCAATCCAAGTCACTATGTAAGACTGTATTTGTCATGCTTTTGTCATCAGAACCATTGAACTTACACAAACTGGTGATCACTGCACAGCACAGTACTTGTATCATTTCATAGTGGGTTGTAAAATACACACTGCAGAAACTAAAATTTTGCAGTGCAAGTCTGAATTATTTTCCTACTAAAAAGATCTACAAAGACATGTTCCACAACTTAGAAAATGAAGCCAAGATTTAGAGTCTCAATAAATGCAACAGATTCAATAACAAAATAAAAGCAGATTTTAAGTTAAAATAAGGAAGTTGGTACTGCTAACAACAGGAAACAAAGAGAATAAATTAATTAAAAAACACCATGTAAAGAAGACTTGCTGATATGTAAGGCATACTGCACTGGGGAGAAGCAATAATTGTTCCACTATGAGCAAATCTAACATTAACTATCAGGTGCAATAAGCTATACAATACCAATACATTTATCTAATACTTACACTAAAAACTTGATTGGAATCAAGCTGTACCATTCGGTTTCTTATTTTAAAATATAATTCAGCACAAAGATTGCAAAGCCCTAGAAAAGCCTGTAGATTCTTTCTTTTTCTGAAGGGTTGAAAACAATTTTATCTTCCGTGACACCTGCACAGATGTGGCTAATATTGCTGGTGCTTATGTGGGAAGTTTTCTGTGGATGCTGCAGGTGAAAACTGGCAATGTGCTTACCCAGCCTGCTCCGCCTTATCTCATCAGGTGAGACTGGACGCAGCTTCCTCTCCGCCTTGATTTCCTCCAGGATCCTTTCATGGAGGCTCCGTGGCCGTGGTGGGGTTGGTTTCAGCTTCCTTGCCGAGGCCTTAGGATATAAAGATAATCATATTTACATTAAAAAATGCTTCCATGAAAGGAGATTTCACACTTTTTTTGACAAGAAATGTGGACTGTTGCGATACGATTTTACATGCGCTCAGTTGTAAGCCTCACATAAATATGAAAAAGGCTTTTATTTTACTCTGTTGTATCATAATTTCTCAGAGATAAAGGGCTGCTGGTAATAACAGCTCTTCATTGGTATGTGCAAGATATTGCACACTGTTCTTTTAAGAGATCCCATCCTATATATAGAGAAGACAATAGTTCTGAAAGCCCATGGCAGAAAATCTAATATTTACATATTTGCTGGACACAAACAAGCTTTAAAAAGCCACAATTTTTGTTAGGAATGGAGCCCACTGGATTACATACTGGATTTAACGGAGGTCGTGATCGGATGAAATCCAGGATTATTTCATGGGCACTCTTTTTTAATCGCGGTGGGATGTCACCGTTGACCTGGAAAGGAGAAAGTGAAATACATATTGCTGTGTTTTGCATGCATATTCATGCAGATGAGATAAATTGAAAACTCACAACAGCCTTGACAGAGCTTGCAGCATTCTGACACCTGCACCAGCAGACACGAAACCCCACTGGTCCTGAGCAGAGCAACAATTCATATGCATAGCACAGGAAAGCAAAAAACATACACAACAGCTTTACAGCTTTGCTGATAGCTGCAAAATAACCACAACTGCAGCAGCTCTAATCAGCAATACTTAGGATTTTGAAATGATGAAATCAAATGTCAAGGCTGCAATCATGTCTATGGGAGAAGCACTCTTCCTCCCTGTAAATAATAAATTTCTGTAGAACAGGGGCTGGGTGAAGGTTGTCTGCTTTTTTGTTTGGCTTTCTCCAAAAACACAGACATTCCTCTCTCTGATACCCCATTTAGACTTAAGACATCACAGGAACAAGTCATCAATTCACGATATATAGAGGATATATAAGGTGGCAGTGGAAGTTTTCCTATCATATAAAAAATGTATACATTGTGATCTGCAAATAAATACATGGATTTGTTTAAAAAACCCACCTGCCAGGATCAGTCTGCATACAGCACAGTGCCCAAGCACACTGTCAGGGATGAGAGAGCATCCTATGTCATATATCCTTCTGACACCTCCTATTACCACACATTAGCTGGTTATCAACCCTGTCCTCCAATTTGACAGAAATTCCCATGACACTGTATTTATTAGACCAAGTGTCCCATATTTCAGCACTTCTTTTTCCTTTTTTATGGGACAGTTGTCTCATTTCTTTGGGAGACTATTCATACAAACTCTGTAGCCAGAAAACATATGGAAAAACACAACTCTGATTTGCAAAATCACATTCCCTTTTGCTATTCAGAAGGAATGCTGCAATCAGAAAAATGGATTTATATCCTCATAAAGTCACCAGAGCACGATCCCTAATTTAACTTCATGAATGCCATGCAGCTTCCATACAAGCTCTGCTTACCTCAGACATGCCCTGTTTCCAGGCTGAGGCCAAGTGACAGCCCCCCCAAGAACGTTCATCCCTCTCCCTCTAAGGAAGCAGATGCAGTCCCTCCTGGGAAACATTTAATTGCTTTCCAGAGGACTCTTTCTGGAGATACCCCAGACACGATCCAAACTCTCTCTGATGCACTCTCCTTAGCTTCCTTAGAGCAAATTTCACATCGCTTGGCAGAGAATACCAAGCTGCTAAACCCTGCAACATACATAATCTTCTTAAAAATAGTGCAGAAAAATTAAAATGGAAAAGGTCTATACTAAACAGTGATTTGACATTTCCTGATGAGGAGAATATTATTTTAAGGGGTGTGACTGATTTCTTCTGTTTAAAGCCCTGAGCAATTTTTTGAGGGCAGTAGCCTTTGTAGGATTGTTAATGAAATGAGAAGTCTCCCTTCCCTGAGTTACTGTTCATCAGATGTCAAAGCTGATAGCTGAAGCTGAGAATTATTACCATCAGAACAGTTCATTTTGTAAACTGATAATCTCTGTTCCAGCCTTGGGGAACAACCCTCTGCATGACAATAGTAAATAAATAATACATGGCTCTAAGTCTTTCACCTCTGGGCACTCTAGGCCCTGACTTAATGCCACCAGGGTATAATTAGGATCAGTATTACCATCTGATTGGAAAAGGAGAAACGTAGGATTTGCTTAAGTGATTTTCCACAGGACACATGGGGAGCTGGTGGCGAAGCAAGTGGATGCTTCACAGCCAAGAGCAGGAGCACCAGTGGCAGAACCTTTGGTGCCCAAACAAGATATTGATATGAAAGATACTGAAGGGAAGGTTTCATCCTCTCTGTCGGCACTAGATCTATTTGTTTGCTCCAACCAGCCCTTTCTGTAATAAGCCATTTCAAACGCATTCTTTACTTTTACTTAATTCAAATTCATAGCTCTTGATTAAAGTCTAAATCAGAGACATTGCACAGATGCAGCCATGATACATGCAGGGGGAAAAAACACTAAGGAACAAATTAACCTTTTTTATTTGTTCCCACATACCAGATTGGCCCCAACTACAAACAAGTATTTAAATAAATACCTCAAAACACTGTAAAACTATACTATGTCTTCATGCGTGTAAAAGAGCTTTTGTGTAGCAGTATGCATTAAAACTAGCGGTGTGGAGAAAGCATAACCACTTATTATAAAAATCAAACATACATGTGGAGATCTAAACAGCTAAAGCACAGAAAACTTTGCACATAATCATCTACTCACGACCTGCTACCATCACATTTTAATATATAAATATGGATTTGCGATTTAAAAAAATAACCACAAATGTTGCTTGGTTACCTTGACTGAAGCCCAAAGCTTTAAAAATGGTGATTCCCAAACAAGAAGTACACTACTCATAACTTTCACAAAAAATAACTTCACTTATCATTGACATTCAATTATTTCAGCCACTTATTTGTCTCATTACTAAAGGTGTCAGCATTAAGTAGGAGAGTATTATCTCTAAATAACAGTCAACATGAAACTGATACTGTTTTGTACTATCTAGACATTTTCATTTAAAAGGAAATTGCATGGACACTGAAACAGACACAGGGGGGATGCGCTGCATCATTTCCAGAATAGCTCATGATAAAATTCAATGGTGAATTAAAGTATTATGAGCAGATATTTATTTACCATCTTGCATTACGCAGACAGTACAGTGTTTTAGGTAACACAGCTGTACACAGTGTGTATGTGACACCACAAAGCAAGCTTAAGCAGCAGTGTCCATGAACGAAGTGCTTTGGTACTTCCCATCATAAGGCACTGTATGCACACTGATGCTCCTGTACCTCTACTGCAGAAACAAGTTTATGAAAGTACATGATAACCATAGTGCTCAGACAGAGTCAGCCCTTTGAATACCCCTAAAGCACCATCAGGAACTGTAAAGCTCCCTGCTCTATCTAGGATGACTCCTAAACTTCTGTAGAAACATGTGATGAAGGTGGAAAATGGCAAAGCGATGTTCCCTACTGAAAGTAACTGAATGCCACTCAGCACGACTAAGTCAGACCTTTGTGTTTAAGAGAATAGCAGACTCTATGATGCCCAACTGGTCAAACTGGCCAAAGTCCTTTCCTCACATTCTCCATGTCCTGCTTGAAAAGTATGAAATTTTGCTTATGAAAATACTGTCCATGCAGAGCTGTTACTGTAATTAATATAGGTATTGTAAGATGCTAAATATTGCCAAGAAATAAATATTAAAAAAAAACCCACACCAAAACCCCATGTCAAAAGATTCTCAGCTTAGACATTCAAATTACTGGATATTTTTGATATTAATAGCTTCAGCCTACATGTTTAAATTCCCATTTTGCAACGTGGCCAAGCTAATATCACTAAATCACAGGTATTTGTGAAGAGCTTGAATATGAAGACGAGTGCTGTTACCTATGAAGAGTGCAACTGTTATGTAATGTAATGCTGAGTTTGGATAGGGCATAAAAAGTACCTTACAGCCAGGCATTGAATAAGTAACATAAGAGATATCGGTTACTGTCCAAGATGAACTGCTCAAGAAATACAGCGAATGATGCACACCTTGGAAGGGGGGGTGAGTTGGGCAGAGAGGAGAGCTAGTTGTGAATCACTGTGAAATTAAAAACTGTAGCTCAACACATATGCATAATGAATAAAAATCAAGCCTCCAAGAGTAATTTAACTCTTACATTTCTCCATTATCAAATGTTGACTCTACCAATGCTCAAAATTTTTAACTTCTGTGGGAGTGGGTGCTCCAAAGGAGAAAAATGCTGTTAAATCTCTCCAGGTAGATATTTAAAGATTATAAAAAGCCAGAATTAAAGCTATCTTGCTCCCACAACAATCACAAAAACAAGGACTCTTGCATTGGGATAGAGAGATGACAAATCTGAAATTATTTTCACATGTCCTGAAATAGAAATGCCAACGTCAGTGAAACAAATTAAACCAGTCATTTACCAAAAGCCCAGAATGTGACATTCTACGTCTTCAAAACATTTTGGATATTTGCACTATTAACGGAAGATGGGTGAGAACAGGCAGCTCCGGTTATTGTTGTCTGTTAGTGTGACATTTTTGATAGCCTGAATCACCAAAATACTTTCTGATAGGAACATGTGTTCATTTCCTGATTTTTGCTCAGAGTACTGAGCAGTCATGTATAGATCAAACTACTCTTTTAAACACAGCATCATATCAATAAAAAGAACAATAAAGATTTCATGTTGCATCTCATTTACTTAAAAAATTTACTTAACAACTTGTTATCATTGGTAGCATGTCTTCTCACAAGCTATCAAGTCTAAAACTACCTATAAACTGAAAGCAAAAATTGCTTTTAATTTTTGCCAAACATTCATTTTGATTGATAAAAATAAACATAACCCATCTTTTCTAGATTGCCTTAAAGTTAAGATTTAGGATTCTTGCCCTTCTCTTTGCAAGAACCACAATGGTTTTCTCTGATGAGAATACATATAATCAGCTTTGACCCATTATAGTCAGCTAAAAGATATTGTATTTATGCAATCTAACTAAACTTGTAATTCTGTGTGAATCCTTCAGGCTCTGCACATTCCATGTCAAGCCGCACTCTTATTTTTGAACATGCTTTGCACAACCTTCAAGCAGACCCTGCAGCAGGATTCAAGTCACTGAATTTAAGGTTTCCAATAAGAAAGAAGTCATTTTTCTAACACAATGTCAGCAGCAATTGTCAGACTGAGCCAGCAACTGCACCACAGACAGCCATACAGGTACTGCACCTGCAGCAGATTGTAATGCCACTTCATATTTACAACCAGAGTTCACTTTTACAATCTATCTGGTAGACAAGATAGCAGGCCAAAAATAGATGCTTGCAGGGATTTTATACACAGTGAGAGTCTGGATGAGCAGAGGAGCAGCTGTGCCTCCAAGACATACCATATAATGAAGAAAATCTCTTCTGAAAAAGCAGGAGATTCCTTAGCAGATGATGAATTAAAAGCTAGTCTGACAAAAGCAAAATTAGATGACCCAGGGGTTCCCATTCAAAGAAAACTATTCTGACTGCATGCAGTAATCAGGGTCCTGAGGGGACTGTTCCTCTTTTGCAGTGGATAGGAGGAACACCTAGCACAGTTCTCTGAATTGATGGGGGAAAGAAAGATAACATCATTACCTGGGTTTATATTTTACCCTATAGATTTAACATTTAAGCAACATCTGCTGCAGAAAATAAATACAATCAGATAGTCTAAATCCAGATTTTGATTAGGAAAGTATTTTCAGCTCAAACATAAAAGGCATTTATACTACATACTTCCTGTCCCTCTTGTCTGTTTCCCTCTCTGATCTTTTCTGAAGGAATCACAGCTTTCTGACAAACAAAGATTGTAAGAATTTGTCAGGAAAGGAAATACATCTGAACACTGAATATTCTAAGACAATGCTTCCACTGTAACTAAGTCAGGTGAAGTAATAAGTAAGTGCAAGGTATAAATATCGATACTGACAAAATGCATACCTCTGGCAAAGGGATAGAGATAAGAATCCCTTCAGATCAGTTGCTAGCTTATCAGGAAGAACATCTTAATGTTGAAGAAAAATATAACCCAAAAAGACAGAAAGAACAGGGAGACACTAGGAAATATAAAATGGGTTCTGATAAAAAGAATGCCTCAAGTCAATCTTACAAGCACCTTCATGAGGATCTAGGAGGAGAAGACCCACAAACACTCTCCAGCTTGCTTTGGATTATTGTCTTGACTTGAAAGCAACAATAGAATATGCTGAAAATAATGGAGCTCAACTACTATAAATGGAAGATTAAAATTTTTTTAGAGTTTTTTTCATTCCTTGAAAGTTCTTAACAGATCATGGTAACCTAAGTTTTCAAACACTGTGATACAGGCAATAGAAAATAAAAGTTTTCAACCACTGTAGGTTTTCCTTTCTCATCACAATATCACTCATGGAAGATCTTTACCATATGGAATTTCAAAAAGCTATGTTTGTAACTCAAGGTAAATGTTCTCTCCAATAAGAAAAGTCTAAAATAATCTCTCAGTAGGAAGTATGACAGGACTTTTGAGATGACTCTTAAGGTCAACACAAACCCAACACAAGTCATTTGTTCATGCATATGATATGTAGGCATGTCTCACAATCTTAAATGCCTGCCACATGGAAAACAAAATACACTACAAGTGTTGGTTTCATGTTTCCCCCCCTCAGTGCACTATGTAAATTTAGGATGCCATTTAAAACCCATGAACTTTAGTATCTATAAGAAATAAAAATGTCAAGATTCTCAGAAGAAAAAAAAAAAACAAACCACAAAGCAGAGAGAATACAAGAAGAAGATAAAAAAAAGAAAAGAACATTTTAGATTTGACAAATTCTAGCAACTTACCATGACCTTCCTTAAGGTGTAGCGTTTGGATCTAATATCATCCATCAGCATCTCATAGGGTGTGAGCTGATATTCTATTGGGAGTGGGTTGTACTGACGCTCTTGAACTTTCTTAAGTTTAACACCATTCCGTAAATCTCGCATCACTTGCACCCAAAAACGAGCCTGAAGGGAAAAGTGAGAAATTTTCTGATACCTTACCCTTGAATACCAGCTCAAATTAAATCAAAGTTGTTCATTTTCCTTCCAGGACACCACCAGATAAGTCCAGCTGAACTATTTTATTTTTAGCACATTGATCAAAATCCATTTTATTTTATTTTATATAAGCCTATTTTTAACACTCATGAATGTAACAAAACTTTGCTGCAACTCAGCAGGACTGCTGGGTATCACTTCAAATACAGAAAAAGGATTTGAAATTCTTACATCTATATTCCCATTTCAAGCACATTGCAAGCATATCTTTAAAGTTTTTAGACTTATAGCTAATACTATGTGAATTAAAACAGTGATTGAATCTGAAATTTTGTTGCCCAGAACTTCCTTGAGAAATTTCCCAGTAGTTGTTCTTGAAATAGAAATTTTGGAATGTACTCCAAATCCTAAAGTCTAGCAATAACCTCTCAGTAGTCAACTTCCTTTTGCTCTGCCTGTAAGAGCAACACACACTAACACTTCCCTCTCATTTTCTGGGGAGCAGAATGGCTGAAGAGAAGAACAAGTGGTGGATAGAAGACTGAGAAATTGAAATCACGTCCTTTCAAGAACCTCATACTATTCATGTATGAACTGGCAAGAATAGAAAGTAGAAAGTAAAACAAGCTGCTTCCTGGTTAAGAGGAAGTTCATAGGAGAAACTCAGCTGGTGGCTCTGTCTGGCTACTGCCTGGCTGCCCCTCTGAAGGGCAGTCAGCAGGATACCTGTCTAAATGTCCAGTCTTTTTAAACTGCAAAAGCTTCTCCATGAAAACAGTCTAAAGAAAAATACATTGTTTGGATACTTATATTGTTTCATCTGTCTGCAAAGGAAAGTTGAGACTTCATTTGGTTCTCACTTACAGTGAATTAACATGTTAATTCACGTGTTAAAAAAATAGAGACTGATTTTAACACAGTGCCATAGAATGGTTTGGGTTGGAAGGGACTCTAAAGCTCATCTACTTCCAAATTCCCTGCATTGGGCAGGGACACCTTCCACCAGAACAGGTTGCTCAGACCTGTTCCTGTGCCTCACCACCCTCATTGTAATGAATTTCTTCCTAATATCTAATCTAAATCTACTTTAATCTAGTTTAAAGTCATTCCCCCTTGCCCTGTCACTACAGGTCCTTGTAATAAGACCCTCTCCACCTCTTCTGTAGGCCCCCTTCAGGTACTGGAAGGTTGTTCTAAGGTCTTCTGGAGTCTTCTCCAGGCTGAACAAAACCAACCCTCTCAACCTGTCTCCCCAGAATAGATGCTCCAGCCCTCCTCTGCACTCACTCCAACAGGTCCATGTCCTTCTTATACTGGAGGCTACAGAGCTGAACACAGTGTTTCAGTCTCACAAGAACGGAGGTAAAAACACATTTAGGTAAGCTTTATAAAAAACTACAAACTGCTAGGTAATGATGCTGAATCACAATTCAACTGTTGTCTTACCCAGTCAGCATTTTTTAAGTCATCAAGATCTGTGCTGGATTCATCACTTGCCTCTTTGTCCATTTCCTGAATCTTCTTCAGGTTCTGCCAATGAAAAGAAAATGAGTCAACAAATGAACGGTGGCATTACTCTCAAGTAAAACCAATGCTTCATTTTTGGCATCTGTTTTTGAATCAGGTTGTTTGAGTATTCTACTGAATGTTTTATGATTTGAATAGTAATGCTGTAAAAGTAACTTGAAATACTGTTTCAATGTATTTTTCTTTCTTGAAAAGTATACCTTAAATGCTGGGAAAAAAATGTTGAGTATGAAAGTAGTTCAGGTAATAACATGCTGAAGGAAAAACTATACATGGAAATTTTAATATTGCTAAAATTTGATTATGCACAGAAAAAAACCCAAAAACATTCACTAGCAAGTCTGTTAAACTACAGCAGAAAATATTATCGACTTGGTAAGGATCCCATTCATACCAAAATTACTGTTGTTTGTTGAATTCAAGATAGTTCATTTCTGTAGAAGAAGAAATTACCAGAACATAAGTTGTGAGGAGAGATAACCTATGAGCAATCCTTTACACTGAAGAGAGACAGACTTCTATATATATTGCAATTAATTAGTCTGTATAACATGGGTATAGATTCTGAAATAGCAATAATAAAATCATGTAAAGAAAAGAAACAGATCTTTCAAAGATGAAAACTGTTATTTATGAACAAAATCAGGTGATGCAAATATGGAGAAGATTGTGTGCAAAGGGGCAAAAAGAACTTTCATACTGAGAAGAATGTGAAAAATGATTCAAAATTAGAGCAGAGCAAAGAGCAGGCAAGCTTGCATACACACAAATGCAAGAAACAGATTTGGAAGGCTGTGGCTTTACACAAATTACCTGATAGGCATCAACACCTGCATATTTGTAATGTTATTTTATTCTTGTTTACTTCTGTATTGAAATGTTCTGGAATGAGCAGTACAAACAAATTCTCAATAATCCACTTCACTTTTACAGTGAGTTTTCCAAGAAACCTTTAACAATGTTTAGTTTCATCTGTTTTCTAGGTACTCACTAATATTTTCAAAATGGATAGTTAAATCCTCTGCTAACTATTTCTTTATTTTATGAGACTACAGCAACAGGTCAGAGGTCTGACAGACATATTTATCAAAAGTATATTTCTTACTTTTAAACACTCAAGCTCTTCCTCTAACAGGACTGAACAATCAGTTCCAATTCAACTTCTGAGTTTTCCAGAAAAAATAAAAGTAAGCATATTTTTAAAAACTTTTTTTCCCTGGAAGCAGTTCCAAAACTGCCAACATCTCAGTGTAAGAAATGGAAACACTGGAAAAGTGCTTAACTTGCACATTTAACACTGCAAGTATCTACCAAACCTAGCTACAGAGACAGCAAATGTGAGTCAGCTACCACAGAGGTTTTGGAAAAAGACCAGATGTGTTCTTTATTGTAACACAATTGCTTTCCCATCAAAGAAGAAATATTACAATTGCCCTATATAAATAAAATACATAATTTACAGGAAGACTCTAAAAAACATAAATCCCCCACACTAACAAAAGCAGATATATCATAGGACAATGTGGGCACATTTTGGTATGACTTGCAGTATCACAGCAGGATACCCAAATGGGAAAGAATGTCTTGATGGAAACTTGTGTTGTCCTGGCTCTGTGGTCAGCACTCAGTCTGACACTTACAGGCAATTGCCCTTTCTAAGGGGAAAAAAAAGGGAAAATGGAAAGAATGGGTAAAGGCCTTGCTTATGTGTATTTTGCTACCCAGGGTTTCTTCTTCTTCTCTGTATTCTCAGTTGCAATAATAATTTCAAATACAGTATTTGTGAACTGTAAATTACTTGCTTTCTTAAAAACTGCTATCATGTATTGAAAAACTGCAAAATATAAAATTGTTCTGATACTTTCTCCTTTTTCTCTTCGCAACCAAAAGGTAACTTCAGTAAATGAGCTCACAACTGTCAGATTTGCTCCTCCTTTCCATACTGCAAGGTACACATTAATTTTTTAAAAAATTAACATGTTCCAGCTGTTTAACCTATACTTGGAGTGTTCAACAAGGCTGATTACAATTACCCATCTCAGCAACCATGTTCCCTACCATTCTGTTTACTAGGCTAACTTATGCCCAAAGGCTGATGCCTTTGACTGACAAATATTTAATGAAGCTAAAAAGATTACAACCTGTTTTTCTTAGCAACATAAAATAAGAAGGGGGAAAAAAAACCACTGAGCAGCTGAAAGATCATCCCAATAAGGCAACCATCTAATTAATTTCTCTGGAACATAGCTAGAGGGGGAGTTTCTACCTGAGAAAGCACAGGCGTAAGTGATGCTGGCTACCATGCACTGGAGAGCTGCAAGAGCAAAACCTGCCAGCCAAGAGATAAGCTTCTCAAAGTGCAGTTTATGGTACAGATGAACTGGTACAAGCACAGGATACTGCCAAAGCCAGGCTTCTATCACTCCTCATTCTTGTGCTGAGTGCTCTGGCTGCTGCCCTTGTACTGGCAGACACCCACTTCATAGGCATGGTTCATTCCCCTCCCCAGCACCTGGCTCAGATCCCTAAATGCAGCTCACCAGCCATTAGTGGAGAAGAGAACAAAATGAAGGAAATTCCATCATTATAGAAGTTACAAAGCTTTGGAAGACTGGGGATAAAAAAACCCCAGCGAGTGCTCTATCCTTGCAGGCAGTGCCTAGGATGGCTTCTTTAACTCTTCTACACCTATCAGGTGCTGCTCAGGAAGGAATAAATTCACTGTGACAAATGATTATGTTTAAATTTCTAGACTAAATGGAACATTAGGATTTCCCTTCAGCACCCCCAGCGAGCATCTGTGGGTTTCTGCCTCTGTTTCAATTGTAAATTATAGAAACCAACACATTTAAAATACAATAGACCCTTTGCCAGAACTCAGCTGACATCCAAAACCTGCAACTCAGCTGCTGTAGCCACCCGTACTTACCCTTGGGACAATAGCTTAAGAAAAGCTATTACAGTATAATAAATACATAGCCTAAAAGGATTGCCATTTCAGAAAGCAGAAACATCTTAAAAGGGTTATTTTAAATGATCCCAGAACCTCAGATCCACACCACAGACACAATTCACCAATTACAGCCTGGGTGTTTGTTCAGGAAATAAGGGTTGGATGTGTAGGAAATGAGCCTTTCAAGAGCTTTCACTTTTTTTAAAAAAACCATTACAGCATGTGGCCATTTTTTAAAAAGACTGCATTTTGTGACAAAAGCTAGTAATAAAAATATCCAATGTCTTCAAACCTCTTGTTGCACTATTAAAAGCAGGCACTTGATTTGCTGCTGCTGCGTGGCCCACATTTGAGATGCACTCTTCTGTGCTCAGTGACAGATGGGAGTTTATATAAGACACTTGTCAGCACCATGTCAAAGGCTCGCTTCCATAAAATGCTCTCTAAAACACAAGGCTTTAATGAATAGGGTATTCTAGGGAATCCAGATCTGAACTTTGTCTTTCAGCAAGTGCAGAACACAGTCTACTGCAGCTCCCAGTTTATACTCTTCAATTAGGAATCATTTGTTCACTGATTAAGTTGATTCTTACACTGCTATCTGTGAAACCACTAAAATATTCGTGCACATCTAGGCTCAATTTAAAAATACATTACATGCACACTGCTTTTATATATCTTCAGCTATTCAACTTGGATTTAAATTCCAAGGGCTTGGCCAGAAACATTATTCTTGCTCTTTGAATAGACCCAAATCTCATTTAATTCAAACATGGGGACAGAATCAGTTAAATCAGTCCGTGAAAACCTCTTGAGATGATATTGGACAAAGTTCTTCCTATGCAGTGGTATGGGTCAATGCACTTCGCTCAATTCTGGAGAGGGCAACAGTCCCCATGCTGCTCAACGTAACTGGTTAAGAGGAGGCAAAAAACCCCAAACCAAGTGCATGGAACACTGATTGAGTGACAGTGGCTGCACCACTGAAAAAAGTAAAACCAAATCCTCCCCCACCAAACAGAAAACAGCAACACTTTCCCCTTAATAAAGCTTCTAAATTGAGGGATCAAACAGATCACGGTGGGGCTGCAAGCCTGATGACAACAGAGTTGCAAAAGTGGAGTCACTGGAGGCCTGGAAGTGTAGGCAAAAGTGAAGTTATGAGCAGAAAAGTCTGTGAATCAATTTCTTTCCCCAGCTGTGCTTTCTGCAAATCCAAGCAGCAGGATGTTTGACAGCCTTCACAGTCACAAGACCTTTAAGAGTGACTTGGCTAATGACCATATTTCCAAAATAAGTTAGCCATTAACATTCCTTAGGTACCTATTAACTACACCAATTATCATATTTTGTACAAATAATACAGCAGTATAGCCATGTTAAATGGAAAGTAACACCTGACTTTTTTCATTAACTGTTTTCCAATTAAATCTTTGCATGGCATGACACTAGGAAAAAAAGAAAGGAACAATTTTATTTCTATGCAGGTACTTAATTAGAATTTGTATGTTTACATTTCATGCAGATTAGATTGAAATATATCCAGGCAGACTGAAAGAATTATGTTTTTACATCAGAAAGGACAGAAATGAAAGTCAACATGTTTTAAAAGAACAGTACAAAAATGATAGATAGGGAGCTTTCTCTGCATTCTACCAAAAACTTAATTTCAAGGCACACTGTGGATAATGAAATTATGGATGAGTTTTTGATTAGCATGGACTTTCACTGCAATCAGTGACGTAGGCAATTATAAAAATATACACAGTCTTAATTAGTATGGAAGTAATATTGATCTTGACACTTTAGGGTATATATCAATCTCTAAAAATTTTTGAGATATAAGTCAAACCTACTGCGACAGATCTGCTTACTGGACACTTCTCTTGTATTTTATGCTGGCCAGCATCACATGGTGTTTTTTAGCACCAGCTGGTCCAGCATCCCTGCTCAAGCAGGGCCACACAAGGCCAGCTGCCCAGCATCATGTCCAGTCAGCTCCCAAATATCTCCAAGAATGGAGACTCCACAATCTCTCAGGAAAACCTGTGCCAGTGCTTGGCACAGCTGTGCCACCCTCACAATACAAAAAGTATTTCATGTTCAGAAGGAACCTCCTGTGTCTCACTGTGTGCACATTGCCTCTGGTCCTGACACTGGGCACCACTGAAAAGAGCCTGACTGCCCTCTTTGTATCCTCCCTTCAGGTATTCGTAGACATTGATGAGACTCCCCCTGAGCCTTCTCACTTCCAGACTGAGTGGTCCTGGGTCTCTCAGCCTTTCCGCACAGGAGAGCTGTTTCAGTCCTTCATCATCCTCCCAGCCCTTCCCTGGAGTCTGCAGTATGTCAATGTTACTCTTGTACTGGGGAGCCCCAAACTGGACACAGCGCTCCAGCTGTGGCCTCACCAGTGCTGAGCAGAGAGGAAGGATCACCTCCTTTGACCTGCTGGCAACACTCCTCCTAATGCAGCCTGGCACACCATAAGGCTTCTTTGCAGTAAGGGCACATTGCTGGCTCACTCAGCCATTAAGTGCATATGGAACATTAACTTCAGTAGAAGGCAAGCCCGGGCAGTAACGAGGAGCTGAAGGAGGACTAGAGCAGATGTCTCATCAACACATCAACAAAGCAGGTTCACAATGTGGACAGCAGCACAGGTGAATCTCTTCTATGATCCAGAGCAGCAATTTCTGCATTCCTTTGCTTGCATTGATTCTCCCTGTCCCTCTCAGTCACACTTGATAACATTTCTGAGCAATGTGTGTGACCTTTTCAGATCCTTCACAGCAGGAACATTTGCTTTATCTCATGGACATCATTTATTTGTGCCTACAGTTCCTTCTATGGCTAGGTACCAACTAAGGTTATCTCAATGACTTCTGGATGATCCCCAAAAAGATGAATCTTTTCTTTTACATGAGTCCATTTTTTTGCAGATATTCCAACTATTTTGTCCCTTGACACACACCTTTTTTACCCCTTGCCTTTCCTCCATCTTGTGGACTATTTTCCCTCCAAAACAATTTAAAAAAAAGAGAGAAATCCCCTTTCTGCAGAATTTTCTAACTGCAATTTTGAAAGCTCACTTCTTGAGATGAAAAACAAGGCATACTCCATCTTTGTCATCAGCTGTAAATGCTTAAACAGCAGGACACAGATCTAGAAGGTCTTGGCCCATCAAAATATGGCAGCAGATGGTACCCAGGGCGGGTCTGCAGTAAGGGCACCTTTCACGGAGCCTAAGTAGCATAAAGATGATGCCAGCAAGCTGAAAAAAAACCTCATAAACTTGCTAGAAAAATTTCACCTTGCAAAAAGAAGTTAGATCAAATCAGTTAACTGAATTTCAGCCATTTGAAATTTGGAGATGCACCTGCTGCTATTCCACAGAAATATTTTTACTACTGTTACTCTAATCATAGTTGTTTAGGTTTTTAAATTCTTGCAGTAGTAGTATCACATCTTTCTCAACTCTGGCCTGTCCTGTGCCTCCACTGCATTAAACAGTTCCTTCTCTTCAAAGAATGGAAAGGCCATCTCCCTGTCTGCAAGTCAGCTTTATGCTGACCTTTCATACACAGGGAATCAGACTGGAAATAACCACATGGCACCAATTATATGACCAAGTGCCTCAAACATTCTATTTGACATCCACTAAGATGACCTGAACAGCTCGCTCATTGCTTCATCATTTCTGATTAACACACTCGTCCAAATGCACGCCAGTAAAACCCTTCCTGAAACTACACTCCATTTGTTCTATGCCAGTGACGCTCACATGATAGACTGGGGGAGCACATGACTTCTATATATATTAGCAACAAAACACATTAGCACTGTACAAACCTATCCCTCCTACCTGCTGATCTATCCCTCATGAAACCCTTCATGTAACTTTCAAAATCCTGCTAAGTTTTTAGAGGGCCAAATTGACAACAGCATCACAGCAGTACTTTTTCCTGTCCCTTTCACAGTTTATTTCCCTTCTAAAGAGGGCTCTGTTCTAGGCTGTAGCATAAGGTAGGTCAGACTTGGTTCTCTTCAGGTAATTTCTGCAGACAAAAATTCTCCCTCTTCCACTACAGTGAAGTTGGCTGTTTAACTGTTCACTGAGCAAAAACTGCAAACTTCATTTGTTTCTTAGAAAACAGATACCCAACTGCCATTCAGTGGCCCTAGGAGGAATCCAAATAATGTCAAAGTAATTTTTATCCATAGGAAAGTTATTATAAGCAATTTTAGAGGATTTCCACCCCTTTCTGGTGTCTTTTAATTGGAACTGATATAACTTGTTTTTTCCCCCAGTTATCTGCCAATGCAATCACCACAAACTCATGACAACAAAATGTCCTCACTGAAGTATTCTGTGTTTATCTCCTTTATACTCACTATTCATGTGACAAGAACAAAAAGAAAAATAAAGAAGGAATTTCTTTCCTAGAAGACCATTTATCTGTACTCCTCATGACTTAAGATTCTGCCATGTATTTGCAAGACATAAGAGCATATAAACAATACCACAGCTTTTACTGGCACAAACCTAGTGTGATCACATGATCGCTGCTTGCCTCAAGTATAAACCGTAGAGGTCATTTTAAAATAGTATAACAAGATTTACAGCATTCCACCTCATATTTCCTTCATACCTGATTTTTTTATTTGTACAGTATTTTCAAAATTAAAGACCTTCCAAATCTATAGGTTGATAAAAACTACAGCCAAGGATCAAGTACATCATAAACTCTGCGTATTCAGACTCCAAAATCTGCTTCCAAGACAATTTTCTTGGTAATTTCTTACATGTCTACTGAGAGGCTGATCCAGAGTAAAACGGAATCAAAAGGTCAAAATTGTGGCCCTGGTTAGGTGTAGCAATAAAACTCTTACTGATTCAGCAGGGCCAGAATTCCATCTAGAAGGATTACTTCCTTTGACCTAAATGTGCTTTGAATCAATGCCTAATAGTCTGTGAGAGGCAAATGGTTTCTTTCATTTGGGATTAACTCATAGTATGCTCTATGGTGTGATCAGATGTTGTTGGGCTTTTATGCCCAATTACACGGTGATTAAATAATTTGCAAATTCAAAATGTCCTTCTACATTTTTAATATTTTTTAAAAAATTGCTGTTAAGACTTGATTTTAAATGGTTATAACCCACAATATTTTACTTTGACATTGACAACAGAGGTGTCTTATTACTACTGTTCTCTGTGGCCAAGATGTTTAAGAACCACAGAAAACTCCATTCCTCTCTAAGCAGAAAGAGGAACTCCAAAGGGTCTTATCTTTGAGCCTCAACATTGGTTTGCAACAGCTGTTAAATGAGGCACTTCCAGTACAGGGCCCTCAATTAATAAATCCAGTAGTTAAAAGCCGAGATGTGAAATTAATGACATCAAGGTTCAGGAGACAGATTTAGCACAGAGACACTGTATCCTGACTGCTCCCTGTATGAGGGACACTGGATGAAGATGTGCCATAACACAGCCACTTCAGAAAACAAGTGGCTCTTTAGCCATGCTGAAACTGCCAAAATTAACCTGGTATGAATGGCACTGCTTCAGTTTAAAAATCGCTTCCCGTTTGAGTAGGACTGGAAGAGAGGTGGAGATGAAACTTAACCCTTTGCAGCAACAAAATATCTCTGAAGGAGTCTCCTGCTTGGATGATGCATCTCAACAGGGAAGGAAAGAGCACCAGCCCCTTATGCCTCTGCCTGGTTTGCATCTTCCACCATCAGTGCGAGAAGAAAAGCTCTCTTGCGCTGCTCCGAGGCTCATCTGGCCCTCTAATGAGCTGATTCAGTGCATTAACCTGACAGGGAATAACTCCTTTTATTTTTTTGTTTTGTTTGATATTTGCTGGGTTTGTTCCCTAGAACCAGAAGAAGAAAAACAGTGGGAGCATGTGTGTGTGGGTGGAACAGCTCTGTCTTTCAGCAGCAAATTTTTAGGTCAGCCTGTAAAATCTTATCCTGCTTTTCAAAGGCACTGTAGATCTTGACTTACAAAAGAAAAGAAAATCCTTCAGGGATTTATTAAAAGAAATTATGAAAGCGTTGTTACTTGACAAGTTGGCTTTGGTGAAGAAACCTGCTTTAAGAAGCATGTTTCCCTTCCTGCCCTTCCCATCACCCACCAGTTTTCCAGTGTTACCAGCAGCAGCACTGTGTTGCTACAATTGTTCACAGGGCCATTCTGCAGGCCAGATCAGTGAAACTATCTGCATTAGGTATCATCCTTAAAGTCACTCTTCAGCCAGACCATCTAATTGCAGTGATTCATAGGATGGCCCTTCAGCCAACAATAACAGCCAAACAGGCAGTGAACATAAGCATTGTGACCTGCAGGCAAAATTTTTTCTATTTTTAAAGTTGGGTCTGCTGTGAAATCAATGTGACAGACAACAAGCCAATCCCACAGCAAAAGGGAAGAGCAGCTGATGACTGGGGACAAAATATGAGCGAGAAGAATCTCACATAATTCTCAGCAAAGAGAATTCCCTCATGGGAAGATGCTGAGGAAGAACAAGCAAAGCTCTGACACTTCACAACATCACTGAAACACCAGAGAAGCTTTTAGACTCAAATATATTGCACACATACATGCAGAAATGGGTGCATGTATGCAATGTGGTACCCTCCAAGAAAATCTTCTGTTTTACTCCCCAGCAGACTAGTCACAATCAGTAACAAATTCTACAAGACATTTGTAAGTGGTTACAGGCCAAAAAGAAAGAAAACCTCAGAAGAACTGCCCTCCCTGAACACTACAGATCATTTCTTCAAGCATCTGACATTCCCTGCTGGCTGGGTACAGAAGTGAGTTTGTAAGCTGAATTCACACAGTGACGAGCTCAAAAGTGGACAACCTTCTCAGACTGCTTACCTCTTTTGCACTTTTAATTTTGGCCAAGAAAGTGTACAGCTCCATTGTTTCTGCAAACAGAGCCCGACACACTGCTTGATAGTGGTTTGGAGCCTCCGATGGGGTTGGCAGGTGGGACGCACACAGCTAGGGAGAAAAATAAACAACAGTATCAGAACAATGCCCCATTGCTTCCAGTAATGCTACAGAGCATGAGAAAACATGAAGGTGAACCCAACAGAATATCGAGGGCACAAGCATCCACGAGACATTTCAGTTTAGTCATAAATTGGGATGTATTTTATAAACCTTCTGTTCCTACTTATTTTATGAAAACAGCTCAGTAAAGGACAACATAATCATGACGGGAAAAAAATCAATCTTGCAGTAGCAAATTTCACAAAACATACTCAATTCAAACCAGCTTTAACGATAAGTGTTGTTTGGCTTCCTATGAATCTGGAGGAGAACGGTATCCCCTACCAGTTTATGAAAGGATGAAAGGTGAAGCAAGGAAAAAAGTTCAGTGTAAACATCAAGCTGAAACTCTGATTAAATTTATTTCAAGCAGTACAAAGATTTTAAAAATCCACAAGAGCCATGGAAGCACAGGCTTACTGCTTCACCTCAGACATTCATGAGCATTTCCAAACACAGGCACAGCTGATGTAAAGGAGCGCTGACAGAGGTTTTCATACATGCTAAACCTGCAAAACTCTGAAAGCCTATTCAAATCGCTAATAATCATTCACAATTACCGATAAGCAGTCAGTCCAGAACTGCTTTTAGAGTAAAACATGCAGCTCCCACTTCCAACAAGAAAAGTTTAACTGAGACCAGTCTTACATTTCAGAGAACCTGAACATTAGGAGCAACATCCAGCTTCATGAACATGAAAATCCAGCTTCTACTACTACAGAATAGCTCAGCACTGATACTAATAGTTGTAATATCTTTCTCCCCTAAGTCAAATCCATCACCTGCAAGATTCAACATGGAAATCTTGGCTGAAAACAGAAATAAAGTAACACCTGTTAATTTGTTCCCTAAACACTGTAAAAAACCAATAAAGCCTAAAACCGAAACTAGAGGATCCATATCTTATCATACTGGTGTATATATTAAAATAAAACAAAATCTTAACCAAAGCCTTAAAACTTGTCTTGTTACTGTGGCTTTATAGTAGCTCCTTATTAGATATATAGCTGTAGGTATAGCTGTAGAACTCAAACTAAAAACAAGCCAAAACTCAAAGGTGGCTACATTCAGATCTCCAGAACTAAAGCTTGAGACAAAAGTCTCTTCAGCAGAAGAGCCCTTAATTAGCCCAGTGCCACACTTGTCTAAATCTCTCCTTTTATTACAGTGAATGCTGTGGTTACAAAGGGCATAATGCATGTAAAGTTCAGGCTGCTTTCCCGTATTATTTTCCATTTGACTTAAATCCATACTGCCACTAAAAGGTGAGGTCCTGTGGCCTCCAGCTGTACACATCCACTGATGCCCTTATGCTGGCACCAGAGTTCGTGCCCTAACTCCGAGAAGATTACTCATCCAGACAAAAATTAACACTGTTGAGGAAGTGGAGCAGGACACAATTATTCTTCATGGCACAGACACACATGTAGTAGTGCAGGCAAAAAGGAGTGAGAAGAATGCGCTGCTGGGGTGGGAAAAGGGAGGAAAGGCTGAACAATTGTGTTTGAGTGCAGTCAGATTTAGACTGGCTCAGTCTCACTGACAAGTTGTTTTCTGAGGTCATAGATCTCTTGCTATCTTTTATTTCTTCCTATTAGAATAACAGTGCAGAGTTCAGTGGTCAGATTTGGTCAACTCCTTTGATAATGTTTACAAATACAATTTGAACTCCTGCAATATTTTGTTCTGTACCTCTATCTATCTATCTATCTAGTCATAAAAAAGAATATAAATAAAGAAAGTTAATATATGTGTGTGTGTATATTTTAATTCCTTTCTATATACTTTCCTTACATGTAGGCAGATGTCCACAAAACTGTTTCCCCATCAAATTTTATGCTGTTTTATAATGGACAGCCAAAATTTTCTTATACTGCTCAATTTATTTCTGGATAATCACAAGGATATAGTAGAGAAAAAACACCAAACCAAACAAAACCACCTTTTTCTTTTTTTTCCTTTTGTCTTTTTTCTTCTC
This sequence comes from Xenops minutus, assembly GCA_035221455.1. Taxonomy (NCBI): domain Eukaryota; kingdom Metazoa; phylum Chordata; class Aves; order Passeriformes; family Furnariidae; genus Xenops; species Xenops minutus. The sequence goes on along the minus strand of JAWWEE010000074.1, from coordinate 97,782,835 downwards.
CCCTTTTAAATATTTTTTCTTTTCTTTTTTTTCCTTTTTAACAAATCAGATCAACTCCTTTGTGGATAAAGGGAGAAAAAACAAAAACAAAACAGATGTACCTCAAATTCATGCAAGAGTGATAATGCATACCACAAATTAAGTATTTCCCTTAACTTAATGAAAATATTAGAACATTTAAAATACCAAATTCTGAGTATGGTTAGTTTGTGTTCCTTTCTCTCAATAATGAATTGTGTCCTTACCTGCCTTACTATGTTTTCAGTAGGCTATTTCTGGTTATTAATTATAAGACAGATAAAAGGGTTTAATTTTAAAATACAGCACTTACAAGAGAAAGAATAATAGCAACTGCAATTTCACAAAAGGTTATAAAATGGTATAAGTCTTCATAGCTGAGAATAAATTTTGTTATTACATAGATTGCACACAGGCTTTGAAGAATGCTTTTTTTCCTTTATTCAGAAGCATGTTAATTAGAAACAATTTGAGAAAGTTAAGGAAATGCAGTGGTGACAAGTTCAAGCTGGGGATGGATATAATCTTGATTCTATTATTGAACACAAAGTAAAGAAAAAACAATAAAACCCTGCTGCTGAACTTAGTTACAAAAGCAACCACATAAAAAGCTGACCATCTGCTTTGCAAACATTAGGCTGCAGGTATTAAAAGAGGGCCAGCAGCTCCTACTAGTTTTCATGTTTTGAAAAATCAATCTCTGAGTGATCTTATACTATGTGAAGATCTGTTACATAATACAACTCCTTGTGGTAATATTAAGTCAAGCAACTTAACATAAATTTTTTGGATTGGGGAAGGTAAGCCTGAAGAAAAAGGCAAATGTAAATAGGACAGACTGATTTTTTCCCCCCTTCATTGTAATATATTGTGCTTACATGTTGTTCAGAATGTCTGACAAGCTATAACTTCTGCATGAAAAAATAACTGCAAAATCTATACAGGTAAGGTAAATGAAGTATGAAACATCACTTCTAGCCTGAGTTCAGGATATTAAAAATCTGCAATTTTATGGAAGTAGTGTTTGAAAAGCTATGTTCCTATAAAACAACACAAAAATCCCAGTCAGAATGTTTTAACAACCGAGATATGAAAGGACAGCCACCTAATAAACTTCTTGTCTTACCATGTCATAGTGGTCGTGGTGCAAGGATTAAGATCAGATCTGCAGTCTTTTCCAGTCATTTTGAGTTCATCGAGGAAAGGAAGCCTCTGTATGTTGCTTACTCTGACACTTGCCTTTTCATCCCTTATGATACAACTTAAAACTATCCTAAGGGGGATGAATGCAAACAGTGCCCAGAGCTTAATACAAGGGCTGTTTGTTCTGTTTCCAAGTTGTCTCAAAAAGTATGGCTCAAAACAGATTATGTGGTCTTTGCAAAACGGTGAAATAACAAAAATATTATTAACTACTGAAACATTAACTAGCTCAGTCTGTAAATATTTCCACTTGCATCACTGTGAAGAGCTGTGATTTTTTTATTTTTTTTTCTAACTGAGCCTATCCAAAACCCCAGCTTGACCCAAAGCATTCAATCTTTGCTTAGATCACTAAGAAGATTAGAGGCTGTTTCTATCCACATTCAGGGTTCACAGGAAAAAAAGGCATTATGTAAATATCATAGCTTTGCCAGCTCTTCCAGATTCATCCTTAGTTGACTAGGAAACAGGGTGCACCAAGCCAAAGCAGCACTAAAAGAAATCACAATTTAACCATCTGAAGAGATCAAACAGAATTTCTTGTATTTGCTTGAATATACTCCAGATGACCTCCATAAAACTACAAAAAGTATAACTGACTCACCCACTAAAATGCAGGTAAGTTTTGTGAAACCTTTTTGGCTAGATATACACTGGAAGCATCATCAAAACACCTGGGCTACTAGAATTAAGATTTCAAAAGACAAAAAGTGTTTCCACTTGCAACCATCTTGGGCAGAGGGTCTGTGTGAATGCACCACAAAGAAGAAAAGGATTTCTTTTTCCCATGGGCCACAAAGACAGGCTATTGATATTATGCAAAACATATTACCAGCCCGCAAATCCCAGGCTTGTTAAGTGTTTTGAAAGCCTTGGAGTATTAACATAGATTTAAAAGAAATACTTTTTCTTAAGCAACGAGAAGAAATTACTTTAACCAACAGATCACTGAACATGCAACCATACTAAATATCTGCCATATGCCTCGCCAGAGAAATCTTACCAAGACAATACCTGCATATTTGTAAAACTCAACCAAGCATTTTGCTTTACTTTATTACCCAGAATAACATTAAGGAGTGGGCTGTTCAAAGGAAAAGTGTTTTGTCATGAGTCTGTAAGATGTTTCTGCTTGCTAGAACCACCCCCATGCATAGTACCCACGAGTCAGGCACAGTGCAAGTGCTGAGGTGGCTTTCACAACACCTGGAGCCAGTTCAGCTGCCTCTCAGCAGCTCAGAGCTGCTCTCTCAAACTTTCCAGGCAGAGATTTGCCCCTGGCTCTGCCACTTGTAACTGCAGTGGGTCAAGGACTTGCTGATCCCTCTGATAAAGGATTTTAGGGCAATACAACCGAAGTAAGACTGTGGTAAGACAAAAGGTATGGGAGCAGAGTTAGCCACTAATCCACAAAATAAATTAATAGCAAATACAGAAAGTATTCACAGAAAGTTACTCTTCACCTGCAAAAGCTTGGTAACTTTTTTAATTGATATTTTAAATAATCTTCCACAAGTGCCATGGAATTTCAAATTGCTTGACATGTGAGCTCCTAGTTAATTTTACACACCTCACGGAAAAGGTAGGTTATGTTAAAATTGAATCAAATTGCTAGTACCAAGAGCATCTACCTCAGTATTTATGTGTTCTCCAGCATCCCTGTGTGATTGTATTTGTTGTTTTGACCATGTGTTTCATTGCTTTGAGGTGGACAAGAGAAGAACTACATAGTGCTCTACTTACACAAGTTCCAAATTTAATGGTTTACATGATCCTCCCTGTAAAATTACTTAATAAATACATTCTTGCTTCACTGATTTTCCTTTCTAATATGAAACCCCAAATGCAGCAGCGAAGGTTTTGCATTTATCAACAACAGGTACAATTTGATGAACTAGTGGTCTCGGTTGATTCTCTCTTTCAGGACTGTAAAAAGGAGACTACCATGTAGCTGCTGAAATTAAAGTCAAAATTGCAAATGGGAACTAGATGATGCAAGGATTGAAAATAGTGCTTTGCATAAGATCTTGATCCTTAAAGAGGTGTCCACTTTCTGTATCATACAATCGTCATCATCTTTAACCTCCCTTTGCTTTGCAAACTCTGAGGATTAAAGGTCTTGAGCAAATTATTTATATATATGTTGAAACATCAAACAGGAATGGACTAACAAATGTTTACAAATGCCCTCCTGAGTCAAAACTTAAGTCACCATGAAAGTAAAATTGAAAGACTCTTGTCACGTGGGCAGACTGTGTTTGGGAAATGCTGCAGTGCTGTTTTGTATGTTGTAGCTGTTTTTGAAACACAAAGCAAAACGTGAACAATTTCACAATGCCGAGGATGAAACCGGTGTATAGGAAAGGACTCTCTTCCACTGTTTTCCTCTGAACACAGTATCTGTCCTGACACTGTTTCCTTCAGCTACTGATTGCCTTGAGGTACCGAGCACCATGACTCTTACTTTTTTTTCTTAAAATCTTACACTTCACGGCTATTTGAAGAGTCTTAACTACTTTTCCACACTATTAGAGTGAATTAAGCAGTGATGAGAATCTTGATAAAATTTCAACAGACAGCAACTGCAAGACTAACACCTCACTGAACACTCTCACTTGTGAACTTGAACCTTTTCCAACAAAAGAAACAATTAAAGGTGAAGACAATTTGTATTCTGTTACATTCGTATGATACCATCTTTAGGTAATGACTCTTACAAATATTTAACACAATTACAAACACTTTTGAAAGTATTTAAAACTTACGTTGGTGTTAAGAAATGGAAAGCAAAGTCAGTAGACAGTACTGACTACATTTCAATTTTTAAGTCCAATTCTGTATTTTTCATGTTCAGTGAACACTATTCTTACTCTACGAGCTTTCTAAGAACAGAATGAAGACCTTGACTGTCGAAACAGACTTCAAATGAAAGTCAAGCTATGTTTTTGTCAGACGATGATTATTTCCACTGGACATTTTGACATTAATTTTCAATGACTGACTAATTTTACGTGCTAGTGCAGACTTCTTGACAAAGCTGTGTTTGTATAAATTCTCATTTCTTCTTGAAAGCTACTATGCTATTTTCACCCCCCAAATATAACCCTCTGCACACAGCTGTTTCTGGATTATGTGTAAGGTGTACTGTTACACTGTCTTTACAGAGTGGACTAACAACATCCTGCTTCTCAAAGAGGCTTGTTTCAAAGGAGCCAATTAAGTGAAAACCAATTCTGCATTCTCTCCTAGTTTCAGAGAAACTGTGCTCTGTTGTTTCTCTGTTGTTTCTTAGCAGAATAATGGAGGAATTAATAATATAAATATGCAGTAATCTGAATTTGCTAGCTCTCATTCTTTGACTATTCAGTGGAACATCAATGGGATTATTCATGAGCAAGGGAAAAAACCTACCATTTATATTTTTCCTATTCTTTTACATGAAATGCCAACCCCTGCAATGTTTAGCAAAACCACTAGGTAGCCTGTCACCGGCAACTGTTTTCTAAAGCTCTCTGCCTCACCAGAAGGCCACAGCTCTGTGCACATTGGGCAGCTCTCACTGCACCACTCACGCACCTGCATGTTCCGCAGGAGCAGCAGTGCAAAGGATGAGATGGAAAGGCATCTGGGTAAGAAAACTAGCTTCAAAAGCAGAGTAGAGGCGTAGATGGGGAAACATGATAAAACTGGATAATTAAAGGAGAAGGGGAGTGGCTGTGTATATTCACAGGGCTACCTGTAGTTACTTAGCTAACAGCCCAGTAAGCTGTGGAACCACCCTTCACGTTATTAAATAACTTAGACCTAAACAACTGATAGCAAAGAGTGGCACCCCTGTAATGCCATTTTGTATGGTTGTCTGCCATGTTTCTCAGGCCCTCCTTGGGCTGGGGGGGCCCTTCTTAGTGGAACTGCTGCTTCTGTTCAGCAGAAAAGAGGAGAGAGTTGGTTTGGTACAAGGATGCTTGGCATATGCAGTGGAGAATGACAGTACGACAGATGCTCTTCTTTCTTGCTCTCCCTCCAACACTCCACACAAGCATATAAAGAAGTCATTACACCCAGGGTGCTGCTTGATAAAAACAGCATCTCTGGAAAAACAGTAGAAAACAGTGACATTTTTAAACATGAATGAGAAAACAATTCTATCAAAAGGCCACAGAAAACGGTGGGGAATGACTCTCAAATCAGAAACCAAATCTCACTGACACACACAGTAGTGCAGAAGAGAGGTCGCATCAGTTTTTCAATAATGCCCATCAATCTCATCACTAAGCAGTTCAGATGTTTGCATACTTACTAATTGAGAGACAATATATTATTGTAAGGCAGTTTATTCATGAGCCACTTAAAATCCAATTAAAATATATCAACTAATATAAAAACATACACTTTCCTTGGCAGCAATTTACAGTTCACATACAGAGCTTTAAAGTGTATGTGTGTGTGGGAAGCTTGTTTGTTTTTATGTAAAGCACTGAAACTTCACTCAGTAGGCATAATAATAATTTGCTTTCATGTTTTGTCCTGAAGCGTGACTTTTTTATTCGTATCCAAAAAACCAGATTTCCAGCTGCCTAACCAAACAGACAGCATTACTAAATGTAACAAGCTTTTAAACTTCACTCCAAATGAATAAAATTGAGTAACTTCTAACCAGTGGCATTTTGCTTTCATTAGGCCTCAGTGTATGGAAAGCTATTCTACTCCTTCATGTATGCCATACTCCTTATTTGTAGTACCTTTGTCAGGGAAATCAGGTCTGAAACTCTGATTGCATGAAAAAGGGCTACAGAAAAATTCCTTCTTCTTCTAGGCAAGCATGCTTAACACTTTTCTCTTAAAATTTGTAGCTACTGAATCTACTCTGCAATTGTCTTATCAAGGGGATCAGTTACATAAATGTTAAAACATGCCACTCTAAGATAGGTATGAACAAAATTAACCCACAAGTTACTGATTAATTGATTAAAAATGAAATATTGTAATTTTACTTTATACTCCTGCTTATTCAAGCAGAACAGATATCCAATTAATCAAAACTTAAAATGTGTTACTTTCTGCTCAGTCCCCTCTGTTTGTAGTGCTGGTGCCCTTTTTTATTCCTGGAAATTTCCTCCAGTATGGTAATTACTAGAAATTGAATTACCTGGAGTCAATGGCTTCGACATACGCCCTGTATATAGGTGGGATTAGCCACCTGTAGGGGCTGCAGATGGTGTTTATATTGCCCTGACTGCTCAGAGGCTCCAGGGAAAGACAACTTTGCTGCTTTGCTTTTGCTTCACACATTTCCTGCCATTGGCAGCAACAGGAATAAAATAACCACTCTGTCAAATATTCAGGGTCACTTCATGTATCCCAAACTGCACTGAGTCCACACTGTAGTTGTGCTGTAGGGGCTCCATCACAGCCTTGCAGTCTGTGCTTGCATATATTCTCTCACCCTTGTGACATTAGGAATTATTAACTTTACTTTGCCAGTGCATCTGAGGTCAATGTAAAGCCCACTGATCTGGTCAGGAATCTTTTCTGATCAAGCAAATAAAAAAATTCTGGATCAGAGTCATAGCTGCCCAAATCACATATGATGCTACAGCATATTTTTCCATGTCCCTGCTCTGTTAGTCCATTTGCACGTGTATCTATTAAAAAGATCTTGGTCTCCCTATGAAAATTTAGAATGGAAAACTGTAGTGAATTATTTTGCTTTTGTAATAATCGGTGGTTTTCTTAAAAATCTTAGGTCCTCAACTCATAGGAATACATATGAAATGTAACCTTCACTATTTCTAATTAATGGATTGTGAAGATTCTAGTACAATCCAAAGGCTGACCTCTTGCTGTAATCTTAAAATATACTTGTTTTTTAACATCATGACTCCTTGGAGGGGACAGAAAGAGTCCTTGCATCTAAAAAGGATGAACAGCACAGGCCTCAACACAAGATGAGAACCCAAAATATAGAGCAAGAGAGATTGTTTCTTGTTGATATACTAAACACAAGAACATGTCTTCCTCTTCCCTTGGGGTTGGCTGTTCTTTCTAACAGCTATTTTGCTTATTTCAAAATATGCCACTTGTAAAAGGATGCAAAGCCATGCACTTGGACCAATCTCTGATGGCAAAAACAAGCACAGTTGGTTCTATTTTCAAAAAGAAAGCTACTTGTACTTTCAAATGCTGAGCATTCTTTTGGAAATTAATCTATTTGCACACTCAGAAAAAGATACATTGGAAAACAAATACATAGTTTAAAATACTTGAAGAATCTTCCCAACTCATTACCTTGTTTTTAATTATCATAAAATAATTTTGCACTTTAGGTTATTTCAACCACATCAAATAAGTCCTACCATTCTTATCTAAGAAGAAACCGTGTAGAAACAAGTATGTTTTTCAGTAAAAGGGATGTGTCCTTGACAGAGAACAGTTAAAGGTAAAAACCCCAAATACTAAAAAATCACAATAAAACCCCTCCATACACCACAACCCAGCTGGCAGCTGCCTTTTCATCAAAGTCTTATTATCTGAAGGGAAAAAGAGAAAATGGATAGGGGCAAATCATTTTCCTAGTTCTCCTAGGACTGCTGCATGACTGCTTTGTTTTCAAACACAGCTCTTGAAATAATTAAACTATTTTGTGCCAAGTACTCCAAGGACCTGCACCATAGATAATTATTTACCTGTTCTCAGTTACACACCATGAAAGATATATCTCTGCAAGTCAAGCAGGAATTCCCAGCTCAGTTCTTCAACTTCAAAGCTAACTTTAAAACCCCTGGCACTTGCAGAGGCATCTACTATACGTCCATTGAAATAGATGCTTGTACATGATATGTTTACCAATGCCTCCCAAAGCAGAAATATAAAAGGAATTAAATCTCTGGAAGGTAATTAATACAGTAGTGACCTCAGTCCACAGAGAGTAAGGTTATCAAAAGGCTGATCGTGGTAGAGCACTCTCCTGCATGTAGTCAAAGACCAATTGTTACTCTTGGGCAACTCTTCTCTATACTGACATTTTTCATGATAAAATCACTTTTGAAGGCTGAAACTCAAGGCAGTTACTTTTAAAATAAACAAGATTTTAGAGCAAAGTACAAGTAACTAGGAATGCAAATGTATCAATCTATTTCAATCATTGCTAGCTTCAGCAAGATGAATGCCAGTTTAACATCAACTTCATATAGAAGAACTTGATAGCAGTGGGTAAAGGGACAAACTTAAGACACTGGCAAAGTGCCTCGACTGGAGTTTGTTGACAGCTCTGAGCTGAATTTTGGATGTACCATCACATCTACAGAGAGTCTGGTGTAAAACTGATGAGTGCTAATGATTGTTCTGCCAGCAAAGATAACTTTAAACACCACTTTCTCGTCAAAAAGCCCCAATCTAAGTGTTTCTAAAGGACTTTTTGCCAGTGTCCTTAAGTATACCTTCAGGGTCCCATGAGAAAGACAACTTCAGATGGAATTTGGGGAGGAGGGGAAGGTGAAGGGGGCTCAGTTCCCTCAAACTCTGCGTGACACCAGCAGGGAGCTGCCAAGAAACCACTCTGCTTGCAGGGCCTTCATTAAAAGGCTTAGATAGCTGCCAAGTTAACCTCAAAGAGAGGTTATCTTTATCTGTCAGAGTGGTAAAGAAAATTAATAATCATTTTATTGTGGTAGGCATGTAAGACAATAGAGGTTAGTGGTGGGGTGGCCTGGTTATCTTGCTGGTTATCTCCCCTCAGCAGCTTGCTGCCCCGCTCCCAGGCAGAAGAAATATCTGCTGGGAGGTTACAAACCTCCTGAGTTTCATCTTTGCACCAGAAAGTGTGCAGAACACAGCACCCATCCTGTTTTACCTGCTGGCTTGGCCACAGAGCCATGCTGAGGGCAGATGGGTGCCATCCATCCCTGGTCACCAGGAGAGCACCTGGAAGGAGCAGGCACATTCCCTCCCTCCCTCTCCTTCAGCCACTGGTGGAGAAAACTGGGCCCGAGGAGGAAAGAAAACCCAACTTGCAGCGTTCAGAGATACACTATTTGCAACTACTTTGCAGCTTTGGAAAGTCCCCGGCAAAGTGCCTTGGCTCCAAACATAGTAAGCATCCTTGCCAGGCAAGAAATTGCAATAAACACCCCTCCTTTGCTCACTAACACACTCAAACGTGAAAAGGACTGACATCACCCTTTTAAAACCAGCACAGTGGTTACTTTCAAAGTAAAGCTGACCACGTGTTGACCTCCAATTACACCACCCAGAATGAAAAATCAGGACAACTGTTTAAGACACCAAATGACATCACTTTAATTAATGAAACCTGTCTATCAACTTAATTCACTTAAACACTTGTCACGTTCAAAGCTGCTTTAAAATTACTTTAAAGGGATTTACAAAAACTGTTCCCAGCTTTCTTCATCAAGCCAAGGTATAAGAATCCCTTCACTTTCTGTATAGGTTTATAAGAAATTACACACAAGGACAAACACAAGGGCAAACACAAGGGCAAATTAACTTACTAAATATTTTTATTTCCAAATGTGCCATGCCTAGAAAACACATTCACTACTTTTTTTACCTCTGAGCCATTAAAAATATTTCTCCTGTGCCATGATTCTTCTGTCCAGACATGAAAAGACTTAATAAATCATGCTGAACTTCAGTTTTTCATTTCTTTTTGTTTTACTATTATATGCTACTACAGAAGTTAAAGATTTTTTAAAAAACAAACCCTATAGCTCACTTTCTTCACTTAACACTATCATGTTTACAAATACCACGCCATAATCTTTCCTTTTTAAAAGGTGGATTGAGGATAGTGGTATCTTACATTTACCTATGCAAGTGTGTGCAAATGTATAAAACACATATACTGGGGGGCTCGTTACACATAGTATGATATAATGGACTGATTGATGTGAATTGATTAGAAGAGACCAGTTCATAATGAGATTTGGCTTCATGAGAATTTGCTGATTTAAAGCAAGGGTTGGTCTTAGGGCTCACATCAAGAAATCCTGGCATGCCAAAAAGGAAAAACAAATACAATTGCTCATTAGGACCTTCTTGTCCCAACTCCAAGTTTGCTTTGTCCTAAGAGAAAGCAAAAAAAAAAACCCCAAACAACCACAGAATTCTCTTTTAGCTTAAATCAACCAAAGTATCACACTCTTCCCTGCCATCATGAATGCAACATCTATAAAACAAATGCCTGTTTTTTCCTAGAGCTTAAAATCAAGTTTCTAGCCTTTTTCTCTGAGATGCAAATAGATAAATAACAACAAAACAAAGGGTTTTGTTCCCTCTTCAGGGAAAAGGCAAAAGAATGCCTCTGTTTTCCGGCCAAGCAAGCTTCCGAAAAGAGTCTTTTTAGTGCCTTCTTTCCAGGCTTTACACAAAGCAACTCAGAGCAGCCTATGAAGCACTGCCACTACGTGCAGCTGCCTTCCCTCAGCACAATCCCTTACCTCCCCAGCCTTGTCAGTTCCTCAGATAAATATTCCTCTTTATATGCTTCAGTCTGAGTCTCCAAACAGCAAGTAGCCACAGCTGCCACTTAGCTCTGCCAGTCCGCTTTGCCTCCTCTCATAAGTTCCCTGAATTCCCAAGTCCGCTATCTTCCATACCATTCAGCTTGGCCTATACCTTCCCTTCAATAAATGCTCTACCAAGTTCACTAAATTAAAGGATTTTTTCTCTTGGGACCATTTTATTCAGTTGCACAAGTTAGAGTGACTTATCAGGAAGGCTGCTAGATTAAAATCTTCAAATAATTTTCCACAGCTACACACATATGACTCACCTGCACAGACACACAAGCTTTGGGATGGTATGGCCCAACGATGCAGTGAGGCAAAGCCAAACCTACACAAAAGAAGCACTGAAGCCATCACCCAGGAGAATACTGCTTTTCCCATTGTGCTATTTTGTTAAAAAATAGGTCATGTTTTAAACAAAAAAACTACTGTAAAGAAAGTTTACTAAGAAATGCAAACGATGTCCTGTCTTCAGACCCATCTTTGGGATAAATATGATATTCTGCCTTTTAGATTCAGATCTTCAGAGGTCAGCACAGTCTGGCAGACACTGTTTATTTCTTTGTATCAAATGGACTTATCTCACTTCAATATTTTTCTAAAATATAGCATGCAACACTAAGCAAAGGGGAGCAGTGAATAGCATAATGGGAGCACAGTAATCAAGAGCATACCAAAACAATCACACAGCTAAAACAGATTACTATTTTGGACAATCAGTGGTATTATAAAATTCAATTCTATGAACTTTCCTCCAAATTTTTAATTTCTTTTTATACTGTTACTGGCACAGAAATAAATGCACCATAAGAAACTTTGCCTCAAGCCCAAGGCTCCCTCTTGAATAATTCAAAAGCAAGATCACAGTGCCTTAATTAAAGGGCCCTTGCTCCGTTTCTTTATTTTTCCCATGTTGCTGTTACAGGACAATATGCCTCTATAAGGAATTAAGTAATCTTGTAGCATCTATGCTGCTTCCATTTTCTTTGGCAATGCAATTATACCATCCTTAAAGTGACTCTGAACTAGCAATATTGACGACTGAAATACACACAGTTTTTTATGCAACTGCTATTAGCAAGCAAAACTTCTGAGCATACTCAAACCCAGTGATTTGTGTTTGGCAAGAACTAGAAAAGGCAATGCTTTCACAGCCTCTTTTCCTCTTAACCTCTCTCCTGAACAGGGCTCTAACATCTCAGTGAAGTTAGGGACTCCAAAGTTTTGGAGACTCTGCCACTGGACCTTTCCTTTCATCCTGGAAGGCATAAGCTATTTCCCCTCAGCTAAATCAGTCAGCCTAATTAAGAAGTTCTCCCACACCCCATAAATGCTGCTTCTCTCATGCCCATAGAGCACTACAGCTACAAGAATGGCCCATTTCAAACAAGAGCTGCATACACACAACATAAAAACTGCAGAAAGAAGTCCATCTTTTTTGAACATGGTCTGTGAGGGCAGCAACTGGGAACCTTCAACACATAACACTATATGAGAGGGAGAATCGTACATCAATTTTGCATGTCACCATTGATTTACTTGTCCACTAAAACATACATCACATACATAATGTAAATAATACAAGAATCCTGGTAAGGTACTTGGTACCTGGGATATCCCCTATGGCATGCTGGCATTACATGGAAGTCAAAGAACACTTGTACAAGCCTTACAGACACAACAGAAGATGCCATGTGAATCTGTGTAAGAATGGCCTGCATTTTTAAATGTAGTGAAAGGAACCTGCAGAGCTAAAAAGCAATTGGCAACACCACAAACATCCAAGGCTGCGAAGTCTACATGGGTGGAAATGATTCTGACAAGCTGAACCCTTGCCAAATCCTAATGTAAGACAAGCTGCTGTCCTGGCTAATCTTTCTGAGCAGATCTACTGCCTTTACCAGGCTGACTTTGAAAAACCCATCACAGCCTTCTGTGCACTTATCAGTTTTAACACCTGGAGAGGGGAGGAGGTTCAGAGCTGGACAGAGAGACTCTCTGGCAGGTCACTTCGGCTTTGGTCAAGTCAGCCTGCATTGCCTAGCTGAGGGCTGGAGTTAATCCGGAGGGCAGAGAAGATACCAGTTCCTTTTGTAATGGTGGCTCTGCTCTTTTCTCACTTTGTTATGGGTCATGACAGCTTTATGGTGTTAATTGACCATTACCCTAATTTCCAGTCATTAGTTAGAATTTCAAATTAATCTGATCAAACGGAACATACCTTGTGAAAGTAAATGCTCATTGATCTACTTTAGTCTCCAGGGTCTATTCTAAGTAGCACAGGCTAACACAGGTTCTTTGATACTTCTGCTGTGTTATTTCTAACAAACTGCTTTTCATGCTTCAGACATTTGTATTTTCTAAGGGATAATCAGAGCTCTGTCATGAAAAATTCTGCATTTTATATATTAAAGGACACCATTACCATCTAAGAATCCTTCTACCACCACTAAAAAATTAAACTTTATTTTTACCCCTGTATAAATTATTTATAATAATTACAGCATAAAATAGACAGGGGAAAAAGTCCCTGCGCTACTGTGCACCTTTTAGATGCATAAGGGCCACACACAAATTTCAGGTGTGCTCTGACCTCCCCATACATAAAAATAATCTGAACATCCCATCTGTGTTTCCTGTTTTTGTTGGACAACTCCTTGGATTCCTCAGACTATTTTAGACCTTAGACAGGTTATACTAGTATAATTATGTGAATTATGGGTACAAGGGTTTTTAACTGGTGTAGATGTGCTGCTGTGAGCCATAAATCATTGCAAAAGAGGTGATTTGGTTTTGTCTCTCAGCCTGGAATGAGACACTGCAATCTAAGCTCGCACTGATGGAAGGAATGTTTCCAAGAATTATTAAAGTAAGGGAAACAAAAAGCCTTTCTTTTTAAATGGAAATACCAAAGTCACAAGGGACAACTTTCTTGCAAATGCCTTTAGTATAAGCTCGTCATATCAAAACCCTATTACTATCATTAAAAACTTGTATTTACAAAACCAACAACATGGAGATATTGCTCACATATTACAAAGACCTAAACATGCCTAGAGACACTTCTGCTCTGTTTTGCACAGTCTGCCCTCAGCTGAGCTCCATGGGCCTGCAATGTCTGGGAACTTCAAACGCCGCCTCCTTCCATGGCCCAGACAGCAGCACAGTTTAATGTCGGTCCTCCAGCTGCACCTGCACAACTGTTTGGGGGGTCTTGCAGCAGAACAGATGAAGGAATTGATGGAGTAAAAGAACAAAGCAAAACAAATAAACCTTTGGGATGCTTTGAACTAAATATAGGTGACATGGATCCCAGCCAAGGTGGCAGCACAGAGAGAAGAAACACACTATGGTTTGAATGAGTAACCACGATGTGCAAGACTTGCCTGGACAAGAGAAAAATAGCAGGTTTACTACACTTCTAAGACAACTCCAAGTTAGCTCAAAGAATGGTGAAGGAATAAGAAAATGTCTGTGGATGGGTTCCATTCATTTAACATCTATATATTCCTTTGCTAACCCAATCACAACCACTGTTTTGTAAGAGCCCCAAAGGGAATGTTTTTAAGGCCCTGAGCAGGTCCCTGAGACTTCACTGCTGAACTCAGAGATCCCACTTCTGTCAATGCAGCAGGGAGAAAGGGTGGCCAGGGGCTTTGCCAACACAAGCTGTCTACCTGTGTAGAGCAGCACCATGAAAGTCTGCCTTTAGAGACCCAAACTACCCCAGGGTATCTGCCTGGGGATGTCCTGTCATAGCAGTATGATATGGGGCTGTGTTTACAAAATCACTTTAAGAGACTTTTGGGTTTCTTTCTAGCTCACAAAGAGCTAAAAAAAGGAACAGCCAAAGGAGAACCTGCCTTCCTCAAAACTTAAAAGATACAAAATCTAGATGGTTGTACTTTTAGGGACCCAAATGGTTGGGACAGGACGTTTCCCAACATTATAAATGGGGTCCTAGGCAACAGGTCTGCGTGGACATCTGAGTATAAACGGGTAGATGATAATTTTTTGGTCAAGACAGCAAGTATTGTGATTACAAAGTGAAGAGAACTGAGGGCTTCCAACCCACTGTAATTTCAATTTCTCCCCCTACCTCAACATATGGAGGCATAGATCATGTTTTTTCTAAAATAAGATACACTAATATAAAGACTAGCATGTAATCATTTGAGTACACTATGAACAGCAGAGCATAAATTATTTTCTTTTTTGAGTGTGAGAATATTCACAAATGGCCAAGGATTCTGCATTCCTTTTTAATACAAAATGAACTGATCTTCCTGGGGCATTGGTTATCATCTCAGCAAATTTCCAAATCTTCACTGGCTTCACACAGAGTTACAGCATACACTGCAAGTTGCTTGTTCTGAAATGAATCCTAAATACTGTTCTGCAGGCTCATACGAAAATGCTGAAGCCAGACCAGCCTTAAACAGAATTACACTCACAGAAAGCTGCACCTTACTAAACTTAGCCTCATGGACTAGGCAAAATGATGGGCCTTTGAATTCCAGTAACATGAACTCTTTAAACTGTCTGTCATAAATACCCTGACTTGTTTTTCACTGCATTTTCTGGTTCCTTTCTGACAAAGTTCCCATATTATACTTCATGGGATCATACCATCTATGTGATAATAATGCCTGTCCTCAAACTCAGAAGGGAGTCTCCAAAACACTTAGATCTAAGTGCAGATCTTCTTATCTTACTTATAATTGCATTGAGACAGGACATACTTTTCCTCTAAATCTCTACACATGCCATAGATGGTTGATCTGTACTACCATCAGAGTACTCAAAATAAAACAGAAGCAGATCTATATCACCACTGTAAATTTCAGTTCCTTCCAGCTGAAAGGAGTCAGTCATATACATGAACTACCAAGACACATGAGTCACCTAGACTTGCAAGTTTCTCATCTCATGACCATGCCAATGATTAAATGTTTGAGATAGGGAGGTGGGGGTGACAGAAGCAATTTATTCTTCTTCTCTACGAAGCACAAACATAATTTTCTACCAATAAAAATATTGCAAACTGTAACTTTGTTTACATTTCTTATGGTGAGATAACACAATACTGAACATGCTGCTCTGAAACTAATTTTCATGCAAATGAAGTCAGCCTGGAGATTTCCTATATATGAGTTTTGTTTGCTATGAGACCTGAGTCACACATCAGCCTTTGTGAAGCAGGAGTTGCATGGCAGTTAATTTTTGGTCAGAATTAACAAACATTATTACTGAACTACCTAAAAGACACTATTTAGGTAAGACCTGGGACCTGAGACCACCAAGCACCAGAGACCACCCACCTATATTTATGTTTTAGACAAGAAGGTGTGGCTTGGCTACAGATAAGGTTCCTGTTTCAAGATGAAAGGCGAACATAAGCAAGAACAAAATACTGGTTCAGGAAGAGCACTGTCTCCTTATGTACCTTCTGTGAGACCTTCAGAAAAAGGTAGCAGAGGCAGTGACAAAAAATAGTGTCATGACTTGCAGATACTACTCACAATACCTCTATAACACCTCTGCTCTGAAGAGCTGAGGTGAAGTCTAGCAAGGCCAGTAGCAATTTGGCTGCAATGATGTTCAAAGCTAGAAGGAATGACAGGGCCAGGGCTAGGATGGTAGCTCAGCCCAGAAAATATCAGCACAGCATAAAACTGGCTATCAAAGCATCATAGGGCTACACTTACATCTAGAATTAGAAGAGGGTGTTGACCTAGAAAAAAGTATTAATACTGGAACTGGGTTTAAGGTTGGGACTCAGGCCAGCAGATATTGATAAAATGCAGCTTAGAAAGTGCCTCCAGGTTAATATGAAAAATGGTGTTGGCTTAAACCATCTGACTGCACAGATCTGTGAGATAAGGAGAAAGATAATGTTAAGATTAGGAGTGGAATTAGGGTTTGAGCATACCCTGGAAGAGATTGATAAACTGCATCATCTTGTTTCAGTATCAGGGAGGGCCCCACAGTGTGATAAAGGTGTCACATGACAGGACTTCATACACCCTTGGTAAGCCCAACACTGCCCAGCAAGCCAGGCCTTCTTTGTCTATATTCTCTGTTGACCAAGGCTTCCCAAACTGCACATGCACATGTGCTGTCAACCTGATGCACTCCCAATCCTTGGGATTACTGTGTGTGTACACTGGTGTCCTTGTGTACACGCACAGCAAACCTGGCACTCCCACAGGGTACAGATTTCCAGTACAATATGTACACCGTGTGTACACACAGGGGATTGGGCAGGGAAGAGGAAGCAAACAAGGAAAAGCAACTGTCTGAAGACATCCAGTCTTTGCTGTCTCCATTTCTCCCTTCATTTGCAGTAGGGCTGTCATATCAGAAATGCATCAAACACTAAAGGCATCTGGCAGCCAATGTCTCCTCTCTTCGTAGATGCATTTTTAAAAACCGTAGGTCAAGTCTGGGCAGTAGGTTGGTCCTGCCAAGGAAATCAAAAGCTAAATCAGCCAAATATACCAAGAAGCAGCACAAAAGCTTGTCTGTGTCCTCTCCAAACAGGAGTTTTGCCAATGATGATCTTGGCAGTACTATTTAGCATTTAGCCTTTTCTCAGTTCTCAGAAATAGGTGTCCACCACATTGCTCAGTATTTTCCAGGTCAGGGGAGGGTTCTGGATGGACTTTGTCTACTTCACATTAAAGAAAAACCTGACATATATTTTACCTATTTTTGCTTTAATCACAAAATAGGCTCACCCATGTTAGTGATTAATAGTGAGAAATTCAGTCTTAGTGGCAGGAAGACCTTGCACCAGACAACATTTTCTAGGGAAGAAGGAACCATATAATCACATTTCAAGGACAAAAATCATGTCCAGACTGGAGACTACATAGTTAAAAGCCTTAAAAATCAGTATTAGTAGCACACAGCTCATCTCTGCAATTTTCCAGACTTGTAATTTACAGAATGAAGAGTAGGCAAGAACAACAGTTGCTCAATTCAATGAGCAAACCTGCTTCAGCATTCACTACAAACTGTGGAGGAAAAAGCTTCACAGTGAGTTTTACCAAGAAGGAATTGCAGTAATTGAGCCGTATGGTCACAAGACCACACACTACTGTTGTGAAACAGTCACTGGGTAAATAAGGGTGTTTCCTATAACATTTTACTTTTGCTGGGGAAAAAGTAAAAAGCCACAAGCAAAAGATGGGTTTACTACTAAAAAAGTATGAATTCAAGCAAAAAGGATCTTGCAAATCCAGACTCATGTCAAAAAATGTGGCAGAATGATGCTGCTGCTCTAGTACTGTCAATGCAGTAATGACACAGAGTAGGGAATAAAAGCAATTTACAGAGTTATGCCTGTAGCATAATTTAGGCAAAAGCAACAACAGCAAGAAAAGAGAATTCATTCCAAAGCATGGAGGACTAAAAGTTAGGATTATATAAAAATGACAGCTGAACTTCAGCTCAGTAAGGTGAAGTTACAAAGGCAGTACATGCTCAGAATAAAAAATTCTTAGCAAAACATGATGAAAAAATAATATGTAAGATGCTCATTTTAATACATACAAACAGGCAGGTACCGCAGGCTAGCAGAGACATTCACAAAGCCAAACAAAAAGGATGACACTCAGTGGCCTTAACAGTTGAAACCTGACCTAAGATTCTCCTATTACTTTTGTATTTCAGGGATGTGTCCCAGTGCACCTTAGAGGAGCTCAACAAAGTTTTCCAGCTTGTCTTTTCTTGTTTGCAGAAATCAAGTAAAGAACTTGCAAAATAATCACTTCCACAAAGCCAGTGCCCTCAGCTCTGTTTATACAAAGGTCTCATCTGCCTCTGCACTAAGTGAAACTTCCTCTTAACGCTCCAACCTTGATTGCCACATCAATTCACAGCATTTTGCCAAACTGAGGGAGAAGAGGATGTATTCCATCAATCTTCTACATGTCTTCTGCAATGTCTGGAGCAGTTTGCATGGGGGCTTAGAAGGGTGCTGCTGGCCGTTTTTAGAGAAGATGAGCAGGTGACAGGGAGCGGCAGAGGGAGGAGACAGCAAAGCACCCGTGTGCAGTGAGGGCACAGGCTCACAAGGCTGGGAGTGGCAGGGGCTTGAAGGGGAGAGCACTTCAGCAAGCCAGGCCCTTCCCTTCACAGGGGAGTGGAAGGACATTTCATTAATTTCTCCCTCTGACCTCTGCCTCTCTGAGGGAGGGAGAAAAAAAAAAGGCATTAAGTGTTTAGCATTATTTCTGATGCAAGGAGGATCCAAAAGCATCTCAAACAAAAATTATTTCTTCTCCAGTCTCCTACGAGCTTCCCTCCTTCTTGTCAATCCATCAGAAGCGAATGATTTTAGTGGGGTATTGTTTCTGTGTCCTAATGCATCCTGATGGGCTATCTGGGACATTCTTCTAGTCTCAGCTTCCACCGCTACACTTCATTTCTGTGACCCACACTAAGCTTCTGGTCCTTTGTTGTGATTTGCATTTATGAAGAAGCATTATAAAAAGTTCAATCCCCTGGTACAAGTAATTTTCTAACCTGTATTAAACTCTCAGATTATTTATGAGGTAAACCAATTATATAATTTTTGTTCAAAATCCATGCTTATTAATACCTCTGTCTGTAATAAGAGCTCACTGGGCTCTGGAACTCACAGGGAAGACTACCCTGTAAACTTCTAAATGTTATTCACAGTTAGTCCAGATAAAATTACAGCTAAATCACAGCTAAAATTCATAGGCTCTATTTCCAAATCTCACAACTCAGGTCAAGAACCACAACCACAATGATTGCTATTGAAATAATGTATTGTGACTCACCCCGTACACATAGGCAATGCTTACAAAAGTACTTCTCTGCTTCAGGAGGGGAGGGTGGCAAGGGAAGAAATTGATAAGAAATAATTAAGCTAATAACGTGCTAATGAAAAGGTGTATTAATTAAAACAGGCTATGAAGTATCCAAGTGTACACAAAGTAATTCAGCGGGTGTTTACACTGGAAGGCTGACTATCCAGCGAAGGGATAAAATCAGATTGTGGTATTAGTGGTGCATCCAATGCTAAAGTTGATCATGGATTTTCTGTTGCTTACTGTCAAACATGAAATACCACCGCATCTCATTTTCACAAGCAAACCTTACAAAGGGACCAGAGAAATCAGAAAACGATGCATACAGTATCACACTGGACAGTAACATGGAATACAGAGTTGCTCTTCTCATTGACAAAAACAGTGAACTATCATATAAACTGCCCATTACCTTCATGACATCTTTATAGGAATGAACGGCCTCAACTTCCTCTTTGTCATGATCATCGTCCTCTACTCCTTCATCCAGAGCATCATATCCTTCATCCCTACTTCCATCTGTTTCTGTGGTATTAGTCATGTAGTCAATAAGCTGCTCCAGCGGAGGACTTAATTCCCGCTCTTCATTGTCCTTCAAACCATAGTCAAGGGCTTTATATATAATAATCCCTAGTGATTCAATAACCTATAAAAGCAAAAAAAGAAATATTTATTAATACCATTTACATGAACAAATAGGTCAGTCTACAAACACTCTTTTGTGGTGTTTGCATAACAAACTCAGTGACTGAGAGGGCAATAAACATCAAAATTAAAGAGAAAAACGACCCTCTAATACCTACAGTAGCACTTCACTAATACAGCACAGAACATGCAAAACATACAAAAGCAGGTCATACCACATACCTACTGCTTTCTTATTTCAATGTTTGAAGTAAAAATTCATAATTTAAAAACAATGCAAGACCATTTTAGCTTATTTTCTCTTTTTCCTTCTAATATGACAAACCTCAAAGTAGCATTACTCTAGACTTTGTAAGACTATATTGCATGCATATGACCTTTTTCTGTGAGGCGGGTGGGAAGAAAATAAAAGAAAGAATAAACTAACAGAAGATGCCTCCCTCCTCCCACAACTTAATGACACTTTGAAACTGCCCTTCAGTTCCTGCATCTCTTCATTGACCTGAGAGGTGTCTGGACACAGCTGTGGCCGCCCCAGTATTAACTCACTGAGCACTGGGACATCCCAAAAGATCTTCTTTGCCTGTTGCACAACTGGTGAAGGCATGCATATGCCACTGAAACTACCAACAACTGTGTTCCACAGTAATCAGGTGGCACCTCAATTTTTCATTGAGTCAAGGCTCCTGATTTGTGCTCTGTCAAGAGCAAAGCCAACCAATACAATTACTCCTTGTAAGCAGCAAGAAATTGTCACAAACATCCCAAAATGCTCAATGCACATTTTCTTTTTTGGCATTAGTTATTTTCCTTATGAGCAATATTGAAGCTTTTAGAATTTTAAAGATGTACAGAGATGGCATTTCAAACTGAGGAGTTTGAAATTGGGTGTTAATGAAGAGAGATGGGAAAATGGGATTGCAACAGCAAACCACAAGAAGGTAATGCCACTGCTGGGAGATCCTTGTCTGACAATGGAAGTAGGACTGGAGTTATTGCATGCAATCTCTCATCTTCCTTGTGTGTTGTGATGGCTAGCATGTCACATAAATTACCAGACTCCTGTGTAGGAGTAGTTGGCACTACTAGTAGGGAGCAACTTTAATAAGTGGAGCATTTCTAAACATACCAAACCTTGTCATCAAGTGCCATTTTGTCTCATCTAGCTTTCAGTACTAACCTGGTCAACACACTTTTCCCTGCAGATTTTTTAAATTCTATGTGGGTAAATAGAACAACACAAATGGATTCTCAAAGCATAACATTTTACTCTAGTAGCTTACTTATTTCAGCACAGTGAAGTATTTTTGGTCTGAAGGGCTGGAGGTTTGCAAAGACTTAAAATCGTTTCCTCTTAGTTTATCTAGAGAGAAGTTTCAATGAACTAGCTGTAGTCTGACAGCTTTACAATTGTGCACTTCATTTCTCTGTTGGTATTACTTTGCAATTCATTTTGCAAGACAATGGCTAACAAACAGACGAACATAAACACCAACACATAAAACTCATTCTTTTATAATTTATTTCCAATAATTTTGATAACTTGATTCAATATAAAAATTTTGCCTATGCTATTCTCTTGAAATGTGTTTATACATATTTGTAAAATAGTCTAAAAATGCAATTAAGGAAAGTGATTAGGCAAATTAATGAAGAAAAAATTGACTTAATTTTTTCAGTTCAAAGAACAGCTTCTGACTTGGAAAATACTAGTGAGACAGCAAAGTATACCAGGGAAGCATCACTGCATTCTTGCTCAGTTTTCATACCCTTCCCCGGACTTCTGCCATGACCCACTTTGGAGACAAGACACTGCACCATACAGACCTTAAAAAGAGCTGTAACAGATCAAACTTATATTTGCAGTACATCTGACTCACTTCTTAGGGAAGCTAATTTGTAATGACTGCATTGTCAAACTTGTATTGTTACAAAATTAATCTGAAAATGTGGAAGCTTCACAAAATAAAATATATTCTACTGGTAGATATGTATTCAGATGTATATGACTACAATTCCAACATACACCCCTTCAGCAACTGCAAGGGAACAAAGAATACCAAGTTAATTCCAATTTGAAGGATATCAAAATGAAAATGAAGTACAACTGAATAATCGCTTTGATATTATGGGCAAGCACAATGTGAGTAATTTCTAAGTTTAATAAATATATATTTGAAAGAGCTTAGCATACATGAGGAGGACTGAAATGTCCAAATTAGATGCAAAGAAAATGATATGTGGTGCCATGCAGTGATGCCTGCTGAACATAGCTTCTGGATTGTGCTACCAACACTTCAAAAAAATGGAAGGGGGGTGGATAAAGAAAGTGTGCTCTCTCTGCCTCCTTCTGTTTGGGAAGAGGATTAAGGCACTCAAAAGCACCATGGCTAAAACTGGATGACAGCTGCTGCTTTCTTTGATGTATCAGCAGTTGGGCTTTTGCAGTTCAGTAATATGGTTTGTACATTTTTATGTACTATGAACAGATTTCATAATACATGCTAAGCTGACACAACACAAAAGCCTGCAATGGCACCAGTTCAGAGCTATAGTTCAGTCTCTCGGTTCCTTATTTAGGAAATGTGATCCAAACCGTATTTCCTGTCAGTATCACAGATTTTTCTTGCTGGAAGACAAAGCAGTAAATATCTTAACTAAGTAACTTTGCTTTGACTTGCATTAAAACTGAAAATATTCAGTGCTTTCAGTAGTACTGGTTTACCAAGGATCTTGTAAAACCACCCAATTGCCGTATGAAGATCTAACAGAAGTCACAGAGTTGTCAACACTTCTTCCCATGAACAAAACTACTAATGCAACTTCACACAACTAAAACTTCTAGGTCTATATAACCAGAAGCATAACATACAAGTCAACTCATTGCTACTTAAACATGAGTGCTGTCACTGTGTAATAGAAATCAAATGCAAACAAAAAAAGGAAAAGCTTTTCACAGCTGAACGGATGAATTGATAAATAAGCAGGTTTTTTCAAGTTGCATAAGCAGGGACTACCACTTCTTTTGTTTTTTTAGAGCAGCAATTATTTACAAAAGAATCACAGGTTCCAAACTGCATTGCTGGCTAATTTCACACAAAATAAAAACTTCTGGCACCTAACAAGTGACAAGTACTAGCATCATTTTCAATTATTTGTGAAAATAGAGCTATAGTAGGAAAAACAAAGGGTAAGAACCAAATTAGCAAAGGTTTTTTAAACCACAGTTTCACATTGACATACCAAAACAACTGCATTACACTGAAATAAGTGTCACCACTAATAATAAATGCTGCTGCTCAACTCAGGGGAAAAAAAAATAAACTAAGATCTGCACCTAGAATTTTAGAACACATTTGTGGCTCACTGATTTAAATTTTGGTGAAGGACCTGACCTTTGCAAATCAATCAGTGGCTAAATAAACTTAAAAAATAAAGAAGGAAGCATTATTAGGCTTTACGCTTTCTCACCAAGTTCTTTTGAAAGTCATGGCTTCAGACCAAAACAAAAAAACCCAACCAAACACACTAACATTTCCCACAGACTGAACTTGTACTTTGCTGTGCTGCAATCATTAGTGAAAGGGGAATTTTGTCCCACTGTGAGTATTCCCTCAGCTTCTACACCAGTCTGGACTCATACTATTACTCTACAATAAAATGTGACAAAATTCCTGGAACACTTTGACTTTTAACACAATGTAAAAACCAATATCCTCACATTCCTTTTACACATGTGACAAAAACAAAACCCAAATCATTCCAATTGTTTTCATACACAAACACTGCCCAGAACTTTCCATTCCTTATACCTTCCTCCAACACATTAAGGCGTGCCTCTTGGAAAGAGGTTCATCAGGGTTTTAATCTTTTAAATGACCCTAATTATGCTCTTCCAATGAACACTGCCAATTTAACATTCTCAAAACCCATTCAAATACACTGCCTTTGTACAGGAACCAAACAGGTTTGAAACTTGCAGAAGTGAAATTACCACGAGTACTTCACTTTGAGGAAACTCCTTTTTTATGCTCAACATATGTATCTTCCTGACCCCTGCTGAAGTGTAGATGAGAACAGGCACGATCCACATGCCATTCCCCCCACTCAGGGCACACACAATAGGGCTCTGTCTGAGCTTTCATCCCCTTCCTAGGCTTGCCTCAATTTTTGAACAAACCAACAAAGCCTAAGGACAAGCTTGTACTTCGAGCAGCAAAGGATTTTTTTTTTTTAAGCTCAAATGCCTGTTCCTCCCAAAATCCTTCCTTCCTCGAAAAGCCACACAGGTTTTGTGTCCCTAAACTCAGATTAAAGACGTCGTAAAGCTCCAGCTACTAAGGGGAGCAAAACAACTTTGAACTTTCCCACAAGTACATCAGATACGGCCACCAGACACAACAATATTTGCATTACCCCTGCACTTTTATGAATTCCAGTATTTTTTTATTAAAAATGCGTACTATAATTATTAGGTGCTCCCAGTTCTAACCAGCAGATCTCCAACACACCTTATGAAGGAGAATCACTCTGTCTTGTGGTAAGAATGCTGAGAAGTCTGGGGCTGGTGTTAGCCTCGGCACTCCTTAAGGCAAAACTCCTCTCCACCACTAACTCTGCCATCACCCCTGGTATCAGGCAGCACTTAGTCAATCTTCAAAGACCAACCTGTCCTACTGCTGACTTTAAATTAGCCTGCCAGGAGCTCCACGCCATGCTTCTGGAATTGTAACACGCAGCATAAACATATACAGAGTCACCCTTGAAGTCAAGAGTTACATTTTCTATGACACATTGGAAGATACACAAACACATACAAGGTTTTGTGATCAAATTCTGTAACATGGTCCAAAAGACTGGCATGTTAAAGTGTTATACAAACCCAACTTGTTCCTTTCGAGCTAGATGAGAGCGGTAGAAAGCTTTTGCTCTGGTCTCATTTCCATTTGTCACAAAGTAATTTGTTGTTTCTTTGGGTCCAATTATGTAAGTGAGAAAGATCAAGGTTTTCAGAAAAGGTGAACAAAGAAAGGGGTCAGGATAACCCAAAGTATACCTTTTGGTTATTTACCTCCTCCTGAAATGCCCTACATAACTCCCAAGAGCACCTCATGGAAGAGCACGTCTAAATAGGACATTTTGAGAGATGTGTTGCTGCCAGTGCATACCTCGGGTATACTAATGTAGTTTTCACCACAGCATTCCCCAGTGGAAATGGGGGACCATTACCCAGGTTTTAGAGGCTAGGGACACCTAAATTTAAATATCACCTTCATTAAATTAGAGCAGCTTGCAACAGACTGTCAAATGAGAACAATGAAAAAGCTTCCAAGTGCTTCCAGGTAATCAGCAAGGATTTGGACTGTTTCCAGTGAATCAAATGAACAACTCATTTCCAAAGGAAAAAGACATAAGATACAGCATTATTTAACTTCTGGGTGATGTTGGTTTGCTACTGAAGTAATGACATACTGCTTTCTGCAATATAAAGAACCTTGCTATTTAAGTCAAAGTAGTAATGAAAGCAAAGGAAAAAAGTCAAAGTATGTCAGGGCTAATAGAAAATAAACATGAGACAAAATTAAATCAACCCTTTTAACAAGATTCAGTCTGGATTAGATACATTCAGAGCTAGTAAAATTTCTCTACTGTATTCAGCAGTCTTTTTCAAAATTATTTTATATCCTGAATCTTTGAATGCACTAAGTGGGCAGAGAGACCTACTTACTGAATTCTTTGTACTATTCAGGTGTTCACTAAAGAGATTCAGTGCAAGAACTTCTGATCAAAGGCATGAAATAAGCCTAAAACACACAAAGGGGATTCTGGCTTCTTTGGGGTTTGTTTTGTTCCCCCCAAGGTGAGCATGTGAAAACAGGTGAAGCAGTTACATGTGTTGGACACAGCTGCCTCTAAGAAAGTAGCAGCAATGTAAGTTCAATAAGAATCAAATGCAATATAACTCTCCAACTTATTCAAAGGTTCTGGTAATTATAAACATGTTTTTTAGTTGTTGAAGTTTCACTATAGGTATTATCTAAGGAGAACTGTATTTTATTAGCATAAATGAAAGCAGAATTTATTCTGTTGTATCAGCCTTAACTTACAGTTTATCTGCTGCATTGAAACAATGAAACAAAACTGTCAATTTTCTTCTAGCTTTTGTTCATACATTATAATCCCCAAGATCATGACAAATCATTACTCTGCTACTAAGGAATTTACTCAACCTGAAGGAATTTCACCAAAGTGACAGCTCACCCCCAGAGAAAAACAAAATTAAATTCCCTGATTTAACTGTGGAGACTCCAGTAATGGCCGATTCTTCAGTGAAAGAATTAGGTGCAATAATATAAGAAACACACATGGTGAAAGTAATTTGAAAGTTCTTAAATACACCTCTATTCATGTCCTGGTTTCAAATAAAGGTCATGCTATCCCGATCCCATTCAAATAAGAGTAGTATGTTTTTTATTGTAAGTTAAAGACAAATCCAACCACATCACAAACTTCTGTTCTAGTTCTGTTGTCTTTTATTTCTATTTTAATAACTGCCCAGGTAAGGCAACAGAAGGAACAAAGACTTCAGCTGACTACCAAAAACATAATCAGGCCGAGAAATGCCAATGGGGTCAAATTGTGTAAGAGACAGAAATCGCCATTTGTCACATCAGCCTTTTGAATAAAGCTTTTTCTAGACTACATGAAAGTATCAGATTAACTACAGCAGAAGATTTTGTAGTGTGAGAGAGAAGTAGCCAGCTCAAGGAAAACTGGTATAAAGGAAAGGGAGACTAGTTCCGTAGCTCTGCTTCTGAGAACTCATGTGCAAGTGGTTTAAATTTGGCTGACACTGCATACCTGCCTATGGTTTGTCAGACAAAGGATAGAAGTAAGATAATAAAAAGCTTACAGGAGCTTTCATTCAGTTCAATTTATGGCAGTCATGAAGCAATGCAAAATCAATGTCACTTTTATTCAAAATACCTACACAGTTCAACTACTCATCTCAAAGAGTCTGCATGAACTTCTTAGCCTTCCCACACAGCTTTCATTTAAACCACTACAGTTGCCTGCTATAGGCTTGGCCCACTTTTAATTAATCAAAAAATTAAAGTGAATAAACACCTGCTGCAATATAAACCATTTGTCCTCCTGTGAGTCAAGAACTTTCTCACACCTATTTTCCCCAAAATTAACAATGACAAAAGCCAAGCAAACAAAATACTGGTACAATGAGAGCTATTCTTTTAAATACAAATTCTTGATCAGTTAAAGTTTGACATTTGCATGTATGTCTTACAAGCTTTCCAGCAGCGTCTCACAACAGACTTTACAAACGTTAGGCAGGTTTCACCATATCTGTCAGAGCTATGTCTGCATTTCAAGCGTTTCACACATGATGAACCTCACAGAGACAGATGAAGCACCTGAACAAGTTTACACAGAGTTGCGAACATGACAACTCTTCTGGTTTGACTGTAGCTTTCCTCAAATCCATCTTCTTTCATTCCTGAAAATATATGACCTTCTGGTTCCTAACAAACTTCTCTTGTCAGTCAAACTGTTTTAATTCCAAGATTTCATGCCCAAAATGTCAAGAAAGAAGACCAAATGTAACCACTCAACAGGTCCTTTTCAAAATGATGTGCCACAAAAGAAGGCTGGTATATGCTGCTCCTTTCTAGTGACTGGAGTATTCATTAACTACACACAAAGCAATACTAATTTAATGCTGCTTGTCTTAGAGGTACTGAATATTGATGGTAAGTCAAGTAACCACCCATAAAATGTTGTTCTTTTCATCCATGCCAAGGGAGAAACTTCAAAGATGTCTATGGGACGTTGCATTTTTTACATAAACACCTAAGAAAAACCACGCATAGTTACCTCCACGATCTTGTGGAAGATCACTCAGCCATACCTATGCTTCCTTCCTAACCAAACTGATGGGAGTTCACACATACGGCCTGTGAACAGAAAGCCAAAAAATCTGAGATTCTTACTTCGAGTTTTTTTGCTAGTCATATGTGCAAGGAAACTTGAGGTTGGTGTAAAGATATAACTTGATTATAAAATATGTGAATATTCATATGGAGTATCATGATAGTCCAAGGAGTTACTAATGTGCCAGACACGATTCATTTAGGTCACATACGATCTCTAAGTATGTCATGCAAACATAATACTGCAGGTGACAAAGCCTCTGCAAAGCTCCTGATTTTATGAATATTAGTTCTCTTCCCCGTAACCAGCAACATTGGATACAGGCATTTGGATCACTTGCATTCAAGTAAATACTCCTTCAAAACTGAATGCCTAAGTGAACATAAAATATTTTAGTAATGAGCAAGGGGAGTTACTGCACAATTCCCTTTGAGCTCTCATAATGGCTTTGTTGGAAAGACGGGTATTTGCTAGAATAATTCAAGAAAGCACCAGTAGGCATTGTTGACAAGTTATCTACCTATAAGATATAAGCCTGGCATTATTTTTTAGGTCTGAAATTCAGATACAATCATAGCATGAGAGGCTGACTTACCCTAAACCAAAGAGCAATAGAGGATGTGGCTGAAACTCAGGAAAAAGCTTACCACCTGCTCTTTGGGCCACAAAACCCCAGAGAATCCATTTATGAAATGTCACTCATGGATTTCTATTTCCTTCTGAACAATGGAATCCCCACAAAAGAAATCCATATTAAGACACATCCCTATCACAGATAAAAGCTATTGATATATAAAGCATACAATTTATAACCTCAGGCAGGAAGTATCTTAGCACAAGATATTCCAGCACCTGCCAGCTCTCCAAGACATCAAAGTGCTGAATTGTGACAGTTTATTATCCTTAATGGAACAGCCATATTATATTCCTGGATTCAGAATTGCTGAGCATTGTTTTACTGTTCTCTGCCAATAACAACAATATGCATGTATTCTAGTATAGCGATGATAACAAAGATTTGCTTATAGTCACAGGTCAAGAGTGTTATGTAGTTAAAAAAAAAAGAAATCATGTGCATTTTATGCTTAGATTAAAAAAACAGAACAAAAAACACAAAAACCACAAAACCCCCAAAGCATTCCTGACTCTGGCTGTCTGCAGAAACCTCTGTCACACAGACAGATTTTCTACAATGCTCAGCACTTGATCTTCTAATAGAATAGAGGTATTAGTCAGATAACTCATTCACCTGCTTAGGTAGCAGCCAAGTTACTAAATATCCAACCATCGGTGGAAGGGATTAATTCCAACACTTCCATCTATGAAAGCTCCACAGGTAATTGGGAACAAAAACAAAACCAAAAAAAGGTATATGCATGCCAATTAAGAAGATTTACTGCCTCAAAATCTATAATGAAATTCTCTGCCCTATTCAGTGCATTTTGCACTACTTGGGAAACTGGAGAGATCCATGAAATTAGGCCTAAAAGAGCCAATCCTGAGTTTCTCCTGTGCTGAGACCTTGTTAATGAGTGTGCTACAGTTAGCTCCCATACAAGCCACTCTCCCATCCTCAGCCCAAGGAAAAGAGGTATGTAGAGATGTGTATTGGAGTTAACATGGTAGCAAGGGGAAGGGCAGAGTGACTTGTCACATCCACAGGAGCTCCAGGGCAGATTAGTCTCTGAATTAAGGATTCACAACAAGCTCCTCAAAGCTTTCTCGTGGGCTTTCAAAGAACAGAGCTGAACTCAGGTGTACAAGGATTATAAATTCTTTTGGACTTCTTACGTTTTGGAAATTAAAATAATACTGCAATATTACCCTATCTTTCTAACCATGTTACCATCATTTAAATGACAGAAAGGGATCTCTGCCTGGAAAAAGGAAGTCAAGGCGTCATGTTCATACTGAGATGAGTTTTCTGACTTTTTGAAAACATCACACTTTTGGGGGAAAATAATTAAGGGTTTATAATGTCCAAGTAAGTGTTTTCACAGCACCTCTAAGCCAGAATATGGTTGCCTCCCCAATTTTCTTAACACAAAACAGCCAAAGAATTCAAATCCTAAATTTAGTCTCACCTTTACACCCTCAGACTCCCAGCAAAATAAGCTGCACTGCCCTTCCTAATCACATTGCAAAACATAGGCACTACCTCTTCTATCCAGTACTTGAGCCAGTTTCAAATGTAGGAAGTGTATGGAGGTGAAGGTCCATCCTGTGGGGTCTTCCTCAGCGCTCTTTTCTAGTGAAACCTCACGCTGGCCATTTCCCCTCTGCTGTAGCAGTTCTACCACCTGGTATATGAGGATATTGACCCATTTTCAAAGCTTTGGATGAGAAATGCTGTGCAAGTCTAAATTATACTTCTGCATGACATGCACACAGGCTTAAGCTCAGCTGGAAGTGCCTCTAATCATCCAGTTTTCCCTATGATTTTTGTTCCCTATAAACCGGGGGAAGGGGAAGTGAAGAAAAATACATGCCTGAAGCTAATGGTTAGGCTTATCAGCTGGGTGCAATGCAACACATAAAACTGCTTTTCTTTGAGAATATAAAGCAAGACGCAAGAGTGATTTATTTAAATATAAGTAGCCCAGGCAGCCAGAGAAAACAGCTACTATGATTAGACTCTCGGATTGTTCTAAACTTCACAGGAAATAAATTCTGACAACATCATCCCTTTGTCCTGTTACACCTACCAGTCTACACTCTAGAGAATGAATGTTTAAGAAATAGGGAGAAAAGCAAGGTTTTAATGATTTATGACATTGAGGCTTTAAATTTTGATCCTTTGTTAAGCATCCCTAATTATTTGCAATGTTCTTCAAGACTGTAACATTTTACAAACTCTACCATAGCCACAAACCCTTTGGGGTAGAACTTTTGTAATACACACAGCATGACAGTTCATACTATAGCTCAAAAAGAAATTGTCTGGCAACTACTAAAACAATCAAAAGGAAAAAAAGGTTGTTTCTTCAGATAGTTCTTCAAAAATTGAAATAATTTCCCTAGAAGGAATTACAAAATAAAAAACCCAAACAAATGAGCAAATTAAAAAAACCCAACAATGTAACAGTCAGAAAGTCCATTACAGATGGAACACTAAATTCTGCTGGACTTTCATAGGAACCACAACTTTGGAATAAAAAAAATGTTCCTGCCTAGCCAAGAAACAATTTACTCAAAAGTAATCCCAGATTGGAGAGATATCCATTTGATTCCATCAGATGATATTTTATTCTTTTTCTCATTTTGTAGCCCCCAAAAGTTTAAAACATTAAGAATAAAAGAAAAATACCACTGTATTACAAACATATGCCTAGATTTCTTTGACTAAATGAGCACAGTCATCCATACTCTTCAAGGAGTTATAGATCTTAAATTAAATCACTTTGAAAGAGCATCTAGTCAACCACCTCCCGTTTTTCAAGTGCCACTTAACAATTTACATCTGTGAATTCCGTAGCAGAGAGTCCCAGCAGAATCTGGGTTTATTTTCTTCTCAGTAGCCCTTTCTCTATCCATTCATACTATATTTCACTAAGCTGCGTGCTCTCACGCAAACTATCAAACAGGCAGTGACATGTAAATATTAGCTTGTGTGAAGGAAACACCTCACAAAGAAGAGAAGTCTTTCCTAAGGATCGGGACCACAAGGAAGTGTCTAACAAATGACACCATCTGTGCAATGACACCATTTCAGAGAACACTGGTTGTAAGGAATGGGTGTTACTTGCCACTGCACCCACCCCCTGCTAACATCACAGGGCTTGTTGTTGCAGTGTGGTCGGCCAGCTCAGGAGACTGACTTAGCTGGGAAAAGTCTTGTTTTCTGACCAGCTCAGGAAAAAAAAAACCTGCAACCAAGAAAACCAACCAAGCCAAATCCCAGCTCTCTGTGTTATCATATGCACCCTGTATGCACGTGCATATGCACTCTCTGTGCTACCACACATCAACGCTTTAGGCCAAAAGAAAGCACAGCAGAGCAGAAACATCAAAGCTATTCTTAACCATAAAAGAAATGTCTATTTTAACTGGAAGAGCTAAAATTAGCCTTAACAAGGAGTGACTCCATGATTGTTTGACATAATTATTTCATATATTTTGATAAAATGCTTGGCGTAAATATCATCCTTTATCTGACAATTTTTCTGTATTTTTCACAATATGTAGTCATCCCTAATCTCCCATTTAAACCTATGAACATTGATTTTTTTTTTCCCCCAAATACTTGTTGTGACAGTTAGAGCTAGGGTGGGCAAAGGTTTTGCTTTCTATAGTTATGATTCAAAAAAAAAACAAAATTGTTTCTATCTAGCTCAAATCAGAACATTATTTTAACCTAAGATTTAGTAGTAAGAAAACTCTAATAACATTAAAGAGATTTCAAAGTGGAGCAAAACACTCCAAATACAGTGTGTTATTTGAGATGGGTTTTTTTAAACCAAACTAAACAAAACCCCTTAAAATCAAGTTTCCAAGGATTTTTCCATTACACTCAAAGGTGTTCTTATGGGGTAATACATGACATTTCAGCAAAGTCCAGGTGCAAAGGAACAAGTAGACTGGAAATGCAACCTTCCCTTGCTCACTGCCCTTTATCCAATTCAGCTAATACAAGTATTCTACCAGAAGAAATTATGTTTTTCTCTGTCCTAGAAAGCTATCTATTTTTAGATGGTCAAACTGAGGGAATGAATAATGTTTATAATAACTTTAAGTACACCTCTCAGATAAAACACATATTCCATGAACTGAGCAACCAATGGGACTATGTAAGAGTCTGACCTAGAAAATTGTGTCTAAAAAAACCCCCATTTTTTTCCTTATTCATAAGGCACATCTCAAACCGTGGATTATTACTCACTAGAAAGCATGGCCTCAGGGAGAAACCTCCTCCAGAGAGCAGGGACTTCAGTAGTTGCTGCTCATATGGGAACAGTACATGAAATCTGTGTTAGGCAGGATGGCTAGCAGCCATCACAGATACAGATGGTAACAATTCCTGAGGAATTTTTAACGGAAGGCAAGCCTTAATATTCCTAGAGCATGTGTGATATTTGCCATTTGACTACAGCTTATTTTTCTGCAGACTTACAGATGCTTCCTCCAAATCTACCTTATCTTACTATGAAACTCAGAGTTAATTCTCTATTGGAGCATTTTTCTCTTTTCTAAAGTTGAAAAAATCTTGGTTGAATGTTAACATTAAGTTGTTCACAACAGATCACTTGTCACTGTTTTCTAAGGAACAGCAGCCACTGAACCTAGGAGAGGAAACTTGTGATGACTATCAGGTGCTCCAGTCTGCTACGGACATTCACCAACTTTGCAGCATTTGTTACTGAGGGCCCACTTTTATGGCTCTTGCTCAGGCACATTTTCAGACTACAGCATTAAAAATACACTGGGATCTGTAAAAAAAGTAATTTTCTTTCTCTTCTATAACTCACTAATTAAGAAGTAACTGCTTACAAATTATAAATGCATAGAAACCACTCTGATTCTGCATTCATTACCCATCTTGTGATAAATGTGCAACCAACTGGAATGATGTTTCAGGCTTACTGTGGGTTGCTAACATGAGTTGGCACACGCTTGGATAAAGCACCCACAGTTGCTACAGAGTAATACAGCACTTCAGTTTTCAAGCAAAATGGGTTTTTGTTAGGCTTATTAGAACAAACTTCTGACTGACCACCTTCCTCCCTGGAGACCTCACCTTAGCATTTATGTCAACAGATCAGAGCAGTGCTTTTGACATGAAACTCTCCATCATCCCTCTCTGAGCTTCTGGGTTGCATCACGGAGTACTGTGCAAAATGGGGCTTCTTTTGGATGAAGCTAAAACTCAAGACGGAACCCAGAAGCTCACCTAATGCCCTCATTCTGCTGATGGCACACTCAGCCTATAGCTCTCAGAAGAGAGCTCAACAGAAATAAAGCCACTAGGACATGTATTCCATGGACACTGGGTGCTCAACACAAACTTTGTTGCTCTACGGGCTTGAAACTTGCACTTTGTTAATGCAAAAGACTTGAAATGAGACTGAAATATCATTAATAACTTAAATGCAAGACTAAAGAACAAGTGAAAAGTTGTAAAATAACCACAAAACTATTAAGCCAGTACAGAAAGAATAACAACAGCAAGTATCTTGGGCTAAAGTTTATAATAAAACCTGTGGTTTTAGTTGGGCAGCTCAGATGTACTTACTTTCTGTTTTAACGGAAATTTATGGCAGGTGGCTGCACCTCTGGGATATCTGGGCCAGCACATGTACCCTGTGATGAGAATCTAGCAGCATCTACTGGCATTCCTTCCCCTGGCTGAAGGAGGATGAGTACCATTATGGCTGGATATACTATAGCAGGGGACACAGATTGATAATATGTACGTTATCACTACCTTTAGGTTAGTACATTAATGTTAAGGCATTCTGTTTTGAGTCAATACACACAATCAGCAAGGTGATGGAAAAAAAAGACCATGTATTTTATATCCTTCACCTTAATCACAAAGTACTTTGAAAGGAGAACACAAATTTGGTAACGTAAAATATTTAAGAAATTCCTTTAAAATATTCCCTTGCAACAGAAGTGAAAATACTAACAGAACAGGAAAATTCTCTTTAAGATGAAAACCACAGCCCTGTTTTGCAAACCTTTACCCTCCCACAGGTATAGTACAAGATTTGCCTTTCTTTACAAAGTCCATTACATTCAGTCAAAGAGTACTTTCTAGTTCCTCTCTGACTTCTACTCTGATGGAAACTTCAGAAATTCTTAAAATTCCTGGAGCAAAAGGTTATCATAATAACAAAATATTTTGAACCCAGTTGAACACATGGAGCTAAAGTTTCTTTTAAAACCAGAAATGTCAGTAATTCAGACATTCTAAACAAAATAGCCTGGTTTTCCTCCTTCAGCATATTTTCTTGCTGCCACGATCTTGTGAAATTGCAGGTAACTATCATCAGTGTAAAACTACCAGGGGAATGTAACAACCCTAATGCAACACATCTAAAATGGAATTTGGAGCTTTGGATATTAAAAGGTGAAAAAATACAGGTACAGCCATACTGCAGTTTAAACTAACACCTTTTATCCACTTTTCTTTACCCTATGTGAAGCAAATCATATGCAGACTAGGCAATAGATACTTTCAGTTTAAAAAAAGGAACTGAAAACTAATGTGTAGTCTAATATTAATGATCAACACTGTTGTGGGTTTTTTTAATAAATACACAGTGTATATACACATTGCTCAGCACTCTACCTGTCTTCTTTTAGGACACCTTTGTTTCTTACTGCAGGTCCAATTTCAATGGGATCACAGATAATGAAATATGGATGAAATAAGGTTATTATTATATGCTAAACATTTACAATGTCCTGTGAATTATGAAGGTACTGTAATTATAACCTCCTGAGTCACACCCTTCCCACAGAACATTCTTTACACCTATGTAGTACCCAGCTTGCTAGCCAGGGGTGTCCTCTCTGCTTAGTCCCTGCCTGCTGCGCAGAGGACTGTGAGATGGAAGCAATGCAGGAGAAGGGATTCACTATAACTTGGCCAATTCTACAACCAAAAGGTGCTCACATATTCTAGTACCTAAAACAAGGGATTCAGGAAGGCCAGAGGGATTCTAGACCCTCTGCACTCACCGAATCTAGTCCATCTTTCCATGCCAAGGTTAAATTACTCAACACTTTTCAATCAGCAACTGAGAGAACAACAGTTTCTCAAGGAAAGCCAAACAAGGACTACAAAGTTAAATTCTCAGGGTTTTTTCTTTCTCTTCTGCAAAATGAAATCTTAACATTCGTAGCCTTTCAGAGGTAGGAAAGGAGGCATATGAAAAGAGCTACCAACAAGGAGTGACATACTTGATTAAAACATATTAAATATATGATATGATGGTGGGGTAAAAATATTCAAACAATAATAAGCACTTGCTTCATGACAACAAATATCATATTAATTTGAACACTGTATAATAATATTTTTAATGTCATCTCACAGTGCTTGATCACTTCCAAAAATCTCTTCTTTATACCATAATTGTTGGAATAGGTTAAAAATCCCATACAGACAAAATGCCCACCTTTTTACCTACATCACCCTCACCTGAGATAACCTGCACAATGTGTCACCTCAGAAAACCTGCACATGTGGTGGTATCTCAAATAAGAGTAAAGGAGCTTTTGAGGGATCAGAATCAGGGGTGGGAAAGCTGAGGGGAACGGCAAGAAAACAGGATGCTTAAGAGTAACTTACACCTCATACAACCATTCACATATACGTGAAATTGCACTGTTGAATCTCTGTGGGAAAAGAAAGCAATCAAAAAGCCAAGTGAAAACTGATGACCTGTGTGAAATGCGCCTCCAAATGCAGCCATTAATTGTGACCCATAGTCCCTAACCAAATGGCACTGGGAACACAAGTGGATGCAGTGCTCTAAGCCATCTTATCACACAGATCTTGACCAAGGACATCCCTCTCAAATGAGCATTTACTCCAAAGGGGAGGTAACTGCTGAGCAGATCAGCATTTGCCCAACATCACCTTTAACAGTTTGCCAGGCTGGAGCTACACTACAAGAGACTATAAAGGCCTCTAATGAGGACTTGACTCACAAAGCACCATTGATGTACAAATCTACATTACAAGTAGTTATTGTAGTTATTTCACAATGCCCAGCCTGTGAGATGCAATTTCAGGTGGTCTACACCTGTTCCGCAGGGCTTGGGGCTGTCAAGGTCAGATATCCTGAGCTGGTTGTAACTTGAACTCTGGCAGAGTTCGGATAAATGTAGTTAAAGAGGGAAGAGAAAGCTTTAGTGTCTCCCAAGTATCCTATTCCAACAAAGAGCAAAGGGAAACAAAGTTTGTGTTATCAACACAGGCTTGTCTCTGTCTTTTTTCCTTCCCTCTCCTATCCCCAAACCCACAGGCATTGTCACATGTCTACATTTAGTTTCAGATAGAAGATGTCTTTTTCATAGCTCCTCCAAACAAAATGAAATAATAAAAGGGGGCTTCTTAAAATTTTAAAAGGTAGAAAAGAGTCTGTTGAATCTCTTGCTGTTACTGCTAATTATGAACACTGAACAGATTTAATTAGAACCAACCAAACAGAAAAACATGTAATCTGTGCCTTTGGCATAGCGTGCACCATGCAAGGGGCAATGAAGAAACCCTCTGCCAGTCACTTTAATTAATTTTATTTTAAAAGGAATGCATAGATCAGGCTTTGGCAAGGATATTTCTAGGAGCTGATACAAGTTCATTGTTATGAAGGTTATGCTTCAAAATCGTAATACATTTTGAGACAGCAGAATGCCTCATCATGATACCAGAAAATCTTGTTATATGAGCAGAAGAGATTTCCTATCATCATGGAATTGGCAACACTAATTTTTCCATTTTGTAGCTCTCACATGCATGAGTTCATAGGTTTTATTTTCTGAAAGCAAGAAGGGATGGTGGGGGAGTTAACAAAGCATTACTATAAAGACACCTGTAAAACTGCAATCTTCAACCCAGAATCTAAGCACAATATGAGGCTGCTGTCTTCCACATGGACTGATTTATCCTTGATGGCTATTTCCAGAAGGAAACAGTCCTCCCTGATACTACCAACCACAAATACTTCAAAAGCGTGGCCTGTCTCTCATCCACCCCTGTGCTCTTCAACCCATTCTTCACCCTATTTCTTCCCATAATGGAAAAAATTAATATGTATTAAGCTCAGACAACCCATTGCTGGTAAAACTTCTGTCTCCACTGACTGGAAGACTGGCTTAAAACATACCTGGCGTGTCCATGGCTTTGGTTTCAGGAATGACTTTTCTTAGCTTTAATTAAATCTTCCACCATTTAGTCACAGTAGACACTTACAAATACTCACAAGACCTGCTGCACATACTTAGTATGAGTTAATTCCTAAATTTTATACCTCTCCTTTCCTGTAAGTCTCAATTTTCGATTGGGCCAGAACAGCAGAGACAAGGAACCCCAAGAGTTGACATAGAAACCAGTGAAAGCCGAGCCCTCAGCACTTCAAATGCTGTAGAGTGGTAAGTACTCTGAAAGTTGGGTTCTAGGTATTCAAGATGGGACACTTAGATTATCTGTACAATAAAATGAAAACATGTTATGAAAATATACATTTGTAAAACCTTTTGAAATCACAGCAGCTAGTATAATGGCAAAGCCCATAACATAGTTAATCCTTCTTTGAAATTTGATTTGAATATTGCAATTATAACACAGGTTGACTCTCTGAAAATCCTGTGGAAAATCTATAGAATTATGCAAACACTGAAAGGAACCAAATTGCTCTTGCAAAGCTATCACTGTCAATTATGGACCTTCTAGTTTGTGAACTCCTGAATTTACATTCTTAAGAAGCTTTTCCTTTCTAAACATGTGTGTGTGTCTTAAAATATACGCACATGTAACCTAGTTCACTAATGTTTTAAGGTGTGTGCGCACACGATATGCACCTGTGTGAGAGCACATATGCACATACACACAGAAACACCAATACTGACAGCAGTAAACAATTCTCCTGTCTATCCCCTGCTACGGCTTTGAAGATAAGCTGCTTACTTTAAAGAGTTGAACCTATTCTACTTACTCTGGAAGCTTATTAGAAGGAGTAATTTTACACCCGTAATTGTTTCAGTTAAACGTAAATAAGCAAACTGAAACAAAGAATAGGTTTGTCTTTTTCTGAAAGCTAAAAAATACTCAACATTCTGTCTAGTGCTTGCGAATTTCACAAAGCAGAGACCAAGCCTGTACTTCGGCAGCTTCAGTCCTTTGGAAGAAGCCACTACAGAGAAGACAGGCAGCCTTTGCGATAACACCGTCTGAGCCCATTTAAGGGCTTTGAACATTGGAGCCCGATTTAGAGCCGCGCCCGGGATGTGAGTGGCAGCCGAGCGCGGTGCAGGGCACAGACGCGGCACTAAGAGGGCCACAGAGTAACACCAGCACTTCACCAACACCATCCTTCAGATGGCCTCTTAGCCATGCAGGGGTGAGCTACAGGTACCACAGTCCAGTCCATGACAAGACTATAAAGTACGGCCAAAGGAGCAGTCAAGTGGAAGGGGTTGGGAGCCCCAACAGCAAAAGGCATCAGATGTCAACCACTGCCATTTCTTAGCAACTTGCTTTAAATTGAAACTAATTAAAGAAATTATGCAACCATTTCTTAACTACCAACTGCTAGTACCACCTACAAATTTCAACCATTAGGTCAGTTCCACAGAGCTTGTGAAAATCAGTTTATGCTTTTTTAATGCTTAATTTTAGCAAGTCTTCTTTACAATGGGGTTACACAAATTGTAAATTCAAGCATAGTTTGAACATAAAGAAGTTCTAGTTATGATATGTGACTTGCAAAGGTATTACATTAAATTAGTTGGGAAAAGTAACCATCTAGAACACAGTAATTACATTTTAAAAATTAAACTCTTAGCCAATTCACAGCTATTCAGAATTAGGGAGTTCATAGCTAATATAGCTAATATACTGCTGTTCTTGATGTTCTTTTTTTTGTTTGTTTGGGTTTTATAAAGGAACAGCCGCAGGGCCTGTTAAAGTACAAACCTTTACAATTGCATTGCTCTTTCAAATTAATGATGTCATACAGGCAACAAAAGAGGAATTATTTCTAAACATGTAAGAGATGTAAAAATTTTTTAAATTAGTTCTTAATAAGATCACAAATAAGTGTGTGAACTTCCACATCTCTTCAAGGATATATGAGAAGAAAGATACACATTTCAGCCAATACAAGCACTACGAGCAGGCTGAAATGAGACATACTTGTTATAACAGAATAGCTAATTTTTCTGCACATGCTTCTACTGTATACCTATTCACATCAAAATATTCTGTAAGATTCCACTTCAACATAATTTCAAACACTTTTGCCAGCAGTTGCTAGAAAAAAAGGCAAGGGTGATTGCATATGTCCTGTTCAATTCAGATCTATTCAAAATGTAATTTTACCAAATTTTGTGAGATTAGAGCACACAAGAGTAGGAGAAAGTAATTTGGGATATATATGCAAGTATTCCTCCTCATAAAAAATATCATCTGAACATTAATGTTACAAGTATACAGACTAGATAGTACGGAAGAGGATTTCTTGGTGGCTTTTAATTAGAGTTTGTTAGTAAACACATGAGTAGCAGCATAGGAATTCTGCTCTGTGCCTGCAAAGGCAGAAAGGTCAAGAACACAAAGCTCCATTTTTATGAGCAGGAAGAGAGAAGGTTAAAGAAAGCATCACAAAAGGATTTTTCCCACCCCCTTTCCTTGCTTTCAACAAAAACAGGGATCAGAGAAAAGCTTGGTTAACTTCTAACCAACACAAAGAATTTTTCTGTTCACATAAAGAAGCAATTTTGTTATACTAAGTACCTCTACTGTATTGCATCTAGAATAAAAAATAGTAAACCCCAAGAGTATCTTGAACATTATCAAAGATTTCAAGATAAATGATGAACATAGTATCAGAATAACATATATAATGAATTAGAAAGATCTTTCATTTTAAGCGCACAGACCTTCCTGCAGAATATATTCCTTTCATGGACATTCTCTTTTCCCAATATGATATATTGTTTCCGTGAGCACTAATTCAAAACTATTGATATATCTTACACTTCTCCACTTATTCTCAGAGCTCAGGTAAACAAAGTCTTGAAGCAAGCCAAAAAGTCTCCAGGAAAAAAAAGAATTACATGAGTGCTTACAACAGATAATCAGATAATATGGGAGAGCCTACTTTATTGCAGGGCTCAAAAGCTTAAAACACCTCCTCATTGCAATTTCATCCCTAATCATTAAAATACCCTGGATCTTTACTGTAGTAAGGTTCTTATAACTTTATAATGCCACGTTTCAAAGCAGTTTGT
Organism: Xenops minutus; assembly: GCA_035221455.1. NCBI lineage: Eukaryota > Metazoa > Chordata > Aves > Passeriformes > Furnariidae > Xenops > Xenops minutus. The sequence continues at coordinate 97,741,692 of JAWWEE010000074.1, read as the reverse complement.
TCCGTAGACCAGGAGTTGGCTGTAGATAGGCTGAGTTTCCTTTCTGCTGAACTTTACAGAGTTCTGAGGTGTTCCTTCCTGATACTACTCTCCCCTCCTCTGCCCTAATTAGCCCTTTACCTTTATTTTACATACTCTGAAAATACAATTTCTTGGGAAATATTATTTAAAAACAATAAAACCTCAAGAATTAAAAAGACAAGAAAAATAATCCCTGGATGAGACTGTCCTTATTTCCTTTATTTTAGATGGCTGGATACCAGAGCACTTGCCATTAGAGGACAGCCACATGGACCTGGCCTTCTTCAAGGCTGGAAAAGAGAAAATTTTGAGGGAGCAAAGCACAGCCTGCCAATACCTGCAAGGCAGTAACTGAGAAGACAGAGCCAGGCTCTTCACTGAATTGCAGTGTGAGGACAAGAGACAATAATCATAAAGCGAAACAGGAGAAGTTCAAGTTAGATATAATGAAAAAAAGTCACCTGAAGGACAACTAAGCCCTGGAACAGGCTGTCCAGAGATGTTGTGGAACCCCTGTCCTTGGAGGTTTTCAAAACCCACCTAAACAAAAAGCCTTGAGCAGCTTAGCCTGAGCTGAGAGCTGACCAGAGGCCACTTCCAACCTATAGGTTTTGTGTGGAAATTTTTAGGCAAGCATTTCTCTTTAAATTTTAATGTTGCAGCTGCAATGGAAGCAGCAATTCGCCTAAAGCAGTCATTCTAATGGCCATAAGCTGACTTGCCAGCAGCAGCAAATGCAGAAATGAGGAATTTCTTTTTTATAGAAATATGGTGATTAATTGTCATACATTTATGATTTAAAAAAAAAAGGCTGTCCCTTAAAATGCAAGTCATAGGGGCTGTCAGTATTTATTACGTTTTATGTTTTCTTAAGATGCAATCTTGCCACAGGCACAAGTTCATGCACCTGCATGCAGTATTATTATCTCTTTTATAGCATAACTGCTATTATTTTGTGTTATTTAAATGAAAATATAAAAGTCATTACATATTTATATATGGATATTTTGGAATAAAGCTGTTTACAAGATTTGTGCTTGGTCTGACTAATAGAGAATAAAGAATTTTCCTGACAAACTGATTTAAAATTTGCACCTGACAGTTCATAAATTATAAATTGATAATTTACACAGTCTTAATGGAACAGTTTATACCAAACAGAGTGCAAGTAATTACCTACAAAAAGTCTCCCCATTTTATGAAATAACAACTATACGCAGTTAGCTTACCCTAATCCCTCAATTTTTTTTCTACTATTATTTTATATGACCAGATGATAGCAATGTACTATGAAGAATCTCCAAACACTGTGCTAAATTATAATATGGGAAAGTAACCAAACGTACCAAAGAACTAGAAATCACTAAAAGTCTGTAAGTTTCCAGAACCCACTCCTGATGTAGTAACTCCTCCTGTGCCACCTGATTGAGCTGCCTGCTGTGCAGTACCAAACATAAATGCATCCATCCTGATTGCAAGGGACAAGACCAACTTGAAAACAATCGACTTCAACTGAAATGGGATGGTACCATATCATATCTGAAGAACAGCAAGTAGAAATATACTAGACATAAGGAGGAACACAGCTAGGAAGATTCTGGTATATTCAGAATTGAGTTATGTAGATACCTTAGCAAAAAGGTCAGTATTGACTAGTTTGATACGGTTTTTCTCATCTGAACAATTAAATACTTAATTAACTCACAGAAGTGTTGCTGTTTGACAGAGCCCACTGACTAAAACACATGCAGAGTCGTATCATAAAATCCAGGTCACTCTCTCTTCTCAGAACTACAGAAGGCATGAAATGTTTCCACCAGAAAAGCCAGTCTGTACCAGCATCACAAAAACATTATTTGTTAAAAGCGTAAATTATGCCAATGTATTCCGATTTTCCCACATGAATGTTCAATTTCTGGACATGATCCAGAAGTGGTTCATTAAAAATACCTTGATTTTTGTGCCCTCAAGAAGAAGAGGATTCATTACAAACACATAACTCTTCAGATTATTCTATGCAAGGACACTTCTTATTTTGCTGTTTTTGATATCAATTTTTGTAGCATAAAATGGCTACATCTTCTCCTGGATTTTTTCCTAAAATATAACATTTACTCCAAATAATATGGTATAGCAGATTTTAGTTGTATCTGATGACTGTATGTGCTAGGTGTTCCTTGGGGTTTCAATAAAACTTGTATTGAAAACTTTTTAGCGAAAACCTAAAGACAAACCCTTAAAATACACAGATCTTGGTTTAAGACAACTGATGAGGTCTGTAGCACAGCAGGTATGGAAAACTATCCAGTCATATTTGTATCAAAACCTGTTCTGTCTTGAGACATCTTTCTAATTGCACTTGAAATATTAGTTACCAGTTCATATGACTTCATCAAAAGACTCATGCAATTTAGTCTGTTTCTTACAGTTACGAATCCTGAGTTGTGCAACAAAGCTTAGGGATTTTTGCTTGTTCATTTTAAAGTGGGGATTTTTTTTTAGCCTTTAAAGTTCAAGCAAATAAAAAATAAAAACCAAACCCCAGGAATCGTAAAAGGCTTGGAGCTTTAAAGAAGAAATTAAATTCAAATTCATGAATGTCTGATGGGGGGAAAAAAGCGTTTTCTAAAGCCTGACCCAATTTCAAGTGCTTGGATCTTATACTACTGCTTTGCTTCATTTCAGATTTATTATTGCCATTGTAATCATTATATAACTTCTCCTTTTTTAAAAGCTTCAAATTTTCTGAGTATGCTTAGATATACAAGCTCTATATACATCTTACACAAATATTTTAAGTGCTAGGGAGGAAAATGAAAAAGGTAAAAACCCCAAACTCCTGCTATCTCGCTATCAACATTCTTGTTTCTACAAACATGACGGTATCTTAAAACAGCAGTCAAATCCTACCCAGAAAAAAGTGCAGTGTTAGTAGCAGTTATTATGATAACACTTTCCCAGGATCTAACTACCCAAGGCCAAAACATAAGACATTACAAAAACCAAGCTTACTGCACCATCCTCTAATCACATGCAGTAAATTCACAAATTTTCAAGGCATTTAGTTAAAGTAGCATGTAAAATAAAAGCATAATACAAAGATAAAAGAGAAATACACCATTCTTCAAAAATCATTAAGCATTCAAGAAACATTTTACATTAAACCTCTACTGAACTTAACCAGTTTTTCACTGTCATTTCCTCAGACATAGACCACACAGCCCTTTACTGCATCCAAAGGATTTAAAGAATTAGAAAATTTTATCAAAAGGATAGAATATTTACAGCAGAGGCAGTAGATCTATTGCATTACACTAACCCAAAGGCATGAAAGGCAACACCTAAAAAGCAAAAGATAAGGATTCACATTCCTTCATAGCTCTTGTTTTTGGGTTTGGTTTTTCAACTATGAGCATTAATCTTCTTTCATGGTGGGGAGAGCAAGAACAAAGAGGAGCAGAACAGGAATAAACAAGCAAATCAACTACTTCTCTAAGAATAAACCATCTACTGGGTGAAGGGTGATGGCATAACTTGGACTTTTTTTCTGCTTCTGTGTGGAAGGGAGAATTATACAAGACTTCTCAAAGTCCCTTCTATCTACATGTTTATGACTCTGTGCTTCATAGAGCTTCAGGCAGCTGTAATGACCAAAGTCTCCCACACTGAGTATGCACCATGTCATGAGACCTATGAACTAGAATGTTTATATTGTTCTGATGAGACAGCAATATACTAAAATATATTTTCGACATTCCTCCTAAAAGGCAGACAAAATTTATTTATAGCACAGCATTATTCTCTTAGAAGTTTATCTGTCTTGCAGAATTTCATTTAAGAACTGCAGTGTTGTCAGATTTTCCATTTTCACATTCCGCTGCTAACAGAAGAAAAAGAAGCTTCATTCTTGGTGTGACAATTCTTGAGTTATCATGAGATATGACATTCTCATCTGTTAGGTTGGCACATAGAAGTACTTCTATTCCAAAGTGACTTCTGTCTAATCTTCCTTGGGAAAGTACATTTACATAATCATATGAACTTTGTATAAAGATACTGCTTCCTAACTAATGTTCACAGGGCAGCCCACCAACATTACGTAACAGTGAAATAATACTGTTTAATAATGAAATCACGAGTCAACACATCACATTTTTTTCCTTGCTCATTTCTTGCTTTTTTTCTCTCTCTTAGAGAACTGTTGCAACAGGCAAAGTCATAGAAGTAATCAAAAGAGACAAAAAAATAAAAAAGCATTTTGTTAGAAAAATAATATCAGTTGTTTCCCTGCCTCCCTGATACTTTTGAGTCCAAGTACTTGGAATATCCTCTCCCATAACTATAGTAAATTTGACTCATTGATCATACCCTACATCAAACTAGTATGTAGGACTCTACGTCCAGTTTTGCTACCAAAGAGCACTTTTCAGCAGCAAGTAGAGCATCTACTCTGCATTGACTTTGATTGTACAAAGTATGTGCTCACACAGCAGCAGCACTGCCCATGTAGAGCTGTGGGCTACCAAGGCTACATGCATTCAGAGAGAGCTCAGGCAGGCTGAAACAAAGAGCCAGGTATTTCCTGTGGTTGCACGTCTTAAATTTTGCATCTTCTGTTTGGAAACTGTGTCTGTCATACTCTTTCATCAAGACAGACTCAGAACTCCTGCAGAAACCCTGAAACTCTTACACTGCAAGGCAATCATTGAGTAACGAGTTAGTTATGTTCCTGATTGAGATAACAAGCATTTATCCAACCAAAGGGGTTCTTTTATGTTAGATATTACTATACACACACACATATTTATATACACACACATCACAGAGATGATAGCATCACAGATACATAGATTTTCATTTAAAAAAATTGAATTTTTTCTAAGTACTTCCTTTTCTGGAAAAACTGCATGCTCAAATCCAAAGCATTGCAATCTCTGCTCCGTTAAACCTTGAAGGCAGCCCAAATATATCAGTCAGCTCAAGATGGAAGAGCCTCAACTACGACTCATTAGCTGCAGAATTTCTGCCCACTCTACGTCAACAAGGAAGTGATTCAGTCATGCTGAAGGGTGGGCCTCTTGCAACATAGCTGCTGAAAAAATATCTTTATGACAATTCATGCTCTACCCACTCTCCCTGGTTCACAGCTTCCGTCAGTGTGCAATCTGCAGTGCCCCAAACATTCTTTTTTCATGTAATAAATGAATATTTTATGTTCTTGTTTCTAATCAAATATCTGTATTTGCAAATTAGCAACATCTACTTAGAGGAGCCAGAATGGATGTAAAAAATGTGGCATCAGATGATAATGGAATGCTCACCTTGTAGGATTTCTTACATATAACCGGTTGACTAAGTAACAGATTCTTCACATTGATTCAGTATGATTCTTTTACTCATAGAGCAGCCACATGGCTCAGATAAATACTGCCACCTTCTTCACTGAGCTTTTCTGAAATACTTAGTAATTTAGAAGGGGAAGATTTTTGAAGTTTTATGTTTCTTTGCCAGCTTACAATGATATAATAAGCAGAGATATCTAATAAATATTCGTAACTGAAGAACTCCACAGTTATGTGAAGTATGCCATCACTTCTCTTTGGGGAGCAATGAGCATGGGCAAAGGACTATTTTCTGTGTTCTGCAGAGATCAAAATCAACTTTGGTATGAAAGTCAGGCTAAGTTTTGGCTAATGCATAAACACTATGGAAGTTACAAAAGTGATGTTCCTTGAAAACAGCTCCCAATTCAGATGTTGCAATAGGAGAAAGGACATAGTATTGACTTCGTTACACATCCTTAAAAAGGTCAGGCTTTCACTGTTCCTGTTTACAGCAAGTGAAGTTCCCTCTCTGCATGTATTACCTTCCCTTCTGAGAGAGAAGGGACACAAAATGTATTAGCCTGCTTTAAAATTGTTTTTACAGTAGTGTAAGTGGTGATAACACTGCTAATGAAAGTAAGTGGGGAGCACTTACAGCATCAGATGAGATTTAGTATTTATTGTATTATTTTTTGTTGGCCTGAGAGTTTAAGTCTGCTCTTTTCTGACACATAAAGTAAGCAGACTTACTTAAAGTAGATCATAATTTTGCTCCTGAAGCTGACTGAAAACATTTCTTTTGGAATATAATTTGCTATTACATGAAAAAATCAAGATGTTTGGTTTCCACACAGGAATTTCTCTCAATCGCAAACAAGTCCCTGACCTTCAAGCAAACAGGCACAATGATCCCATTAATAACCTAAATTTATACTGTGACTAGCTCACAATGGCCACATAAATCAGACATCAAGGGTGGGAAGATGAAAAATGGATAGGCCACAGCCACCCAACTGGTTGGTTGGTGGCTCTTCCATGGATACCAGCCCTGTCATTGTGGCACCTCCACTGGTCAGAGAGGGGATTTGGACGTAAAATACTGAAACAAACCTGGAATTAATTTTGCAGACACTGGGGCATGTTGAGTCCTGTCAGCAGTTAAGGCATAGTAATGCACTGGGACAAACACAGGACAACTCCTTGCCATTTACTTTGATATCCCACTATGATACTCTCAAAAAGGATGAGGCATTAGAGCTATGGGTTTTCCAGATCATTCATAACTTTACCCTAAAACCTGTTGTACTCTGTGTTACACCTGTACTCAAATGCACATGTTGGCAGCTACTTCTACAGGGAGAGAAAAGAAGTGCATGTATCCCCACCTGCAACATTCAGCATTTGTGTGTGTCTGTATTTTCGGTAGTGGTTTTTTATGGTGTGACCAGGGAAAGGAAATACGCTTCCCTGTTTCTGAATGAGTAAAGGAACTCATGTGAGGAAGCAGCAAGGACAGCTGCCTCTGCAAGAGAAGGTGAGTCAGGAGCAGTGGGTGACCACAACAGAGGCAGGGGCAGTGCCCTCACTGACCAGGGACGCGGGCCCAGGTACCCACACAGGAAAAGCAGAGCAGGTCTGGTGAGAGAAACCGGGGTCAGCCACAGTCCACAATCACCAAAGTCATCCCATGGTGACAAGGCAGGTCTGAGGCTTGGCCAGGAAGGCGAGCCAGTGGGTCAGGTCCAGCGGGGGATGTGGCTGGGCACAGGACAAGCTGCCGCGTAGTTCAGGAGACAAAATGCAAAGGCTCAGCTTAAGTGCTCTTCTGGAGAAAGTAGGAGCAATGCCTGCAACAAGGCTTCTCATAGCTCTTCACAGCTCTGACGTGGCTGTTTTCACAGCCATGATCCAAAGCTACAGCTGCACCACAGCAGAGCTGGCTTCAGGCATGGGCAGCCCATCCCTACACCAAAGGTGAATGCACAGGATCCTGGCATGGGGCACTGTGCTTTAGTACCAGGAAACACCAAAACACCGTGGGGAAAAGTGTGTGTTCTTCTATTAAACATATATGGCAACTATCAGAAAACAAAATGTTACTGAAAAATCTGAAGTGAAGCAAAAGAACAATCCAGCATTCAGACATGACACAATATCAAGACATAACTGAAATATATATGGACTTTGAAAGTTCGCTTGTGAGAGAGCTCCCCTGGATTATGAATTTATCTAAAGTTTTTCTGACCTATGTTTCAAAATACTAGTCATGTTCTTCAGAAAAGACAAACTTTGTCTTACTTAATGAAGAAGATTTGGGAATTTGTTCACTACACTTGTTTCATAGCTGTGCATGAGATCTACTCACAAGCCCATGTTGTTCATGTTTGTGTTGTTCATTTTTTAAATTAAGTCTATTGTATTTGGGAATATCCTGGAAAATGCTTGTAATCTAGTCATTGATGGCCTTGTGTGAGACAATAGCCTTTTTAATCCAATATTGTTTATGAAGCTAGTATCAATTAGGGCCATTGACAATAACACATAAACAAGACCTTCCTTTAAAAGAAATTATACCAACACCTATTGCAGGAAATACTGAACACAAACATGCGCATGATTTTCACATCCATGAATCAGTACTGGGTATCATGTTACTGTGACTCCTGCGTTGGCAGACCCATTCTGGGTAGCACAAATCCTCCCCAGTGCACACACGGAGGCTGTTGCAGCAGTATCCTGTCTGTAGTTTGCCCTTTGTAAGGGCCTCTGGCTCTCTTTAAAGGAACTAACCTGGTTCAGCCAAGACGATGGCTCATTCCTCCTGGCCATTTGACCATCCTACACACCCAGTGACACGCTGTGAGTCAGCCGGCAGGCTGTGTGGCCAGGGCAACAATTCCACCTCCTCCCTGAAACCTCCCTGCACTGTCTCTGACACCTCATCTCCAAACCCCAGGTCAGTGTGGGCGTTCCAAGCTATTAAAGTATTTCAGGACTCCCATGCGTTAGACTCACTCTCTCTCATCTCTGAACCTGGAAAACAACCAAACTTCCTTCCCACCAAGTACCTGTAGAGGCTAATGCACAGCTAAAATAACCCTGACTCAGAGCATTCAAAGAGCAATAAAAAGGATTGATTTACACACAGGGATTTGGTCTTTTTTACATAAATTATTTCATTATGGCAACTTGAATGAACAAAGTGTTCCAAACACTTATGTTTAGGCTGGTTCAACAAAACAAGCAGCTAAGAAAACATTGCTAATACCTAGGAAATACGTAAAAATCTTCATTTATCTGTTCTTATTTTAAAACCGTATTTTCTGTATAGGCATATATATGAGCAAATATAGCACTTGTTGCTTGTTGTTAGGCAGCTGCCTTTCTATAAGAAACAAAACAATCTCAGGTATATAAAATCTATACAATTAATTACTGGCAAACATGTACCTAAATTTGAGACATTCATGTGTGAGGGAAAAAAAGATACAACAAAGGGAAAAGCATCTAGGATACACAAAGAGCTCTTAGTTTATGTAGAAACTGTCCAGGCTAATATGTCTGGAAGACATTTCATCACCAGCTTCACTGCAAGTAAACAGCGATACAATCTAAATCAGAAGATGAAATATATCCAGCTATCTGATGACACTGGCTGCCTCAGAGTCATTTTAAGATCAATTAAATTTGAAAATGGCTACATTATGGTAACACTGGTATTTTAAACATTACAATTCATAAGACTTATTAAGTAACAACAAACTTTATGTAACATTAGGTTCAGTGAATTGAAGTCTCTTCTAAAACTTGTGATCAGTCACAAGGCTCTGTGACTCTTGAGATTACCATTTCACTAAAAGGGAAACTGTTTTTTCCACTAGATATTTACATATTCCAAATGAGCACATATCTATTTACCATTCCTAATTAACAAAAAGCTACCAAGTCCCACTTCACTTTTCCCTCGTGCAACACACACTACTTCCTGATGTTGTTTTACATGTTTGTGAAGCAGGCAATACGATACTGCTCCTAACAGGAAACACTGATGTATCCATTCTTTTGTCTCTTTCACCATGACAAAAATAAATAAATAGATACCAAGACACCTATGTGTTTCTGTTTGCTAGGCATGATAAAACATAAGCTTTGTATCCCGAAAATAATAATACCTTAGAATTATTTGCTAAGTTTAAATAAGATCAGTCATTGTCTCTAGCTTTAACAGTATACTCTGAGAAAGAGTCATGCCCTTGTATTTCATGTTGTGCTGCCACATCAATGCTCTGCTCTGAGCACTAACCTCCGTGCCCTCGGTATTTCTCAACCTGCAATTCAAAACAAGTGCTGGTAGATTAAAGACAAGACAGAAAGAATGTACACATACCTGTGAATTAAATTTTCAAGTAACTACAGATACCACTAAGAATTTATTTTTCTGTTTGGGTGGGTGGCTGCCTGCATATGTGTTCTAACAAGAAGGGTGGTGAAACAGTGGGTCATATCTCCAGAAGAAGTTGTGGGATCTCCAACTTTGGATGCAATCAGAACTTGACTAGGCACGGTCCTTATCAACTGTATTTAGCTTGAAAGTTAGTATTGTCTTCAGCAGGGTGGTCATCCAGCCCAGCTGACCAGAGGTCATTTCAAATGTCCCTTCTAAACATATTATTCTTTGATTCCATAACATTGTAATTTTGGCTGATTTCAAGCCCTGCCTTACAAATTCACAGTCACTAAAACACCAAGGCCTTTACAGATGCGAGGACCCAGAGCCCTGCACACTCCTTAGCAAACAGCATCGCTGCCAGAGTCTTCAGCAATGCCGCACAGCTTAATGAAGTTGCAGAACTCCTGCTGGCCATGACGAAGAAGACAGTGCTGGAAACCTTCCCAACATCAACTCTGATGCAGCTAAGGCTCTGCTAAAATAAATGGCAATCAGCAATGCCAGCACGACCACAGCTAATAGAAATCTGTCTTGGCACAGCACACTAGCTATGTCAGATGGATTGGAGTAGGGATGGCTAACCCCCTCAGTTACTCACTAAACAGTGGAGACAAAAAATCTGAGAGATGATAAGATGGATTCAGATCTGTGAATGTTAAAAGACAATTTTTCACATCCAGAGCAAGTTAGAAAGTTCATAAACATTGTGTATCCACAAGGAAAACACAATTAAATTGTTTCTATAGGAACAGTTGCCATAGAATCTTCAATGTCTCCTCGTAAATAACATTGTGGTAAACAGGAAAACCAATTTCATTGATAGAAACACCAGTAAATATGTTGCCAAAGCTACAAATTAAGTAAGATGTGGCATCATTCAGTCTCATGATAGGAGAATCAGACTGTTTAGCATCTTATGACCTAGGCGTGTTCTCTGCAGGCTGGAAAAGGACAATGCCGGTTTTTCTTGACCCTAGAAATCCTGGAAGACATTCTTAAGTCAGCCACTATAATGGAAGGAGCTGTGGAAATCAGAGACTTTGTGCAGTAATTACATCTCTAAAATGGACTGCGGCAGCATGAGTTATTCCTCCAGTTCTGTGTCAAGAGGGTGCAGTGCCCCACAGCAGGAGTCCTGGAGGTCACAGGCCAACAACAAAGAAGGTATTAAGAGGGATACACCATGCAAGAGTCAACTGTACATTCAGGATGCTGACTCTCTGCAGCTATAGGTGTTACCAGAGGATGCAATGGCAGCAGCTGCTAGGCTTGGGGCAATCAAAATTTAGTAGGATTTGTAGCTGAGGACAACTTTTTGCTGTATCCATTCATATCTGATTCTTTTGCTCAAACTTTTTTTGCTCAGGATACCCTCATGAGATCTGCAGGTGAAATGCTGCATTACAGTGCTGACGACCCCTGCCATTTGCAGCCCCTAGGGAGAAGTGGGCAGAAGTGGGTTGAGACAGAGACAATGGTGGAATTAACCTGAAACACCAATGGGGCCAACATGGTTTTAAAAGCCACCCATCACCCTTACCAGGAAGGATTCTGCAGATGTAGGCTTTGCTCTCTCTGTTTGTGGGATTTGAAACCACTGACAACTCTATGTTTAGTTACTGTTCTCTCCAGAGCAGCAAATAGTCTGAAAGTGGGTGGATGACAAAAAGTATGCTTAGAGGATTCTGTTCTCTGGAGGCAGGTTACTGCTTACTAGCAATTTAAAAGAAAGCAATAATAAAAGGCAGACTGGGATCCTCATTCACAGAGATGCTAAAGAGATCTGGCACTAAGAGGTGACAAGCAAAGTAATTAGAAAATAATTATTTTAAGGGAGAAAGGGATGCAAAAGAGTAGAAGTGAGTCAAGATCATTTCAACAGAATGAATCATAAAGAATTAAATTCAGAAAATAACACATCCATAGTAACACAGTTCCTGTTGTGCTGGGTGATTGAGAGGGATGGGCGTGCTCTTGACTACATCTTAACAAGATCTTCACTAGATCTTTGTTCCTGTAGCCATTACACAGGGGAAAAGCACAGCAACCAACACTCTGCTATCTTCTATTCAGAAAGCTTTTTGAAAACTTGTTTTCAGACACTTTATCAAACCTGTAACAGGCCATGTAAAACAAAAACCCCAGTGTCACATAAATTCAACCAGTGTTAAACAGTATCTTTTAGTTATACACAACAAAAATACAAATGCAATCATCCATTAATCCGTAACATTCAAGCCTCCATGCCAAGATAGGAAATGCAAGACACTGTGTATGTGTATCTGCTGCACTGTCTGGTAAAATCCATCTATCTAGATATTCACATAGATGTGAGACTGAAGAACCAAGATCTTCATACATATACAAGCCATCTTTTCCAAAAACAAAGGGTCGAGACACTGACAGGAAATGCTTGGAAATCTTATTAGTTTGACACTTTGTGTTTTCATATGACATCTGTAAAGCTAGAACAATACCAAAATGCTCTGTTGCACTGTAAATCCAGTGAGCTTCAAGCTGGTTTAAATGAGAATATCTTTGTTCATGATATATCTGCCAAAAAAATTATACCAGTCCTCTGAAGAAGATTTTGTGAAATGAAATTCTATTTATAGGACCCCAAGCTTGCTCACTTCTAACAGTTTTTTTTTCTTCAAGTTCACTGTCCTACTACTTATTACTATAGTACTACTACTCTGTGAAACTAAACATTATTTTATCCACATTTTAATGACAGTAGGCCTCATTTGTTTCACTGCCTTTCCAAATGCTGCAGTGAAGAAAAGTATCCTTATTCTGTATTAGGTTTTGATGCTTCTTTCCCTTATCACTGGAATAGTTTCCATTTTCTCATATCTAAATATGACTCCTCCTTCAAATCCCCCAAGTTTGATTTTTTCCTTGTATGAAACTACTAATTTTTATCTTTCCCAAACATTCGACATTGGTTTTGAAATGCTTTTTCTGACCTAAATGTATACAAGAAATTTTGGGGTAAGTTTGCCTTCTGTGTAGGAATGAAGCTCAGTCTGTCTATTGCCAGAAAGGGAACAATAGAAAGTAAAATCTGCTTTTGTACTAGTATGGCAACATCTACATATATAACCCTGAAAGATAAGAAGTTTATTTTGAAAGAGAATGGGCTACTTCTGTAGAATTTTAAAGTATTTAAGAAGTCTACACAGGAAATAAGGAATAGCCTAGCCTTCAAGTAAATTCCTACTATCTTCATGAAATGTCTTGCAAGGAAATTCATATTTTTTTGGCTGTAAAGGTTTGTATTTTGGGTAGTTAAAATCTGAGGAAAGATTTTTGGATTTCTGATTAAGGCTTAAACAATCTAGATTCTATGCTGCCTTCACCATGCAGTCCAAATGTCACACTGGGCAAGTTGCCTGATGTCTTCAAACTTAATTTTTCTCTCTCTAAAATGAGCACTTATTTTCTCCCAGCAAAACATTCACTACTTTAGTGTCCACATAATTAAGACACTGGAGCAACTCACAGAACCACAGGCTCATCTCGCACCTCATTTACTGCCGGTCTGGGTTTTAAACTGTAAAGTCTGTACTACATTTTCATATATAACTAGCATAACAAGACATAGAAATTATCTGAAGGATCTGAGAGTTGCGGGCAGACAACACTCAAGAAAGTTGGGAGTCCAAGGATTAAAGAGATCTTAACTTTTAAACCAACATTTTCCTCGTGTAGAAGAATGAAGTACTTTAAACTGAAAAAATAATGTTGCTATAATCCCTCTAAATAAATGGCAAAACTCTCCCCATCACAATGGCATGTTTTTCTCCCTTTTTCTCATTTAACAATTCTTACCTGTGTTCTTCAGATTAACTTTTTACCATCCAGCAATGAGTCCAAAAAAAGAAAAACAAACAGTATTCAAATAGATTTTCCCAGTGCCAATGCTTTAAATGTTACAGGCACAACCATGCAGCTGACCCCCCAGAAGCACGCAGTGTTAATGTGCAAATGTCCTTTACGCTGTACCATAAAAGCACCAGACTCTGCATAAAGAAAGAACCTGCAGGTTCAGATTCAGCACCTAGCTCTGTCTACCAGGTAAGAACAAGAGATGACAAAAGTAAAGGCAAAATTTTCAAGAAAGACATATGACAATAAAAAAGTTTTTTATTAAATAAAATCACAGCAGAAGTCCTTAAGTACATCCAGCTGAACAATGAAAGCTAAAAGTATTATGACAAAGGAATGCTGGATGTTATGACTCTGGCCAACCAAGTTCATTAAGGACATTATTTCTGTTAGTGTACAGACAATTAAAAAAGGAAAGGGAAAAGAACTATTTTTTGAATGCCTTACTTACTTATGTTAAAGCAAACTCCAACAGCAAACAATACAATGCTATAAACAAGAACAGCCCTGTAGAAAATCACAAGGCAAAAAGGTGGCCAAGGACCAAATACCATGACTACTTCACTGTTTACATGTAGTTTCAACTGTACTTATTTTCTCCATGTCCAATGAAATGAAATATTTGTGGAAGAGCTAAGAATTGCACTGAGCTTTCACTCAGAGACTAAAAGGGAAATACTCAAACATTCAAGCATAAGCAACATGCTCAGAGAAACAAACACAATTTGACATGCTACAAAGCACAGCCAAAGGAAAGCATGGATTCACAATCACCAATTGGTGAGGGAGTTTGAAATACGTAGTTTGGAAGAATACATGCATGTTTTTCTCATCTTTATTCTCTGAAACATTTGTAAGAGCTTTCCTTCAAAACTAGCAGAACTGGTGGCAAGTCTTCCTAAACAAACAAATCAGATGGAGCAATTTGTTTACTTTGCAGTGTCTGCTCTAGACCTACAACAGTAAGACAAAGATAGTCTAAATGTGTAGGTCACAGGTGAAGAGAAAAGCAACATATGGGCCATCTCAAAACCACAATGCAGCCAGAGGAGTCTTTCAAAAAACTCTGAAGAAATATTTTCCATCGCTGCCAAGAAAGGAGTAGGTGGCAGGCAGTTTGCATTAGCCAAGACTACCCAATGCAAAAAACACTAAGCCTGAATTATCATCTTGGCAACAGAGAAGAGAGGGGTGCTTTTAGCAGACAGCAATTAAGGATCTGGCAGGCATCTGGAGGAAAGGAAAGGGTGTGAGTCAAAGATAAGGGTAGTATCACAAGTCCTGATAACAGAGAAGATAAAGAGACAATGAGAAATGCACAGCAGAAAAATAATTAATTCAGTTAGCAGTATAACATCCCCTAGAACCAAGAGTAGAACCAAGCAGAAAAGCAGAGAGTAGTGAAAGAATACATCTGGAACAGAGAGTTATCTCAGCAATGTTAAGAATCATCAAATATTGGGCAGAGGCAAGAAAATACACTCGCAAAAGCAGACGATTGACTTTTTGGTTAGGGAGAAACAGAAATAAAGGAATCTAAAGAAGGAACTACAAAAGATTTTGAAAGAAAGCAGGAGAGGGAGGCTTGGAAGTAAAAGTACAATACAGGTGACAAACAGTGACAGGAGATTTGGACAAGGGTGTTTCAGGCTTAGGGACTAATAGGTGTAAGAGAAAAACTTGTCAGTTTAACAGAATATCCTTACTTTCTTAAATGAAGCAGGAGTTAATCTACTAAGTGTGAACAGCTTGCCTTGTCCTAGTTAATTATTTAACCTTCACTTCTTGCTGAGGGTGAAATACTAAAAGCATTACAGGTGCTTCCTAATTACTACTGGTTAATAGAAGAAAGGGACACGATGAAATACACATTTAAAATTCAGTCTAGTTTTATCTGTGTGTTTAATTTACCCTCTGCATTTCCTTTTGGTAAATGAAAGTATTTTAGCTCACCTGCTACAGCACACAGCAACACTCAGTGATAACTGAAGAGTTCAGCATGGAACATCTTTTAGAGTCTTTCCTTCACGCTTTTAAGAAGAGATCTCGGGGCTAGCTTTGTTTTCCCATGATTGACATTACAGACATGTAAGTGGCAGACAAAATTAAACAATTTAAGATGAAAATGTTCACACTGGTAGGTCATGGGGAGAAGAGAAACTTACCAGTTGCTAGAAAGTTCACTTGGGAACAAAAGCTCCAATGAATTGCACAGTGTCGAGCCAAACAAAAGAAAGTACAAAACTAACAAAAACTCCCTTTTGCCTCAGTGAGCCCCTAGACCAGCTGAGTATCCTCTGTGCCAAGGAAAGCACGCAGTGCTGCACACTCTCACGACTCCACTGCAAATCTGGCTTTGTTTAATGTCTCAACTTCTCAGGTCAAGTAATTCAGATAAAAAAGCCATATGTAAGTGTTCATGTGAAGAAACACATTTAGTCACAGAACTGTAAAGAAAAAAAATCACTGTATTTGAGTAAGTATTAACTAAAACCCAGAAACTAACCAAAAAAACACCCATAATATTTTCAACAGATTGTTTTCTGCTGATCTCACTGGATGTTAGAATAAGCCTTATGGTTTTTGAACGTTCAAAGACAGTGTTACAGGGAATTTCTGCAACCACCAGGACCTGCTCTGTTATTAATTAACCTACTGAGACTTTATATCTTACTAGAATTCCAATTAAACTTTACTTTTAGTCCTTTCCCTGAGTAACCTTTGGAAATCCCGTGCGGGGACATCACAGTTCTCCTCCCTTCTCCTGCAATAACAGGAGCTTTTCCTCCCAGCTGAGAGACAAGACAGCAGAAGGCAGCAAGTGAAATTGAAGGCTAAACAAAAATTAACCACCGTCTTCTTGTTCATTCATTACACCTTTCATAATGTTATTTTCCCAAGTATAAATCGCTGGGGATTCGACACATATAAAGTGTAAAGTGGTCAACAAGAATTTAAATGTTAAAACGTGATCTACTTCATACAAGAATGGTTTAGATGAACTAGATCAATATTTCTAAGCAGGTTAAAAGCATGAACGATTAGATATTAATATGTTACCACAGAAAGAAGAGCACATGTGTCATTAAACAAAGCAGATGGGAACACTCTGGGTTAATCTCATTCATAAACAACTATTTTTCTCACTTTAAATCTCTTCACATTTTGAAAATAACTTGCTGATATTGTTAGTGTTATCTTTCAATTCTTGTCTCATTTTCTTAATGGTTAAATTTAAAACAATATTTGCTTTTACATTGGGTAACCAGTAACTGGTAGCCAAATTGCTGAAGTGAAATCAAATGTTTAGTTCCCTTGAGTTCCTGTCTTCTTTGACCACTGACCAAATTCAAAACTGATCAACAAGAAATTAGATTATCTTTGCTGTATTAAAAGTAGCCTAATCCAGCAACACATCTATTGCTGATTAGATTTTCAATAATCTTGATGGCAGAGTCATAGGGCCACAAAGCCATCCAGAAATATAAAATATTAGACACACCCACGCAGAAGGCATATTTGAGCAATTTTCTCTCTTAAGATGATTTAATAATCTAGTAGAACTGTAACATTTTACAAAACAAAAAAAAAAATCAACAATTCAATGTTTATTCTTCATAAAACACCAGTAATACCCCCTGCAGTCAGAGGAAGTTACTCATGTCCTGAAGTGAGATAGCTACAGTATCAAAAGTAGAACATCTGGAAGATAAAATGCAGTAAGAAATGAATGCAATATTATATACGGATATTTCATCAACTCAGAAAAGTGCTCCTTGCTCATCTGAAACAAAACATGTGCTAAAGTCTGATTTCCCTCGGCTTCCCAAAAATCAAGCCACACACTGAACCTATTCAGTACTTCCAACTTCACCACTGCAAGAGTAAGTGATGTGTGGACTGAGGTGGTGCAGGGAAAGAACAGCTGTAAACAACAGGAAATCTTCAGAGACTGAACTGCCTTGTATACATTTCATCTGTCATTTAACCTACATTTTATGTACCTTATTCTCATCACCTGTATATCCTCCACATACGTTTTACATTGAGGATGTTGAACTTCTAAGTGAATATAAATACTCAAGAATAGAAGGCTTGGGTTGGGTTTTGTCCAGTACTGATCAAAAAGCCAAGGCTATCAAGTCAAACTTATCACTGAAACTGAACTTACCAAACTCTAGGGTGCATTCTACCTCAGTTTCAGAAATGCCCTGGACAAAAATCCTTCAAGAAATAACAAAGAGCTCCTTCCATGCAACGGCTCTGAGACTATTATTCGTTTCTATTCACCCACAGACAGTATAATCCTTGTCTGGAATGTTTTTACTAGTAACTACTTGGTACTTAGCAAAGAGACAGGTAAACACACCATCTCTAACAGAAAATTCATAACCAGCAGATTTCATAGAAAAACAATGTCATATAATCTCAGAAGCCTTGGAGCAATTTAGCAGATCAGAAATGTAGTTGTAATTTCTGTAGTTTAAAATTTATTTGCTCTAACAAGTGAAAAAAAAGTATGAAAGACAGCAATCTTATTTCATACCAATACTCTAAACTTGTCTTCTATCACATACAACAGCAAAGAAGGACAACACAAAGGGCCATTAAATTGTAGGCATACAAACAACAACTAGAGCTTATTTTTATCCTGTAATTTCAATAAGCCGTCAATTTACTCTCTTGGTCTGAACAGACAGGCAAACACGTCCACTGGCACTGGTTTACTCAAAAGATAGCACCTTACAGCTAAGCGATATGATAGCTATCAATCAGTACATATGATTGCTGCCATGGTATGCTAACATGCCACTGATAAAATGGGCACGTTCTCAAGCACAATATAATGGAATTTACAGAGAAAGGGTTCTGCAAAAACTAAAGAGCTGTACAAATTATCTTATTCCTGCAAAACTCTGAGACCCCTTTCAGAGTCATTTAATCTATATTTGCAAACTTTCCCATTTAATCCTGTGGGAAAAAAAAAAAATAGAGGTAATTCTGTAGTTACCACAGGGTAACTATAGAGGGAATATTTTTGTGTTTTGATATTTTAAAAGAGAAAACCAAACCAAACCAAAAAAGCCCACCAAACTCCCCAAACCATCAAAAAACCACCACCACCTAACTCAATGCTCCATGCCCTGTTATTGGTGTTCCCAGGAGGTATCCAAGTTACTGTAAGACCTAGTTTTCCACCACTCATTATCTGAAATTGTCAGATGACTAAAGGCTGAAATCTGCCTCTGGACTCTTCCCCAGCTGATTGAGAGGTTTATCGGTGGTATCACTGGAATGAAGATTTCATCATAAATCCTGCATGACTTCAGGGTGTGTAGATTAATAAAGGCACATCATACTACTGTAAAATTACAAAGCCTTTACAAGGAACAGTTGAATACTCTTAGAGACTCTGGACAGATGGCAGGATTGTGCTATCAGTAAATCAGCTTAGTCAAATACATTATTAGTCCTCCAGCCCAATATTTGTTGTGTATTCCTAATGAAATTGCTGAATGAAAAGGGCAACATGCCAAGCTTATACCAAATAAACACTAGAAATCTATTTTTTTTCTGACATCGATCTCCTGATGTGCTAGAAACTCTTAAACAAATTACAAAAAACAAAGCTTCTCTTGAGAAAGCAGCTCGTTACAAAACACTAAAGACCAAAACCTAAATTCTACTTTTTTGTATGTTTACTGTTTAATCAAACGTCTGTTAAGCTCCTTCTTTGTGACTCAAGTCTATCAGGAAAATCAGGGGGTCAGACTGACTGTCACTGAACCCCCACATCAATGAACAAGCATAATGGGCTTTCAGGTATCTAAAATAACAGGTCCCTCAAAGGCTGGACGTGCAGCTTCTCTGCAAGGCAATCCCATCAGCAAGGGATGAGTGCTTCACTTACCAGAACTGCCATATAATGCTCAAGCACAAATTAATGCTTGCAAGAAAAGATGCACGATTCTACTTTGGTTTCTAGAAGGCAATTCTGAGCTCTTGCTAATTTTCCTCTAGAAAGCGCAAGGAATCAAAAGCTTTCATAAAATTACCAAAGTTGTAACCAAGCATTCACAGAGAAACTTATTTTGATGGAAGACACACTCAGTCATATTTTGCTAGGAGAAATGATTCTCTAATATTTTTGCCTGCCCTCTGTGCAGTGACATTTCTTCTCCCTTGTCACCATAAGGTTAATGCTCAGGAAGGAGAACAAAGTGATTATTACTGTGCATGATGAGGATTGTTTGCTGCAGCAATTACTCCTCAATCAGAATGTTACTTTTGTTTACACTCAACACTGATAAAAAAACCAAACCCTAGATATTAGCATATGCTAAATACGCATTTTACACTGCTTAAATTATGAGCAGGTAACACCCTTTAATATAGGTGTGGCATTGCTTTTAATGCAAATTTATGACCCCTCTTTTGAAGTCCTAACATTCTGTGCTGTTAAAATACATGTTCTCATTTTCATCTCCATCAGTGAGGTGGTTGATTGTATTTGCATCAATACACTGAACTAACAGGTATATTCTTATTTGTACCAAAGCAAACGCTGTATTCTTATAACCTATATATTTCCCTGAACGATTATCTTAAAAACAGTCGACGTTTCACGTTCCCAATGAAAAGGTTAAAAAAAATTATCTCCATAGACAAGTACTATAATTTTTACTGTAAATTGAGATTTTTAATCTGATAGTTCATGAATAGAGTTTGCATACCGAGCAGACAAAGTCTCCCTAAAACATTTCTAGAGTTGATTCCTTCAGTGATTTGTCACCAACTGAGTGGCGTTGAACAAGTTATTCACCACTGTTTGGGACAGGCTCTTTAACTCCTCTCTGACTCTCAGACAAACCTGAGAGACTGCGTATACCTTTATATTAGCACACATACTGGTTAACTACATTAATCATACAAAACAGGCCTGTGCTCACTTAGGTGGGTCTTTTCAAATACACGGCAATTAAACCCTCCTACATATGAATCACTTTGCATTCAAAGAATACTTTCTATATGAGCACTAAATATTTACAAACGAGGCTGGCATATTTTATATAATCTTCACCACCTCGTCTCAAATGAGTAAGGAGTGTTATCATTATGTACACAACAGAGTTACAGGCAGGTGCAGATTAAATAAGGTCACCTTATTCCTTACTCCCATCTTCACATCATGGCTATGGCACCTGGACTCTGAACTTGACACACCACTCATAATGCTAGCTTTAAATAAAAGGTATATGAATTCAGGAGATTTTGCAAAAAATGTTATGATAGTTTTTAGTTAAGATTTTGAGAAGTTTCCCAGATATTCTAGTATGTTCAATCAGGCCATATTCTCTTATACAAGAACCAAAAAAGTGAGAAGAGCTGTCTCTGCTGAATTCTTGGTTCTGAAAAAACACAAACATCATCAACTTCAAGTCTAATGCTGCAACCCCAAAGGAATTTAAGAGTGGAAAAAGCCACTGACTCCTTCACAGACTCCTTCAAAATGACAAAGATAAAGAGAAGAGTCAATATGCTAATGGTCACGGTGCTGCTTATTAGAGACATTTTAAAATGTCTCCCTCTGTCTCATGGGATATTCTAATCTGCTTTTCAACTATCAACAAAAAATATTTTTGAAATATCAAAATTAAAAAAACTCTTTTCCCATGAAAGACGAAATCGAACATATTCAACTGACTGTCACTAGATATTTTTATTTGAAACAAATGCACTTTTACTTCCCCAGAATGAAGTATTTTATGTTTTGCTAATTATATTTTAACAGGGGTTTATTATCTGTATTTTTAGTTTTATGGCCTTTCATTACCTTCCTTTTAAAAAACAGAAAGCAAAATTGTAAACAATATTTAGTATGCAAAGCAAATGATGCAATAGATTATAATTTGTAAATAAGGCATTACATTTGTGAACTGAGATTGTACAAATGCTGAAACAAAACCAGGATGCGTTTGCTTAAACTGAACCACATGAAGAAATAAAATGCACCTACTTCCAATTTCTGTACTTACATACATTAGGAATTACTTCTTAAACTGTATCCTGCAAAAAGTACATTTTTTGATTTATCATTAATACTTGAAAAAACCTGGAGGCCTTAGCATTTTGCCATTTGTAGTTGAATTAGCTGGCCTTTCATTTGGTCTTTAAACCAGCCATTATCTTTCACAGTTTATCTCTGTATAAACCACTCAGTAACAGCAGTTTGTCACCTTCATATATATTATTGATGAGAAAGGAGACAAACGATCAATTAAGATGCTACCCTTGTCCCATCTCCAGGCTCAGCCTGAGGTACTGACAGAACAGTTGAAGTAAAAACTCAGTTTTACATTTCAAAGAAAGTTCAAAGGCAGTGAATAAAGGCTGCCCTGCAAAGGACACAGAAATTGTATTTACTGCTGAAAAAGTTTATTTAAGGAGTAGACTGTATTATTTACTCTGTATGATAATAAAAATTATACTGTGACTCCACATCTTGTTCAGCTAGACATTCTACTTAGTTTTTCTTTCATGGATTAAAGCTATGAATCTGACAAATGCTAGTTTGAACATTCTTACAACACAAGTCACAGTTTAGGATCAAAGATACAGAGTCAAATAATGGTCAAGATTTGTTTAAGTGGATTTGTGCTTCTACTGCTACCCCAGCAAGACGTACAACAATACTTCCTGGGCCCCAAAACATTGTCAAGTGATCAATTAAAGGAAACACTAAAAGTATCTGAAATCAGGATGTCTTTAGATGGACAAACAACCCTGAGAGAACTTGTATTTTCTGCTTCCATCCAGTCTCGGGTTGTCAGTAATCACCAAGCCATTCCATAAACACTAAGTATTTACTCCATGACTATTAGTCCTTTCTATAGTAAGTAAAACAGAAGAATTTATTAAACAGAAGTTACTTAAATATTCTGCTAAAAAATATACATATTTTAAAGAGATTAGTATCAAATGAAATTACACTGGCTGCATAGCATATCTCTAATCTTCTTTTTGAAAAACGAGCCACCTTTTCCTTCCCCTGTTTCTGAACGTAAGACTAAATATTCCATGTTACGAGACATTTATGCAGCTGTCAACACAAGTCATAAATACAATACACAGTACAACTTTGCAGTGATAACTACACAGGGTAAGTGACCACATCTACGCCAGAAGTTAATGGAAAAGAGCCGAGCTAAATCAGCACTAGTAGACACCACAAAATATTTCTCTTACCTCCATTTCTGTGCAGTGTAAATGGCCTGATTTATCTGAAACAGAAAAAAAAAAAATTTCAGATTAAGTAAAAGATTATGGAAAAAATAAAACTAAAAACTTGAGTCCTTTTTTTGGTGTTGAGTAATTGCCAAATATTCTTTGTCTTGCTTGAATCACACATTTCAATAATGTTATTAGTATATATGCATAAGAGAATTAACAACAAGAAGGCCCTACCCTTTTTATTTGGATCCTTCACAATACTCCCTTTTAAAAAGACATGTCTTTAATGCCTGGCTTCATTATTTAAATTGTATGACTGATGCTTGGCCATGGAGGGAACATGAAAACACACTGCCTTAATTTAAGGAGTAGCAAATAATTATTTCAAGAGAAAAAACAACATTAATTCATAAACCAGGGAAAAGCCACCGTTTCATCTAATACTTCTGGGATATCAAAGAGTTCAACAACAACATGAAGTTCAACCAAATTAAAGTTGAAGCATTATTGCACTGTTTTTATAAATCCCTCTTGTCAATTTTTGCATTTCCTCAGAGATCAGGAACATCACCTTGGAATTTGTATAATACAGAAAAATTAAGTTTCCGAATTGTTTCATCAAACTGAAATCCCAATTTTCTCAAAGACAAAACAGTGTTTTCCGAAAGAAGCTTGACAGCTTACCAAACAGAAGACTGAAATTTCACAGCATATTAGGAAACTATCATGTCACTAAAAGCAGCAAGTTTATAATTTTGTAGCAATAATCCTTATGAAAGTAGGGTGAAGCAATTCTGACAGGATTATTTTCCTCTGGAAAAATTATATTCCAAGAAAGTAAAGCATTCCACAGAAATCTATCCATTTGTAAGGGGACCAACACAGAACTTCAATTTCAAAACACACATACAATTGAATTTTATTCTCTTTATCTTAGCTTTTCAGCTGCATTGCACTCACGCTGCTAGTTTAAAATGTGTGACTTTGGGCCCGATGGCACAGCCCTTAGGAAACGTGTGACACAATTCTGAGTCCTCACGTGCTCAAAAACTGGAACAGGATGCATTTGCCTGACTGTGCGTGCTCTGAGTGTATGTTCCAGGGCATGGTTGCCAAGGATTGACTGCAATAGTTAGCAAAAGCCTGCGATTTGGAGCCATTGCTGGAAGGGCTATTTTATCAGACTGGTTGACAAGCCCCAGGAAGCTCAACCAACTGGTGAGCCCAGTGTTTGCACAGAGGAGTGATCATACTGACTTCACACGCTACATGGGAACCCCATGCAAAACACCCAGCACCGGGGAAGAGTCACCTGCACAGGAAAAAAGCTTAATTTTTCATACTGAACTCATCACCTTCCCTTGGAAATCAAAGGTTAAACACATCTTGAATGAATAGGGAACATCCACCGAACAGAGCAAAAGTTGTTTACCTTCCTTTTGAACTGCTGCCAATGTAAGCTGAATGCTTAACACTGGTGGCTGACTTCAAAACAAAAGGCAGAAGAGCGACTTAAAAAGGTGGCTTTCGCATCACACATTATCTTTTCAAAAGGACTGGTGCCTCTGGTTGATTCACTTTGAGATCCACATAAGAGATTTTTTTTTCTCTTTAAAATGGGAATTGTGATTGTTATAAACTATAAATCGGAGAAATTTACTGAGAATGTTTGTTAACTATTCCTAGGATTATTAGCAGACATTAACATTAGGGGCTATTTCTGTGAGACTCAAATGACAGATGACCAAAACAATGTATCTCCATCACACAAGATGACAAAAGACTAATTCACAAAAACATAGTCAAGATGGGGGGGGGGGGGAAAAGGACATGCTGCCTTTTCTGAATAAAGGTACTAGTTTTTTAAAAAATTACTACTTCAGAGAAAAGTAGTATTTTAAACCTATAACAATGCAATGGCATAGAGCAGGCCACCGATGTTTGCAATTACTGATAATGTAGAATACCTGGACTTGCATCTCTTATGGTCTAGAGGGGCAGAAATCAAACTGTCCACTAGGTCCTCTCATTAGCACAAACACAAACTACTCATTGCTACACCACATAGCACTGCTGAGAGCCTACATAGATCTTTCAATAAAAGTCCTAAACAAATCCTGAAGCACAGAAAACAAATAAATCAGCCCACACCTAAACAATAAAGACAAAATCTGAATTTTTGAAAGCGCAGCAAGAAGCTTATCTCGCAACTCCTTTGACAGATCTTTGATTAACTTCCATGAAAGCTGTTTTTCAAGGAGAAGCACTCAAACTCTGGAAAGTTTCCTTATTTCATATATAATTTACTACTGCTTTCAGAGCAAATCAGAACTCTGTTTTATTATAAAAATACAGGGAACATCTTAAACTTAGTAATTTATTCCTATTTATACCAAAATTTTAAAAAACAACAGCATTGTCATGATTGCACATACTGGGGCAGGAAGGAGGAATAACAAGTCGTTTAAGCTTCACACCTCTTCAAATGCACTGCAGACAGTATTCTAGAGAGGTGCAAACTACTAAGTGACTTACAACATTATAATATATGCTGTGTTATGGTAATTATTAACCATAGCATTCCATATGCCCCTGTACACCTTGAGTCCAGCTATACACTTAGGAGACTTCCCCAAGGTGTTTGCAGTGACTTGTGGACACCCTCCATCAGGATTTTACTACATTTCTAAAGAGATCACTAACAATACTGTTAATCACTTACATGCATCTATCAAGACTGAAATTAATTTTACATGGCCCTGCAAGCCAATTTACTTATACTGGCTTTATTTATACTGGCTGGGAATGGAAATTTCTTCCCTCTTCAGCTGATATGACTGAAAATGCAGAAACTCATAAAGGTAGCCTAATGGTCACACTTCCTTTATTTGCACTGGGAGAAAAAAAAAAATCACTGTAAGAAGTCATAGAATAGTCTCTGTCTGCAGGCAGCATTAAGTGCTCCTCTGATAAATAGGTGAAGCCTTGAAATGTTATTTCAGTTGCTGCTTCTTAACATAAATGGAGACTTCAGAATGATTCAACTGGATATTCATCTGTGTAGCATTGTAGCATTTTCTCCACTCTTACTGCCAAAAAACATTCAACAATAATTTTCTATGACACCTTTCAAACAGCAGCTAATACCTTTATTACTAGTAAACTGCATAACTTCAACCAGCAACTTCAGTTTATAAACAATTCTGTTTATAAAAATAAATTTTAATAATATAATTTTTTTCACCCTCAGCTCCTTGAAACACAAAAACAAATACTTTTTGCAAGAAGAAAAGTGACTTATATCCAGTATTTCTGAAAACAGCCTTCAGAGAGACATTTGCCAGAAGAGAGGGGAAAAAAAATAAGAAACCCTAAACCTTCATAAGCATTTTTTGTTCATAAAAATTTGAAAATTCTTATTTCAAACCCTCAACAAGAGGAGTCATGACAAACTTTTGTCAAGCTCTAGGGACCACCATCTCATCCCTTAAGGCAGGAACTTCCTATACTGCTGCCAATGGTAACAAGCACATACTAAGACTGTTTTAAAAGCAAAATAAGCAATTCAATTATAAGCACTGGTTTTCTGGCAACACTGTGGCTGATGTACGCACTAGCAACACACCTGAAACTCATTTTCTGTTAAAGATTAATAATATAGTTAAATGTCACAGTCCACTTCTGCAGGTCTGGAGTGAAATCAAGCTGCTGTTGCCACAACAGCAGAATTCAAGTTCCCTTCAGGAATGACAGGCACTGCCTGTACGTACTGGAGGACAGTGGTAAAGGTGGCCAAAGAAGGAACAGGGAGGCTAACCTAAGGAAAGGGAGCAAGGAAGAGCATGAGAATCACTAACTCAAGCTCCTTAAATTGAACATCTTTAGTCATGCTCCCAAATTAAGTTGAATTTGTATTTGCTTTCTAGCTTTTACATCTTCAAGAGGCACTGTAGCTACAGTAATATGCTTTTCTCTGCCCTTAAGAGAACGAGAAATTCCTCTAGGAAAAAAAGTAGTTCAGATTCACATTTAATCATCTGACCACAGAAACTGGAATTTTGGTAATTTTGGAGTTACCAAAAACTGGAAATTTGGTAACTAATCTGAAACTGGTCAGATTAGTTACCAAATCTGACAAATTTGTCAATACAAGAGTCGAGTACCAACAAAAGGCACAGGAACAAAAGAAGAGAGCAAAGGTAACCAAGCAACACTAGGAAAAAAAGATGAATATGCAAAGAACAAGATTCATAATTAAATGAAGGGAGAAGAAAATATTTATGTATGAAGAATGAGCCAGAATTCTGGTTAAGGACAATATTAAAAGATAAACTGAGGAAGGCAGTGAATACTTGCATGATGAACAGAAATAGACAAAAAAGTGAAAAAGACAAACACAAATACAGGGAAAATGTAAGATTATGAGTAAGACATCAGGATGCAGGGAAGAAGGACAAGAAGAGCAAGAACATGAGGAAATGGAAGGAAGCAGACTGGATTAGGAGAGGTAATCAGAGACCCTGCAGAGCAGCAAGCACAGAGCCCCATGTTTTTAAGAAACACACTTATGCTTTGAGGAACAACATAACCTTTCTTTAAACTGTAATTAGAAGGCAGCGAGAAATGGGATGAGTTCTCCGAGCTTGTGGCTTTTTGGATGTGACTCATGATTTCTGTATCAGCCTACAGCTGATGACTTAGCAATTATATGCCTCATTTTTCTGCTTGGGAGAGGAAGGAGAAAGAAATTGTAAAAATTTTAGAGAATACAAGGAAAATTCTTAGAGAGGTTTCTAGAACAAAGGTATTCAAGACTTTTCTTCCTCGTGTCAATCTTTTCTCATGCCTTCATTCTTCTCCATTCAGCACTTCACTAAAGTTACTCCTCATTTTGTACAGTCATAAGCAATTCTCTTGTACATTGCGCAAAGCAAAGGTAATGAATGGCTAAAAGGTTTTATGTGTTCATACCCTGTTAAATTTTGTAATAAAAATATTTTTTAAATTGCAGATTAACAAATTGATGCTACCTTAGTGCTACCTTCTAAGATATAATTAAATAATTGCTCTTTGTCTTGTCTCATTTCTGCTCTGAACAAGCCTATGCTCACCTTATGATTTTTCTGTGTTCCCCTGCTGACCTTCTTTAGCAAACCTGTAAGTTTCTCTATGGATCAAACATAAATTTTTGTTACTCTAAGAAAATACTGGGGTAGATCCACATCTCCAAGTGCTGCTGAGCTCCATTTGCAGCTGCCAGTCTCTTCTATAGATGCTTAAATACAGATACAGCACTCACTTTCCTTTGGTCTATCCAGATATCAATGCTTCCCAAAAAACTGTGAATTTGCAGAATTCATGTGTCTCAATTTTTTTTATTATTATTATTTTTAATTTTACTCTAATCATACTCTCATTTTTCCTGGAGTTACCCAACTGCCTGCTCATCCAACAAGTATGTGTGCTCCTGGCAGAATTCTGACTCCACTGCAGTTTCTCCCACCATGTTTGATGGTTCTGGAATTTCAAGCAGATTACAGCTTTTCTAAATAGATAACACAGCACTGTTGGATCTGTTAAGAACTTTTGCCAGTTGTTAATAAACTTTCTCAAGTAGATGAAAAAGTTCTCTTAATTCTTCTCTACATCAGCTATGTCTTTGCAGTCTTATATTTACACTGCACAAAGTGACTCATCTCCTTTCGACCCTTTTAAAGTGCACAGTAATAAAACTCAGTAACACACTCACAGTCGCATGTGTCACACAAGCTAGCTTAAGGTTTTATCAGGAATAGGACAATATTCTTTTTGTCTCCTTACCAGATCCAGTGCTGTAATGTGACAAACTGATTCAGTAAGAAAGAATAAACACTCCTCAGTTTCCTTTGAACAAATATTAAGAAAAAGCTTTGCCAATTTTATAAAGATGTGTTCATTGTCAACATGGATCCAGCATGTTTTGTACTTTTAATCCTCTTGTTACCTGCAAGAAACCTACCGCACACATGGCAAACATGCTCGGGCTGGGGTAAGACTCCTTCCCAACACTGCTGCTGTGTGGGTCATTTGCACTGCCTGTCATTCTGATCACATCTTGCTCTCTGAATCGTCCTGTTCAAGGCGCTTTCTCTCTCTCCCCCTGTCACATCATACAACACTACTGTCTTCATTTTCAAAGCTCCTCTCATGCTACCTCAGTCCTAATCATCGCCTCTCCCTGGGTACTGTGGAGTACACTGTCTCCTCCAGCCAGTCCTGAAGCTGGACTCCATCACCTTTTTATTTTTGTCAAGAAAAGAGTATCTTTGTTCTTTCTCCAGCGATGCCCCACAGGAACATGATATTAACTCTCTGTAACACCACGGCTGAGGTCTTATTTTTCACTATACTCTTCAATCACTGTTAACAATGACAACTAAAATTCCATTTTCCTTTCTACAGCAACATTTTTACTGCATTAGCCAAGAAAACCTCTGTTAAAGTATAAATGTGTTATCTTACGTAAAGTCATTATTAATATCAGAAGCCCATAATTCCTCAAAGTTTTTCTTTCAAAATTCTTATGCTTTCCCTAGGAGCAAGTGCAGTTTTCAGACACCCCAAATCAGACTTCATTCCTTCACTGTCTACTTACCATCTTCAACAAATATAGGTAATCAAGGTCACCTATCACTGTTGGCAAATTCCTTCCATCTCTTTTGTGCAGGAATTTGAAATATGCACCTTTTTTTTCTGCCAAATACATTGTTTTGAGCTGAGATGTCTTCTTTGCTTGTTTTGTCCTCCCCTACCAGAGCTGCCTACAACAGGACCTCCAGCACCTGCGACATTCACAGAGAGCCCATGTAACCCCTAGTGCACAGGATGCATCAGCATAAGCCATGACTGGAAGCCTTCCAGTTCACACTTATGTACTGGGAACCACACTGATGACAGCAAGCCTGGCATAAATACGGCCTAAGTTGTTTGGGGTTTTTTTTTCACAGATCAGTAGAGCAAGCAGAGATAAATGCACCAATTCACCAAGGCTCCTCTGTGCTGTCTCCTACTATTTTCTTCCTACCTTGGTTTCCAACATTAATATACCTATATAGATATCTATCTTAAAACTCTTGTGGGATAAAGTGAGGCTTGACACATCAAGCCTTACTAATTTTAAATACAGATGTTTCTGAATACCCTTGAATTAAATCTAAATTTAGAGCATAATTTAGTCAGCATTCTAGAGAGACCATTTAGTCTAGCAGTATTCATAGCAACACCTCTGCTGAAATTTAAACAGTAAGAAAAGCTACTCTCATCCATCATCTTTAAAAAGGGTCAATGAAACTAGAAGTGTCAGTACAGTCATCTTCCTCTAAAAATCATGCCTATTTTTCCTCTTGCTCCACAAGAGACTGAAAGATGATAATATCTTGATCCATGCAAGCTGAACTAGCATTTATTTGTCCTATATTTCTCCACTTTGCCTTCCAATACCTGGGCAAGCAAGGGTGTAAAAATGACACTAAAGTCATTAAGACTGCCAAGACAACATAAACTATTCTTCTCCTGCGTGTCTCACCCGGAGCCCTCCAGGTCGCGTAAAAGCCACCGCGCAGTCAACTTTTCTGTGATCTTTTTGATTTAAAGCCAGAACACTCCATGCATTATGCCCTCCTGCTGAACGCCTGGCAGGTTTCCAAGAGAAAAATCTGCATCGTACTTGTTTCTGATAAGACAAGCAGTAATTTCCCTCTGTGCTTTCTCTTCTAGGGCTGGAGAACAAGGCAAAAGCAGGGCCACTGACACTACCCACACAGGCATGGTCTCGGGAGGGAGAGGAAGGCCAAGGAGCACCACATTCATGCCAGCCCTCAACAGCCAATGGCTGGAAGTCAGCCCAGCCTGGCATTCAAAATACCCATCTTTGCCCCTTTCCCAGATCTTCACAGCCACTCTTCTTAAGGAGCTCGGTGCGATGCCCAAAAGCAGTGGCTGCCTTTGCTAAGTCAGGGAGCTGGCACTAACAAAACACCAAGGAAAACTCTCATTTTACCAAGCCTGCATATCCCCAAAACTGTCCTGCAGGAAGTAAGTGGCACAGCACTGAAAAGCAAGAGGCCCTTATCTGGTTTGCAGAAACAGCTCAACCCCAGTGAAAGAGCCTCCCCTAAGGTATCCTGGTGCTGCTCAATGCTGCACATGAGGTCTATTGCCAGCTCCTGTGCGGGTTTGCTGTTCCTGTATCTATCATTTCATTATTGCTTCAAGTTTATAAAAGCATGTTGTACATGTGGCTTTGCAAGAAGAGATCTTGGAGAAGTCAAACCACATGTTTACTCCAAATGTTTTAGCTCATTCACAAGTAGTTTTTTTATTGCATTTGGCACTTCAGTAGATGCCACCGGTAGTTCTTTTTGTATAAATTGCAAGTAACAAGAGTGACTAAAACACCTATTAGTTAAAATACATTCTACGCTCTATCTCCAATTTAATTGTGGATATTTCTGAGCAACCCACGTTTCTGTGGTATTCAGATGTCAGGCAGTTACAATGATCCATACTAAGATGACCACAGTGAGCATTTCTCTTTTTTTTTTCCTTGCAAATTAATGTTTATTTCTTACTTTGGTTCTGGAAAAGCAATAAGGTTTGCTCCACAAAAACATCACTTTGTGTGTGTCTCTAGAGCAAACTCCGTGCCACGGCTGCGTTTGCTCCTGACTTTGCCTGAGCCCCACTGACAGGCGTGACTGATCACATCGTTCTTCACAACCCCGGACAAAGCCCGAATGTTCGCTACCCAAAGACACCATTCTTCGGGGACTCCTTTATTTGCCCACACAGGATTCTGTTGTTTACTAAAACAGAAACCAACAGCCAGTATTTGTTCCTGTGAATTATCCAAACCTATGCATCAACCTACAGCTATATATTTTTTACGTATTGATAGAACAAAACAGCTTTACAACTGGGAGCTTTAACTCGCAGAACCCCTATTGCTCTAACAAACCTCCTGACACAGGCATTTAAATCTAAATTGTCTGAAATACAAAGGCAGGAAAACAATTAGCAGGAATCCTTTCCGATCCTCCTCTTGTCAGGGATTCAGGTAATATCAATGGGCACATGAAAATGAACGAGAGTGGAATTTTCATCCCTAATCTTTTTACTTCTGTTTAACTAAAACCTTAGAGGTTTTTTTTAAAAAATATAACAAAATGTTAAGAGATTGCACACATAAAACTGGAAAGATCTGAGAATCAGTCTCTTGTTTTGTTTAAGGACTGGTGCTCACTTCCAAGGGTGTTTTTCTGCTCTGCTATCAGCGAAACTCATCTTTGTTTCCTATCTCAAGGACATTTTCTTCAATTTATATGTATTGTTACTTGGAACTTTAGGTATCGTGCATGAAATGGAAAACTGTTTCACAGGAAACTGCTTTGGAAAAGTACCCTCTTTCTACATGATCAGTACTTAAGAGGACTTCTAATTTGTATCTCAAGAGTAAAATTAATGTGACCGGACAGCTTCAGGGCCTGTGCTTCACTGTACTGCTCCCCAAGTCAGAGCACCAGGGCAATGGTTCTTCCTAAGCTCTCATTGCTACTAAGCAGAATGCAGGAGCCTAAGAATAAATACCTATTCAAGAGGCATAAGATGAAATTGGCTCAGGAATCTCATTAATCATCGCCTAAGCAGAATGCAGTGAGCAATAAGGAAAAGAACTGGAACAGTTCAAAAGATACCAATGGGAAGCAAGCCTACTGTCAGCTCCTCAATATTCAGTATAGTGAATTACTAACATTCACTGTACTGGTCATATGACAGTTTCCAGTGAAAACCTGCTACAGGTTTCACAAATCAAAGAATACACGAAATCCTTTGCGAAGGCTTTGCGGGTGAGCAATGGCCTATATTTCAGTAGTCTATTCAAAGTTTGGGAGATGAGGAAGGCCAGGAGCAGGGAGAGGACCCCAGGAGGAATACTGCCTCCTTTCAAATCTAGGCACCTAGCAGCCTGCAGCTGATGGAAATGCCCGATCACTGAGTATGGTTTAGGAATGGACATCTGGCAGGAAACTCCCCTCCTCCCCTTTTCTATTATACGCACCAGAGGGGGTACTCTCCCTGGGATAACTCCCTCCTCCTGCTTTCCTGGGAGGTCTTGGCAGACTGATTATCTTTATTTATATATACACACACTTTAAGATTTCCAAGAAAGAAGCACACACATGTGGTGTTAACCAATATACAACATAGCACACACAAAAATAAAGTTTAAAATAAAAAGAGAGGGAAAAACAGACAGGGAGGGAAGATAAAAAAATGTCTCTTCCATCGAAAAATTTAAATGCGGTACCAAGATACACAGGTTGGCATATATTAACTAAAACATTTTCAAAGACTAATGCTGATGTGACATGCAGCTTTAGCATAAAGTAAATGTGCTGGATATCAGTGAGGGGCTTGAACTTTATATCCAGGTATATCCAACATCTTCCTACAGCCATTAAAGAAGTACCGTAAAAGGAAATAAAATAAACCCACCAATAGAAAGGAAGAAAAACAACAGAAGAAAGACATACATAGTAAACCAATATATTTCCTCCAGTAGGAAAGAGAAGGGAAGAAGTCTGATATCATCTCAAAAGACTGTAAGTAAAAGCTGCATACAATATGCAATACAGAACTCTTCGATGCACTTGTGACACGCAGATGCCTTGGTTAGGAAAGCATTTTTCTGGAATTTCTGGGTGTTGGTCTGGTATTTAATTAACATTACAAAGGCCTGTTTTTCAAAACAATTTTAAAAGCACACCAGATCACATTTAAATGGAAGTGATTATTAGACTCATTACAATTGCAGAATAAAATTATGTCCCTTCTTCCACTGAATATATTTTGATATTTGCATGTACCTCTAGGTCCAAACTGGATTACTGCAAATCTCTGCCAAAAGACTTTTCAGACTGGCAGTGTATTAAAAGCCTTCATTAAATTGTAACACCAGCCATAATATCCATGCTCTAAATGCTAAGGGCTCCACTAATCCCATTTCGTGAGTTTACCACTGCCTTCTGCCTCACACAACTTCAAAATGCCGAAACCTCTTGTCTGCCCAGAAAATTCTGTGACGTTGAACGTGGACTGGGCTGTTACTGGGGAACACCATCGTGTGTGTGATAAACCGACCACATCCCTCTGCTGCCCAGCTTCCATTCCTTTTCAAAAACCGAGCTTTACTTCCAACACGAAACACTGCTTTCCGCATCCAGACTCGTGCCCTCATTTTCCCTTCCAGCGCAAGACGTGCTTCCCCGGGTATTTTAACCAAGCAGATGGTAGGGACTAAGCCCCTGCACACGGCTTTCTCCCTTGCTGAATGCCAGCACGCACCCGGGTCGGTCTGACTCGCCGCGGTGCCAAGCTGCCTTCCCGCGGGATGCGGGGCACGGCCGGAGGGATGCGGGCGGCAGGGAGCGCCGGGAAGGAGCGGCGATGGCACGGGATTGCGCACCGGCAGAGCCGACGCGATTACAAAACACGGGACCCGCATTCGCCTGCCCGTGCCCGCACGCAGCCACCGGGTTCTGCCTTTCCAGGGGCACGGGCACACAGACACACAGACACAGGGATACACGGACACACAGACCCCGCGGCGGGAAGGACCGTGCCCTCCCGGACAAAGGGGATGGGCACAGGCTGCCCGACCCCGATCCCGACCCCTATCCCTGGCTGCCGCCGCCGCCGTGCCCGTGGCGGGGCCGGGCTGCCCTCACCTGTGTGTCCGTGCGGGCCGGCCCGCTCCCGCTCCCGCTCCCGCTCCGGGTCCCGGTCCCGCTCCAGGGTGACGGCGCCGTCCCTCCAGAGCCGCAGCTGCGCGGCCGCCCTGCCCGGGGCGCGGTGCCCGCGGCGGGCGCGCAGCGAGGCGCAGCACTGGTAGCACACGGCCCACGCCTGCTCCTCGTTGATGGGCTGGTTGTAGAGCCGCAGGATCTCCTCCAGCGACAGCGCCTCCGGCTGCCCGCCGGGCCCGCCGCCGCCCTCCTCCTCCTCCTCGGCGGCAGCGGCGGGCCGGGACGCGCCGGGCTGCGGCTCCATGCCCGCCTGCAAGCTCAGTGCCCGGCCCCGCCGCCCCTCCTGCTGCTGCTGCTGCTGCTGCTGCCGCCTGCGCTGGGGATGCTGCTGATGCTGCTGATGCTGCTGCTGCTGCCGCCCGGTCCCGCCGTGCTCATCCTCCCCGCCCCGCTAGTGCCGCTAGTGCCGCCAGGCCGCCCGACGCGCTGCCCGGACCGCGCCGCTGGCAGAGGAGGCTGGGTCCAGCAACCAGGCAGGCGGGAGGGAGGACGGGAGGGAGGCAGGCGGCAGGATGGGTGCCCGGTCCGCCCGCCGCCGCCGCCGCGGGAGCGACAGCTCATAGCAACGCAATGGCGGCCCCGCCCCGCCCCGCCCCGCCCGCCCGCAGCGCCCCCTGCCGGGCCCGGCGGGGATCGGCACCGCCGCAAACACCGCCCTCCCCCGGAGAGCTCCGTCCTCGGCAGCACCGGGGCTGGGAGCGCTCAGAGGCTGGGAGCAGCTGAACCAGCGCGGGCTGGAGAGGGAGCAACATGCGGATCGTCTTCCAAGCAGCTGGGAACTGGCGTCCCTGCCCCTGAACACACCTGGGCACCAGAAGGGCACAGCCCTTCGCGACAGGGTCGCCCCAGGTAAACGAGGAAGAAATGCGACTGAATAACCCAAAACTCACACCGAACACGCGGTGGTGTTCTCTGCAGCATTTTACCCCTCAGGGCTGAAAGGCAGCTACAACCCTGCCGCTCGCACGGCTGTGCCGGGACAGCCCGGGGCAGCGCCTCCTGCCGGACCCGCCGCCTCCTCTCGCCCCTTTCACTCCCAGCTCTTCTGAACGCACCTGCTTTCCCCCTCCTGCGCTGACAAGCACGTGTGTGACATACAGCTGCTGTAAGATACAACTCACAGTTAAGTAACACTGTTAAAATTTAGCAATATTCACCAGGCAGTATGATTCTGCCTTTCACGTTAGGTTTGATACAATGAAATCAGGGGAGAAATTGAACTGCCTGAAGCTTTCATAAGCATCCTGTATGGCGTGTAACAAAATGAATACATTTTGATCTTTCAGGTATAAAAAGAAAGATAACACGAAACAAGTAAGTTAGCAGCAAGGCCAATAAGTACATACTGTACTAGTAAAATTCCAAGTTAAACCCCCAGTGCTGCAGTATTTAACACTTCTTCAAAGAAAAAACCCTGAAACCAGTGTCACTGCTCATTAACTGTACATGCACTGACAACATTCACTCCTGCTGTATGTGTTGCAAGCTTCTCTAGAGTTAGTTAATTCTCTTTGGTCCAGCACCATCAGAAAGAGTTGCCTCTGTCTTAAAGTAGAATCAAAGGAGGTGGGCATGGGCTATCACAGCCAAACAATGGCTTCTAAAGAAGAAACCAAACAGTTTCAGATCTTCCAGCTTCAAGAAAAGATGCACATGGTGAAAAATCTGAGGCATGATAGGGAGATGTTCAGTGAGTCCAAATGCTTGCCATTTTGCAAAGCATGAAGACTAAAAAATACTCAGCAAATCATCATCCACAGGTTTAAGAAAAAAACCAACACAGGTGGGTAATTAAGCACAGATCTGAGTGTCAGAACTAGACAAAATCATGAATGGGTGTCAAGCAGAATGGCTCTACCTCCGAAACTTCCTAAGCTAACATCAGAAAAAAGGCATCAGGTTAAACTACTTCCTCTAACTCATCACAGCTATCCTCATGTTCATATCCAGGTCTTAATATATATTAAAAAAATTAAATCCATAAATTATTAAATCCATAGATTAATGAGATTACCTGTATCTGACTGAACTGTTTTCAGAAACTGAATGTAGAAGTTACTGCTATGTCCAAGAGAAGCACAAATAAATTTTTGTTGTGGAAAGGACACATGCTTAAATGTCAGTATTCCTGGATCTCAATCACTCACAAAGCACACCCTGGACACTACAGGGAAAGGAGAGGTAGAACTCAGCCTCTTACGCTGCAGAGGTAAACTAGACTTATTTCTAAATGAACTCTCTCACCAATTCAGAACTGCAGAAAAGAAGCCAGAATTTTATGCACACCTTTTACTAAACTGACCCACACTCCTAGAAATATTAAAAGTAATTTTTATTGCAAAAAAGAATAAATTCTCTTTATAAATACAATCATTACTGTGTACACAATCCCCTTCAATACACACACTGTGGTATTCAAAATCAGTAGCATTTATATAAAATAAAATACTAGCTTTTAATTGCAAAATTTTATACCCACATACATTATCTTGCAGATCTAAAAAGGTATGAATAATTTCCAGTTTTTTTCAAAGGACAGAGCGGTATTTACAAGCAAACATGATCCAAACAGCACATGCAGATTCAGGGTATGTAAACACTCGTACACGAACTGCAAGTCGCACTTGGTCTCCCCTACAACAGATTATTTCTTCACAAAAAGGAGACCTGCATGACAAAAAGAAAAACAGCAGTAACAGCTAATCCTAAGACATTATTAAAAGTTTCAATTACATAGTGCAATTTTTTTTCAAATGTGACTAACACTTAAGTAACAATGAGTCTGTAATTACAAATAATAATATTGTTCTATAGTGCAGTGCTGTTGCCTTGGAGGAAAATAGCACCACTGATCATTTTAACAAGAAATTAAATTAACTCCTCATTCTGTAATTTAATCCACGAGAAATCTATCATGAGTGAACTCACCAAAGTAACCTAAAAGCTCAGTACCCCCTACATATACAACTCTTCTTACAGTGCTAATCTAAGGAAATTAATTTTCTTTAAATGTCGTTATTTTAAAAAATGAGTTACAATTCATAATTAAGAGTTCCTATTTAGTTTTAACATATCTACATCTATCTTCACATTTAAACTTACCGAAGACATGTGGCAAATGCTCTCCTGGCATTCCTGTGTACAAAATGGATAGGAAACCCTTTGAATGTGTGACCATCAGGTACCGCTCTTCTTATGGCATCTTGGAACTCTTCATTCCCTGCAGAAACACCTGTTGTACGTTCAAGTTCATAGGCTGCTAATGCTGGTGACAACAGATAGGAGAGCTGGTCATCCCAAACAGTAGAAAGGCCAAGATCCTGTGAGGCAAGTCACAGAACGATGACAACTGTGCAGAAGGAACATCAGGATATG
This sequence comes from Xenops minutus, assembly GCA_035221455.1. NCBI lineage: Eukaryota > Metazoa > Chordata > Aves > Passeriformes > Furnariidae > Xenops > Xenops minutus. The sequence continues at coordinate 97,703,557 of JAWWEE010000074.1, read as the reverse complement.
TCTAAGCTTGCCTACTGTATAGATTCAAATAAATCCAAGAATCTTTAGTTGGTAGTTAATAGAAATGAATCCGTGAAGCAGCAAGATTTGTATGTTGACTTGCACACCAACCGGAAGAATCAAGCACGACCAACAAAGTATCAACCATTTAGCAAGTTAGACTACTAGACTAAAACTGAAGGCCAGTGGAGTTTAAACCAGATGTTTCAGCTACAGTATCTCTGCATGAAATGTAAGAAGATACGTATAAATACACAGCAAAAATATGCAAAATATCAACTACAATTCAACTCACATTTTTCTAATGTCTCCCATAGAAAACCCTTTCTGAAACAACAGTGCACAACTGATCTCCAAAACACAATGGCATGTACATGCACCTTCTTCCTACCAGCCCACACATGCCAAGAAGCAGAAAAATCTACCATGTATGTATTCAACACTGCATAAGACTCCATACTCTGAGAATGGCTTGTCACCCCAAAGGCAGAGCACTGCGTGGGGAGAAAAACAAAATCAACCCAAAATCCCATTAAAAACAGACATAAACTAACAGGGACTTAAAATAGCAACACCTTCATATCCAGTCCTGGAAGACTCATTTCTGGCACATCACACCTTGTAGAAGTCTTGGTAAAGGATGAAACCAACTTCCAGAAATATCTCCAATTTTGTAAAGCAATTAGAGTAACCTGAAAGTCTGCTTTTATCTAGGGACCAAAACCATTTTTGCTGGATAGGCAAAACCCACTAACAACCAGGCTTGACCTTCCTGGCTCTTTTGCAGACCACTCATAGGCAGTCTGCAGCCCACATATGAGGCTACAAATCAACACTGCAAATAATAAGTGTGACATCTAAACCAGCCCAGCACAATCTTTCCAAACCTTTTCTTCAGTTATTCCACTGTTCACATACCACATTTCTGCAAAAGCTGATGTAAAACACATTGCAAAGATGTATGTGAACTAAGAAATGGCTATCCAAAAAGAGTATACAGTTAACACATGGACCTTTATTACTGTGACAGATCAATGACAATCTTTCTTACCTTTCTGTGTTCAGAGACCAGTATTCTCAGCTGCAATTCTATCTCATTGCTTGTTACTGCAGCATCTACTGTAGAAGCACATAGAGGAGGAAAAGGGGGAACTGAAGATGTTGCTCCAGGAGGGCATACAGATTTTATGGCTTCTCCACTCATGGGTTTCCATTTAGATTCATCATGCAGGTCAAACACACAAACGTCCACAGTGTCAGAGGGCTGACAATTTCCAAAGAACTTCTGGTGGTTGAAGATACAACCTACTGTGCGGTAAGGATACAGTGGCTTGGGTTGTTCAACTAGTGGAGGGTCATCAGGGTTGATAGGTCTGTGGATGTACCTTATAGAAAAGATTCAATTTCTTAGTAATACACCTTATTTCAAGGCAAGGCAAAAATATTAAGATGGGACAGATATAACAATTTCTCCTTTAAAAATATAAGCCAAGTTGTCATAATTCTTTTCCCCAAAAAAGGCCTTAATTTGTAATTATACATATTTTGGAGATATATTATACAATGAAATAGTACATCACTTTTATTCTTTAAATCTAGAAAAATAAGCTGATTAATCAAGCAGATGCTCAACACCAATTAAATTTTGCAACCATAAAACCATACTCATACAGCTTCCCCACTACTCATCACATTTGGAGAAATACAACTTCAAATACTAATCACAGGATACACGAACAGTGGCAAAACAGAATTGCTTGTTTTTAGCAGTGGACGTAACATGTCCCAGAAGCTCTAGAACACCAAACAACTATATGCACTCTTCTCAAATGACTAAAGCTAGAGAAAATCTCAAAGAACTTAGAGAAATTTCTGCAGGGGGGAAAAGAATTAATGTAACACTGATTTCACTGATGAAATCAGGAAAAAAATATGGGTTCCTAAACAATCATGTCAGATTTCATCTCCTTTACAAATTATGGCAGCAATAGCAGCAATGGCAATCAGCTGCTGAAAGACACAGAACAGTTACCATACAGTATTAAAGCCACTGAAAACTGAATTACAAACTGCTGAAATATTGCCCCTCATGCTGAACCAGTTATTTTCCAAACAAAAGCAGTACACAGGAAAAAGATTCAAAGACAAACGTCATCTGTATCACACAACAGGGTATACAGGTTAAAAAAAAAAAAGGCAGTAACAAAAATATCCCACACAATCCTCTATATACATGGTTCACTTTTCTTATATGCCTTTTACTCACCTGTGTCCTGTCAAGCTCTCCCAAAAAGTAATTGTTCCATCAGTTCCACAAGTCATCACCCAAGTGTGGGGGACTCCTTTTGCTTTTGTTCCAACACACACAAAGGCTTCCAATCCAAACCCAAGCAGAAGACTGCACAGAAGGTTAGAATGATCCTCACAGTCACCCTGGAAAGTAAATATTAATAAGCTGTTTTGAGTATCAGGCATGGATAAAACCTTAAAGAAAACAGCGGTGTTTCTTTAACCATTGTTTTAAAAGTCACGTTTCCCTCCTGTTTATCTAAAGAATTTTACAGTTTAAGCTTGACAAGCTTTAGTTTTCTATAAGAGAATAAATCAGTTAAAATTGTATCTTCTAATGATAGACTATCATTTATTCAAATATAATGCATGATTAATACTGGGAAACATTTCTTGTGTTTAAAACAATACCTTCAAGTAATCCAAAACCACAATCTATCAACCTGTGATGACAAAAACTATGTTCTGATTAAACACAAAAATGTGTATCAGGCAAATACCTGAGGCAAGACTAGAAATTAAACAGTATTTTCGCACCGTTAGGAAATCTAGTCACTGAATAAAACATAATTCAGTTATTTCAGTGCCTGGAGTTTGCTGTAAAAGTTGAGAAATTAAACAAAGATAAAACAAGGTCCTCCACAGATCTAACTGTAAATCAGCTGGAAGTCACGGGTAGCTGCTTTTCCCTTCAGTCAGAAAAGCATCTCATAAACGCATTACTACCGCTGATAATTCACAGAAAACTTCCAGATGCAATATCTGATATTCTTTGTCTCTTAATTTCTTCACAAATGTTAGCTGTAAAGGGAGCACATAAATTCCTTATGGAATGAAGGCTTCGTAACACAAAGCACAGCATTCAGAAGTAGAAGAGTAAGGCTCTTTAGTCAAGTACTGCTAAAAATGTTGAAAATGTTAAATTCAGAGTTCTCGGATGTATCTGTTCACTGCACAAGTAATACCATAGTGTAAAAGGGAAATATGCAGAAAAATAGGTTTAAACAAGTCTGTAGTGAACCTATGTTAACATAGTAATGCTGTACCACTTTCCACAAGAAAAATAATAATGATCCAGCCTGTGTCTCAAGGGCTAAATTCAGTTATTTTCTATACAGCTTTCCACTTCTGTCTTCAAGGAACACCTTTCTCTCTCTGTGCCTCAAACTCAAAGCCCCTATTGTCATCTTCATCTGAAAGCCAGTGGGTAGCCAGTACTGCCTTTATACAGTACCTATGTATGCATCATGATATTCAGGGACAACGGCCAATGCCTGTTCTGTGTGATCTTGGGAGACAGGTCTAAAATCTGCGCTGCCATGAACACACTCGTTTTATATAAATACATCAGTGAGATCAGTTTTGAGGCAGAAGTATCTCTGCAGCAATGAAAAGCACTGACCACTCCAAAGAGGTATTTAGACTAATCACTGTTACTTTTATTCATACAACAGAACTACAATCCAGAATGAGTAACAATTTATTTCATTTATTACAGTTATATGATACAAGTGTCAGATCACCAAGAAATAGGCCGAAACTTTAACTAAGATTCCTATCTTGCAAAAAATGAAACATAAAGACTGTCAGTATATTTTAGTCAATCTGAAAAAAAAATCCCAAACAACACCAACCACAAAAGGGACTTTTCCCACTCTTCCTGGATTAGTCAAGGATTTAAACTGGTGTCCTGCATCAGTTCACTGGTGGATTCACTGAATAATTATATGTGTTCTTAAAAATGCAAATGAAGAAAAGCAAATTTATTGTCAGAGATGTACTGACAAATGGACTCTAACAATAGCAGTAAAGGAAGTCTGCTCCAAAGCCTTCTTGTCTGCTATTTAGTGACTGTTATTCTTTAAAAAGAACTTAAATTATTTAACAGAATCCTCCAAATTTTATTTCATCCATGTACTTGCAGCCTGTTCCAAATTACTAAGTTCAGTTAGAATAGGATACCTACTCTGTTGTGTCACACAAGGAGTACTTTCACATACCTTGTTTCTGCACAGAAAAGCAAGGAGGGTGCACCACTGCTCTTGTTTGCCACCCCCTCCTCCGATGACGGGAGCTCTTTCATAACCCAGGACGCTGACAAAACGTGCTGCTTGTCGAGGTGTGTCCAGCAACCGGCCTGCTCGGAGTGGTCTCACAAAGGAACACACTGGACGGTTCACTCCATTTTCGTCCTGAACACGTGAAACAGGGTTACTGGCCAGCCATGCAAGTACCACAAAATATTCATCTTAACTTAGACTGGTTTTTTTGGTTATGGGATACGGTCTCCCTGGAATAAGTGTCACTCATAAAAATAGCAAGACACAAAAATACTTTCAGAATTAAGACACAAGGCCATTAAGGCAACTTATTTAGACACATTATAGTTGGATTTTTCTGCTGGTTCTGTCACTCGTAGGGCATTCTGGACTCAATGTTTAAACACCAGGAATAGCACAGATTGTAATTTATCTTCTTAAATGTGTGAGGAGGTGTTCATGCTGCATGCACTATCAATTTCCACACTATCACCAAGCATAAAAACAAGCCAAAACATATATCCCCACACACCAAATCCCACAAGAAACAAAAAAACACCCTCCCTCAAAAAACATTAAACACTCAGCAGCTGATTTTAGAGTTTAAAAGGTGTCTATTTGCTTCTGAATTTGAATACTCTATCTCTTGTCGTAACAGCAAGCAATAAAAACTACTCACAACAAAGTCATTAGATCTATATAAATTGAGTAATAATAAGAAGAATTTCTAAATTCTTGGAAAAATGAAAAAATAAGATGATTTGAAAAAGGTCTGTTTTATTACATGCTGCAGGCAAATACTATGATTATCAACTACTAACACCACTTCAAGAAGTATAAGACTCTTCTATTCCTCACTGGGCTAAATTTGTACTTTTATGCTCTTATATTCTAAAATGAGATCAAAGCCTTTAAATCTGTGCAGCTTCAGGAAACTATGGTTTCATATTTTTACTGTAGTCACATATTGTCCCCGTTAAGGTTTTGTAATGCTTTTCCAGCAAACTGGTGGAAGAAAAGCAGCATTTATTTGAAGCTGATTGGAATCCTGTTGAAAATTATTTCACAGCTTGAAAGCAATAAAACCCCTTAGTCAGGCAGGATTCATTTTTCAGTAGTTTCATATATATGCCTGTTTCTGCATTACTCATATGAAACTGGACAATAACTAAGTTATCAAACAATTCTAGTAAAATCATTTCTGTTCCCAGAAATGTGAAAGGCCATTGAGGGCAGTTTTACTATGATCAGCTATGGTCAGTGAGAGACTCAAGATAAGCTCTCCATAGGTAGTAAACTAGCAGGAGCCTCGTTTCTATCCTATTTTATTACAGAACTGTTTCTCTTTATATCTTGCCCTAAAACCCTTAAGCCTTTGTATTGGGTCTGCTTGGAAAGGAGTTAGTTTTCTTCATAGCAGCCCCCATGGTGTGCTGGAAGCACATGGGTGTTTTAGCTGCTGCTGAGCAGTGCTTGCACAGTGTCAAGTCCTTTTCTGTTTCTCATTCTGCCACCACACAGTTCAGGGTGGACAAAAAGCTGGGAGGTGACACAGCCAGGACAGCTGACCTGAACTGGCCAAAGGGATATTCCTTGCCATTCAGCATGTTTCACACATTCAGCCATGAAAATGGTGGGGGTGGCGAACAGACTTTTCCTAAACTTGCTCCTGCTTTGAGACTAGCAGGGCATCAGTCTGCTGGTGGGAGATGGTGAAGGACTGTCACTGCATCACTGTTTTCCTGTTCTTCCTTTCCTTCATTTATTAAGCCATCTTCATGAATTTAACCCATGCATTTTTCCTTGCTTTTGCCCTTTTTATTCTCTCCCACATATCCCACTGGGCTGGAGTGATAGAGCGATGGGTGGGGGTGCAGCTGCTGGCTGGGATTTAGAAGATCACATCACTACTGAACAGTCATGGGTACAGCCAGAATGGAAGTTGTTGCTTCACTCAAGAGAAAGAGGAGGCCCAGACTGCTTCCTTTGAGATATGAAATTACTGTGATTTAACTGTAGTAGGAAAATTGCTACTCTGCAAGGATCGCACCATTCCTTTTGTCGAGGAATATTTACATGGGGCAACTGACACAGTAATTAATTAGATTTCAATAATTTTGACTGTAGCTATTGTGTGACATTTACCAGACAGATTGCTTTACCGATCACACAGAGTTCAAATATTGTGTGGCTCTGTTCCAATAGATCTAGTAAGTCCAGTTCTTGTAACTGATTTATCTGGTATAAAATTTATCTGAAATACTTTGCAGAGATGACTCAAGTCTCTACAATTTGTGAGTACTCAAGGAAAAGACTAAACAGGTTTTTTTGACCTTGTACATTAGAGGTAGCTGGAGCAACCCTCTTGTCTGCATCATGCTATTAAGCTTCAATATACAAATAGAAGTTCAATCCTTAGAAATTTTTTTTTTGCATGACACACCACACATAGACCTGACTTGAATGTAACCACATCACAAATCTACTCAGATTCTACATACACATAAAGCTCAAAATAAAATAAAAGGATAACTGAAAGAAAGATTGGTCTGTTTGTAAAATCTACAAACCTGTGCAAAAATCTTTACTAGCCTTACGTTATGCGTAGGCCTAATCTGCAGGTATTCTCTCCACCACTGCTTAGCATATACAAGAAATAAACGTTCTTTTTCTGCTGTTTTCTGACGTTCTAAAGTGAACTGTAGGTAAGAAAAACAAAAACAATCCCATACATACTAATTCCAAACAGAAAAAAAAAAAATACTCCATAATCAATCAGTACATCAACATCACATCCTGTCAAAAGTAAAATAAAGATTCATATTTTAAATATGCAATGCAAATCCCAAGTTTTTTTTAAAGGAAATCCAATTAAGAAAAACCTCAAATTACATTTCTTGTTTGTAAGCTCATACATCAAGCCTGACTGAAGTAGAGTCCATCTCAAGTGATGTGTTTCTGTTCAGAAGGACTGCTCAGATTTTGATGGGCATATGAATATCTGCATGCACCTTCAGGCCAACATTTACTGGCTTTCCAAGTGGAAGAGTCAACTTGAAATTACTGTTTCCCAGGGGAAAGAGAGCACGAAAACAAATACTACCCGAAGAAAACTAGGTATATTGCATCTTTCTTTTTCTAGAGTTTTGATCCAAGTAATTAGAAAAACCATAAAAGTAGTATTTTGAATAAAGTAAAAAGTAATGTTCAGTATAGAAAAAGCAGTTTAAAAAAGGCAATTGTAATTATATTTAAATTTAATAGGAAAAAAAAGGAAGAATCAAACATTCAAAAACAAAGAGCCCTCAACATCTACAATTGTATATTGAGCTTCTCTTCCTCCCCAGTAAAAGAAAAAGTTAGCCTCTCCAGAAATTACTTACCTGAGTACTAGTTATTTCTGGAGACAGCACCTTATTAAGCTGTGGATACACTTCCAGTCTGATGTTTAAAACACCAACAGAAACCTTTGATTCTGTACCTTTGAACCAAAATAAGTTTTCATCAGTTCTCTCATATTCCATTTACTTAGATTATTTCAGCCAGGCAGGGACAAACAATTAAAACAAATGTTAGACATGTAATAACAAAAAGTAATTAAACTTCTTTAAATATGGGCAAAATGAAAATCTTTATTTCAATTTCAAACTCAAATGAGTATGTAAGAGAGCATAATCTGGCCAAAAAAAAGCACAGATGTATAGTCACTGGATAAAACACTGCACCAAATCATATGCTCCCTAAAAAGAACGCAGGCAATAGTAATAACAATCAAGAATAATTTGGTAGTATATCCAGTCTTCAGATTATTTTTAAAGGATAATTCAATCTCTTTTGAAACTATCAAGAACTGCTCACCTACCTAACAGGCAGAGAAATTGGGATAAAGAACACTAAAATGATTCAGCCGGTACTACTTGATGAAACCCTTCGACAGCTACCCCTTAAGAAGTGACAGAAGATCTAGTCTTTAGTCACTAAATCATAATGTCCTAAAAACTTAGATTGGAATTCCTGAAAAAGGGAGTGGGGACAAGTGATACACAGAAATACACCTGTATATTAACTGCTAAGCACCTTGTCAAAGCCCTCCACAGAAAACATGCTTTCAGCTACTGGAACAAATGGAAGCAGCACAGAGATCCCTTTCTCTAGAACTTTCTAGTTTTCTGTGAAAGGTACACAAACTAGATTTTACTCCCCAGTGCACCAGTCAGATACATATTTCTAAACTGCTGGATTTTTGTTTAGCTGGTTTGTTTCTGAAACTATATCCAGATTTTGCAGATAATCAATAGTGGGAGTTCCCAGACATGGGGACCATTATTACACAGGACCTGGAGTGCTCATTTTTAGCAGCTTGATAACAGAAAAATCTGACCATTAAGTCTTCTAGACATTTTCTAAGGATACTTTAAAGTTACTTGTGTATTAAACTAAAATTAAACTAGACCAAAAACACTGCTTTAAGCTTACACCCAAGTTTAAATACCCAATATTTTAAGCCATCATAACATGCTTATTATTTATGCTTACCTACACCCAGAAGTTCAACAGCAACATTTGTTATGCCATTCTCTGCAGCCAACACAGATCGCCATTCCAAGAAATAGGATGCTACTAGTGTGGTCTCACCAAATGTGTCTGTTTTGATCAGAACCATATGCACTGGATCACATATAGACAACATAGTCGTTGCATCCACCATTTTACTTCCATCACCTGAGATTATTAAACCAAAATAAGATATCGAGAATATTAGTATCCCAAGTTAAATCCTCAAAATAAAAATAAATTCAAATTTAGAAAAGCAATAAAATACCATTTATGCAATGAATGTAAATAAAAATCTTGAGTCCAGAAGCATAAGCAATAATCCCATCTTAAAACCAAACTCAGTTCAGGACAGAGTTACAGAAAGATTACAGTTAATTTACAGAAGAGATAAAAAGATTCTTATAGTTGAGTACTCCAATGTAGCTGGTTCAGCCACACAAAAAAAATACAATGCAATTAGAATTTAAGAAAATAAAGACTACTAAAGCACCATTAAGTAAAAGTAACTGAAAAATATTAAGTTGGAGTGTCATGTCAACTTAATATATATTAGTGTTTAGGAAAAACTTCCTCTGCAGTTAAGCTTGACTGTATGATAGAAACGGCTGCATGAACAGCAGAGTTAACATCTGATTGTCTTTGAATTTGTGGTACATTCACTGTCTTCTCCAAGCTCAACTGCAACAACTCTGTTCCATGATATTCCACAAGGCACCCTATAGTTCTATAGGATTCAGAAAATATCCAGAAAACTTTTCATAATCTACTTAGCTGGCACCATATCCCCTGGCTACTAACAGAAGAATGATAATGCAGGCTGTGGATGACTGACTCTTCTGCACGTGTTTGCCAGCTGGTAGGCAAACTGAATTCACACTGAAGTTTTTTCCTTCCATTTGGCAACAATTTACATTTCCCTTCTTTCACTTTTCAGCACAAAGTTCACGAAAACCACAGCCACCTTAGTATCTCCTGCATCCATGAAACTATCACCTCACTGTCAATTATGGATAAAGTTGGTAAAATTCAAGTTATTTTAGAGTGGAAAAGAGGTAAGATCTACAAGTGGCATAACCCACTACAATAACCAGTTTCCTCGGGAAAACACAATAAAAAACAGGAAAAAAATCCACTGCATAATATCAAACATACGTCACAATAACATTTAAATCCGAACAAAATCCCAACAGCATCAGTTTTAAAGTCACAGTATTCCTCACCTAGGCTGTCCTTGTGTACTTCAAGTAAAAAACCATCATGAAAATCTGGCTCGCAGGCACAGGGCACGGGTTTAGAACGGAAGCGTTGGTTTCGAAAATGTAAACACAGAGTGAAGGTAGAACAGATTTGGCCAGGCAGAGGCTCCGGTTCCTGAAGATGTTCCAGAAAAGCTTTTCCACCCAAAACCTGAAGGTAAAGATACCTCCGTGTTGGGTCAATGTTTGCTGTAAAGCGTAGCAATAAAAATGAAGAGACTACAAATAAATCTTAAAAAGCTTAAATTGTTAAATAGCAGGTAACTAAGAGGAGACCATGAAAAAAAGAAATATTTTTTTTAACAAAGTGCTTAGGAGAAAGTGATTTTAAAAGGTATGAAGGTTATCGTAATGTAAAATAAATGAAATAATAAAAAAGTCACATTTAATACAACACTGATTGCTGCTGCTTACATAAATTTACTTCCTGTGGATAAGCAGGGGAAACATCCACCTTTTTGCCCGTTCATACTGGATTACTAATTCAGAGTGCAAAAATCATAGACTTCAAATTCCTCTCAAAACTGTGACCCAAACATTCAAACAAACAAGAAACATACTTTTTTTCAAAACTGGCGGTTCTCTGTCAACAAAATGTGTTGATGGTTTTGGAGCTGAAGTCCTCTCCTTTTCATTCACATCCTGGAATTACAATTAAGACTTTTTAAGGAGTCAAGGGATGCAACAGTGCTCTTAACATAGTCTTCTAAAAATTAAAGAATCCTTCATTTCAGCTGAATGCCATTCCTTAGGTATGCTCCCTTCTAGCACCTGAGGTATAACGAAACTGAACAAATATTTTCAGTGCAGTATTATCATTAAACTAATTTCAGCTTATGTATCAAGCTTTTCTATTGCTATTATGTCATAAACCAGTAAAGCCATTAGAAACCTTCAGAAGTAGCACATTTCCACTTTGTCAAAACACCACAGCAGTAAGAGTAGTAAGCAAAAATACTTTCACTCTTCAAAAGTAACTTACAGTTACAAATTTAAGTTCCTTCATAACATCATCAATGATCCCTCGTTGTCTTAAGGCTTTTATCAGATCTTCTGTGGATAGCTGCTGATGCTCAGGTGCTAGCTCTTCACGTATAGTCTCTGCTAGAACTTCTCGTATCCTCCCATGGACATCCATCTGAAAGAAAATTCACTGTATGTTACAAACACAAGCTCTTTATGTGGTAGCAGCTTCATAGTTAAGTATGTAAGAATTCTCCTGGGAACAGAGAAATAACTACATCAAAATATTGTTCCTTTCAGAACTAATCAAATGAGCCACTATGTTATAAAAGCAGCCTTACCAGTTAAAGTCACAAGCATACCAAACCTGGGCATTTTCACTTCTCTTTGACAGCATCCCCTGCATTGAACTTCCTTCCTCACAAAAAGGTCTGCAAGTCCATGAGTTATAAAATGGTCATCGTTCTAATTTCTCGTCTCCCTCGTAATTAAAGCTTAGTATAATAGTTTCTTACTTTTTCAGGGCAAAAAAATACACTTTTTTGTAGTCGAAGGTAAGGCACAAAAGTAGCAAATCTCCTTTGGAAGCCTCCCCTACACTGAAACGGCAGCCTGAGAACGCCTGCCCACATCAGGGCTGTGTGACCACATGGACCGAGGGTGGTGTCCCTCGCACAGGAGAGATGTTAAGGACACGGCCCCCCCCGCAGCGGGTCGCGGAGGGGTTTGGGTTGGAGGGTCCTCAAACCCACGCCGCGCCAGCCCCGCTGCCGTGGGCAGGGACGGACAGCCCTCCTGCACCGCCTTGCTCAGAGACCCGCCCGAGCCGGCCCGGGAAACTTACCCCGGCGCCTCACCCGCGCACACAGCAAAGCGTTTTATGCTAATATAGAGCCACTCTCTGCCAGTCTGAGCCCATTCCCGCTTGTCCTGTCACTGCGTGCCCTTGCGAATCGCCCCTCTCCATCTCTCTCGCAGCCTCCCTTCAGGTCCGGGCAGGCTGCTGTAAGCTTTCCCCTCCCCTCCCCTCCTGCAGGCTGAGCCACCCGATGTCCCTCGGCCTTTCCCCCCAGCACACGGAGCTGCCCATCCCCCTGTGATACAGCCGGGGTGGGGTCCCTCCTGCACCCGCTCTGCCCCCCGACGGCCGAGGAAACGCACCCCGCGCTGGCCACCGACACTTCCCTCGCACCATCCCTACTTATTCCCCCGCCAGCCCCACACCCTCGCCCCGAGCAGCGACAAGCCCGGCGCTTGGAAACCACCCGCGGCACCAACGCGGGGCCGAGGGGCGGGCGGGCTGGCGCCTCAGCGGCGGGCGGCACCGCGGGGCCCGCGCCCGCACGGCAGCCCTCACACCACCCCTCCGTCTGTCCGTCTGAACCGAGGGCCGCGGGGAGCGCCCGCCACACCTTGAGCAGCTGCTGCTGGATGAGCTGCTTCAGCTCCGAGGCTCGCTGCGGCGGCAGCGACATGGCGGCGGGGCCCGGGGGAGGGCCGGGCCGGGCCGGGCGCAGGGCCGCTCACACCGCCGCTCACACCGCCCCCTGGCGGGCGCGGGCGCAGGCGCACACACCGCCTCTCCTTCCCGCCGCCGCCATGTTCGTCCCCTGCGGCCGCCGAGGGGGCTCCGCAGGCCTCGACTTCGAAGGGTTCACTCTGCTCGTGGTGAGTCGCCCTCTGGCTTCCCCCACACACCCACACACACACACCCACCGACACACCCGCGATGGCGCTGAGGGCTGCGCTCCTGTGGGGCGGAGCGGGGCGCGGGGGGCTCCCCCTGCCAAGCCCGGGGTTATCCGGAGGCTCTGGGCAAGGTGGGTGTGTGGTGTGTTCTTTGTTGGTGCCGAGCACGGGAGAACGCTTCCCCAGGGCTGTCCGCAGCGGGGGTGAGCTCCTGCCGGGGTGCTGGCCCACGACAGCCGTGTGCCCCTGCAGGGCAGCACCTGCGCCTCGCTGCGCCAGAAAACAACGCGCCACACGCCGCTTTGCACCGCCTGCAGCACCCGCTGATGTAAAAACAAAATCCCCAATTCCTGCTATGTGTAAAGCTGGGAGTAGGATTGGTTTAGGAAGGGTGTTTATTCCCCCGCGTCACGGCATCAGACTCGGGTAGTGGTAGCCGGGGTGAGCGCAGGCCGCGGTGGGACAGCACCCACCGCCCCTGCCCCTCTGCTGGGCTGGCCAGAGGGAACCCCACGGCTCAGCCTGGGATGGAGTCACTCCCGGTCAGCTGACCAGCGGCAGGAAATACATCACCGCCTTTTCCTTGGCCTGGGAGCAACGCGGTGTGCATCCCAGCCAGCCTGCCGGGATGTACCCAGTGCTTTTCCCGCAGCATCCAGCTCGGTGTCTCCCCGCAGCGGGCAGCAGCGATTCGGAGATTTGCTTATAAATCTTACAAAGGCAACCGAGGGCTTTGCTGTTGTCTTCCTGTAGTGGTTTCTTCCGAAGGACACATACTCTTGAATTTCTCGTTCCGTGCCATCACATTGGGTCAGTGTATTAGGTCAGTATCTGCCCCAGTTGGGGATAACCCGTGGCACTTCCTCTGAAGTTAATCCAAGGGGACCTTTAGCATTTTCATCCTTAAAAAAATGAAAAAATTACCTACTCTTGTCTGTGGATTAATCTGAGTTAGAGGTTTAACGTGCAATATCGGCGTTACCACTGGGTGTCATGTGAGGTTCGCCAGATCCACATCAGTTTCTTGAGCGGCTTTTATCTACTCTCCGTGCCCAAAAAAAGAGGGAGAAGGGGTACGTTTTCAAGCCTTCATTTAAGTTTACAAGACAGGATTATTCACAGTGGTCAGGGTGGGGTTTTTTTTGTGGGACAGGGACTAAATTCCATATTGCTGATCTGTTAAGAAATAGTCACCTTCGTCAGAGGACGAGCAGCCACTTTCAGAAATTGTGTTTGACCAGAACTGAAGTTATTTAAACTATCACTTTTTCAAGAGCACCTTGTATCATCTGTTAAAACACACTATAATTCATTAAGTTCTGTTGCTTCAGCCAGCAGTGTCCGTGGGAAATGTTGGTCAACTGGCAATAGATCTGGTGATTTCCACGCTTGACATGACTAAAGTTGGTTACTTCTACACCGATTGCCTGGTGCCAATGGTTGGAAATAACCCATATGCAACAGCAGAGGAAAACTCAACGGAGCTGAGTATAAATGCTGAAGGTGGGTTATTGAATGCTGAAGGTATTTACAAGGTGCTTAATGTGCAAGAACATCACGTTTACTTTTTGTTGTTGTTTTTACACTTTCCAGATGTGCTTAAATTCAGGTCAGTAATAACAACTGCAGTAATCTGCAGATAAGAATGTATTTACTTTTCACAGAAGAAACTGTTCCTGTTGTTATTTTGGATAACCAATTTGACATGTGGAACCAGTAGGAAATGTTGAATTTCAGCTTTATTGCAGTGCAGCGAAAACTCTCTGCAGTGTTAATCGAAAGTAACTTCAACTCTGCAGATACTTCAAATAAACTGTCTTAATGCAAGCTGAATTTCTGGTGTAGGAGGATATTTATCTGCTTTTCCTCTTTCCTTCCTACCTACATATACCTTTTTGACTGTGTAATGTTTTTCCCTCTCTCCCCTACAAATTCTTAGTTTCATTCCCTACACTGATCATTGCATTTAATTTTTTTCACCCTCTTAAATCACAGAAATCTAAAGATAATCTGTCTGTCTTTGCAAAGCTGCATAAACAGATTATCTGAGTCATTGCAGGTGGCAGATCTTCTTATATTTTTCTTCATTTAATCTTTTTAATTTAGTATGAGTGAAAAAAGGTCTAGTGAAGACATTGCACAAAAATAGGTATTTTTAACACTGTAAATATTAACAAGCTTCCCCATAAAAATTGATAGCTGAAAAGTTTAGTATCCTGAGGTTTGAAAATTGGATAAATCTTGATATTTCCAAACCCAGATCTCTTTCCCCGTTTCTTCTTAACAAGACCTAATTATCTTTTTTTATAGTGTATTCATTACCTTCAAAGAAACTTGTAGTTCTGCAGATCAGATCACCTTTTATAAAGGTAAGTATATTCATTGTTTGTTCTTACTTCTCTATTTGGTTTGAATAGTTCTGCTGGCAAATAGTTGAAGTGGCCTAACAAAATTGTTTTTCTGCTTCATGCTCTAACACCTTCTGCAGTTAATATGATTTTACTGGTCTCTGTATTCACTGAGGGCTAAGCTTTTGTTTTGTTTTTTTTTCCAAGCATACAAAAGCCTGCAAATGGTGGAAGATTTTAGTATAAATATCTCCTTAGTTATTAACAGTCTTGAAAATACAAAATTATCTCCATTTTGTCTGGTTGGGGATTTTTTTGGTTTGTGGCAGGTTTTTTGGTGTTGTTTTTTGTTGTTGTTGGTTGGTTGGTTTTTTTGTTAAATTTATTGGTTTGGTATGTTCTTTGTAATAGCTTAATTTTTTTGTCACACAAATTTAATTATTTCATAGTGTTCTACGTTCATTTAAACTGCAATCATTATGTAAAAAATGAAGAATTTAGAATTACTCATTAACGGGACACTGGCTGCTTATTTAAAATAAGCAGAATACCATGCCAGAAAAAGATTTTGCGGTGCAGCTTTTTAGCAGTGTAAACTGGAAAAATATTGTGTGATCTTGCCATCCCATCTTACTCTAACGCTTTTTCCATTGGTCTTAATAGCACACAAAGCAGGTGGTACTGATGTTGCTGACATGATCTTTATGGTATTTTTTGTTATTCTACACATAGTTTTGATTAAGTAAACAACAGGGTAGTGCTCTGCTTTTTAAAAATGTATCTGAGGCTGAAGGCTAAGTGGATATGAAGAAAATTTTACATCACTGCTAAACAATATATATAGCAGCTAATATTTTTAAGGATGTATTACGTTTTCCACTTTTTTCCCCTGTCGTTGCATAAAGAACAAATACAGGCCATTCTGTGAAACCCTGCTTTCTTGGGTGAAAGGCAGCAGATGTGCCAGAGTTGTTGTTCTGTCTAGCAGCCACGCGTACCAGCGCGATGATGAGCAGCTTCTGGGGTATGTCTGGGTCTTCAATACACCCAGTGGGTGTTTCTGTGCTTCTTAACTGATGTGTTTCCTTCTACGGACTACTTTTGGCAGGGTGCTTTTGCTTGGCTGTGTACATAGGTCATAAAATGCTTAGTATACTATTAAAACTTGCTGTTACACAGGATTATTTTATGCAGGTCTCTGAACTTTGTTAATTACTACTGTCGAAATTGCTGATCAAATAAGCCGTAAGCAAATTGCACTTGGCCTGCGCTGTCAGGCAACAGAGCCTGTTTTAACTTCTTGTGGCAGCAAGCAGTGTCAGGGATTAACTGCTGACATGCACGTCACAGATTAGATTTTTGAAGGTTTTCTTTAATTCAATAAGTTGTCTTTTTATTTTAATAGGAAGTTATCAGTTATTATTTGTTGGGAGGCAGCTGCAAGATGTAGATTATATGTATTCTTGTAGGTATTACCCATTTAAAACCCAAGCATTTCTTGCTAATTGAGGGCATCATAATTGGTGATTTAACAAAAAACAAATAAAATCAGTATTAAAAGCACGTTTTATTTGTAAATAATTTTAACAACCATAAACAGTTCTCCTATCTATGTGCTTGTGCATTTGGTATTTGTCAGTTATTTGAGCCCCTAAAAAGTGGGTACCTTAGTTCTGTTTGTGGCAGAAAGTTGAGTAGTTTGTACTGTTTTGAGACCACAGACTTACCTTCTAAGTTTGATTTGAGGGAGGGAATGTCAGAGCAATTCTTCACTGCAGGTGTGAGGTCCTCAATGCTTGCACCTTCTGTCTGCCACAACAACTTTGGTGCTGTCTTTCCTTGTATGACTGAATGTATTCTTGCTTTGTTTCTAGGACACCACTGCGCTACCTACTTACACCTGATCTTGAGAAAGCAGTTGGAGGCCTTATGCAGGAGCTAAACTGGAAGGAAATGGAAAAAGTAGCAGCTTACCCTGGAATAAGTGATACAGACAAAGTTCTGCACATTCCTGGAGGTGGCATCACAAAACTGTTGTTTACTGAGAGGTGAGTTGCCTAAAGATAAACACTGAACAACGTCAGAAGTCTTGTTTCTGGTACTTGGGTAAAATTATTTTTTAAACTGCTGTGTTACAGGAGAAGTTCTTCTTTTCACAGAAAAGGATTTTATAGGAATAGAAGTTTTTCCAGGCTAGGCCCATAATCAAGGGGGGGGGGAAACCTGGGAATTCTGCACCGTTAAGTTAGAATTTGGTAAAAATGTAAGGCAATTTGCTTTACAGTTAAGATCATAATTAATCTTGTTGTATTAAAAAAATCCCAAACTACAAACAATTCTGAGCACCAAGAATAAGTTTTCAGGGCCAGCAAACAGATGTAGGGGTTTTGTTGAAAGGTGTGTGCATTAGAAGTTGTGCTGAGTTTTTAAATTTTGGATACTAATACTATGGCACAACCATGTAGTTTTGCAAAAGACGTCTGTTTTGTGTCAGGTGGAAAATTGACTCCTATTTTTTAACTATTATTTTTGACAGCTCTCCAAACTGTTGCATCCAACAGCAGCAAAGTTATTAATGCCATGCTTACCTTTGTATTCACTTCAGTATGGAAACAATACACAAATGCAAAAGAAAAAAAAACCTCTCAGGACTTGAGGGGGAAAAAAATAAAAAATAACAATACCTAAACAAAAAAAATGAGAGTATTGTGAGTAAAGCAGTGATATGCAGGGTGCAAAACTGCTGGTTTAAAATACACAGAAAGATAAGGAGTCATTGTATCAAAGGATCTGTATAAATGCTCCACCAGCGCAAAAATGCAAGCTAAGTATGTGAAAGAGGCCCTGAGTACTCTTGCAAGATGTAGGATTCCTGCCTTGTGAGCTAAAGAACAAATTCAAGACTAGGAAAAAGAGCATGAAGGGTAAAATGCAATCAAGGAAGTCTGGAAAAGAAAAAAAAATTCTGTCTATATATGCATACATTTTTACTTTTGGGGTTTAACAAGTCATATGCAGATTGTTGTTGCTTTTAATACATATATATAATTGTTCTGGATCTAAAAAAGAAATATAAATGCCTGCTCCTTTTTGTTACAGCTGTTCAAAAGGAATTCAAATGGCAGTTCTTCTGAAATTTTGCTCAGAAGGGGACAATATCCCTGATGCATTTGTTCTTGTTAACTATCTTAATGAATGGCTCCAGCTAGTTAAAAGTGAAGTAAGTGCTATTTGATCTAAAGTTCTGGCTTTCTTATTTTATATCCATTATTTTCATTTTTCTTCAGAACATTAAAAATGTTACTCAGATGAATTTTAGAAGAGATAAACGTGTTTGGGTTGGGTTCATTTTGGCTCTTGGTCATTCAAGGGTATGCCAAATTAAATATATATTTTTATTAAAATCTCATGGGGAATTTCCCTACCTGAAAAACCAAACCTGAATACCAGTACTTTGGTTTGACAGGTGCAGGGAAAAATTGTGTAAAGGTTTGAGTGAGTTCTATCTTGAAGTGCCTTCCGTAAAGCAACCCACCATGACACTGACACTTGTACTCCTGCCCCTTCTTTTAATACCTGTGCCAGAGGTAGATTTACGTCACTAGTATTAAAACTTAATGAATTGTTCTGGTTTTGTTGCAGAGCAACAATTCCACAGATTCTTCGTCACAGTGGAAAATACCAAGTTCCTGGCGCTTACTTTTTGGCAATGGTCTTCCACCTGCACTCTTCTGATCCACTCTGAACACTCTTGTGAGGCACGTGGGTGGTCACAGACATCCCTGGAGCTGGTGATTACATAGCAATTGCCAAGCAACAGCAGCTTGCTTTGTTCTCTACATAAATGCTTTATTTAAGAAAAATTCTTTTCATGTGTGTGGGTAGCTAAAGAAATTAAGGTAACTTTCACAAATTGACCAAAGAAATAAGTTTTGTACAGTTGTTTATTGAGTAACTTTGGTTGGAAGTTTTTTCTAATAAAATACTTTTAAGAAACCTTTTTCTTTGGTTAAGTGTTATTACCATGGACAAGCCTGTGGTGCTCTTTCTTAATTAGGTTATGCCTGAACCTTCTCTTTTCCAGGCTTCTGTTCCATTTCCAGGGGCTGCTGAAATGCCAAAACTAAAGTTGTCTAGGTTGATAAACCTTCTTAGACTGTTTTGAACATGATTACAGAGCTCTGAGACATAAAGGAACTGGAGAACAGTGCCCTGATAGCAGGCAGTCTGTTATCTGTGTATTTTGTAAGCTTAGCCTGAGACAGCAATTGTGTGATGCACAACTCACGTGTTCAATGTTTTTCATGTCCTTAGATTACTTGTTCAGTTTTGCTATTTTGGAAGTGCTTGGTCACATCACATTATTTAAAAGCAACTTTAAATCATGGATGTGTGATGGTCCGTTCTAGAGTTGAAAAGCAAGAATTAACCAAAATATATTTTTAGGAGTTCCCACAGTATCCAGACTAATAAGCTGGCCGATCAAAATGCAGATGCAGTCAGGGCACGGAGACAAAAGGCCGTATTTAGCACAAGGCAAGTCTGATAAGCCTAAAACTAGTTGGAAAAACTAACCGTATTCAAACTGAGCCAAGTGCATAAATTGCTGTGAGGCAAAAGGGAGAAAGGAGCACAGTCACTTTCCTCTTTATTCCCAACACTTGTGCTGGGAGGCACAGGGCAGCTGCTGTGCAACAGCAGCTTCCTTGCAGAAAGTGATGGATCTGTAATTGTCTGTCACACAGAAACTCGAAGACGCCAGTGTCCTGCACCGTAGGAGCTCTGTCCAAGCACCAGAGGCAACCACTAGTGTGAATGAGGTGCAAGATGGGCTCCATGCTGAACACGTGAAGGCTTGTCTCTCAGGCTCTGGGTTTTTTCCTGCTCTTCTTGCCCTCTCATCCCTAATTCCCAGCCTAAGGGGTGTGTATATTTAGCTAACTACGTTCCAGTACCACATGCTGATGGCTGTGTGTTGGTTCTGAACTTTGGATCTGTGTTAAAGTAGATGTTAACTAGAATGACCAGCTGGAAAGACTTCATGAGGGTAGTAAATTTTTCCAGACTTTATACCTGTGCCCAAGGCTTGTTCCTTAGATTGGAGGCAAAAAAAGACAGGGCTGAGTATTAAGTGCTAGAAGATTCTTTGTAGCCTTTAAAAAGTGACTAGGAGGTGTATGTAGAGCACGGAGGCAAATTACGTCTTGAGGGACTGAAGGACCAGACAGAAGCAGGGAAGGGGGTGTCGTTTGCTCTGCAGTATTTTTCTAGGTGAGCCATAGATGTTCAGTACCTCCTCAAGAGGTGCAGCCAAGGGAAACCCCGAGAAGGGAAAAGGAGAGCACTCGCTACTGGAGTACTTTCCGGTTCCCTGTGGAGAAGGCAGAGCACAACCGTTCCGAAGGACAGGGAGGCGGGCGGCCGCCAGGTGCCGCGGCAGAGCGGGCAGCGGCTCCCTTGGCCGGCCCGACCCCTCCTGCCTCCGGAGCGCCGGGGGAGGCGAGCCCTCCCTCTGCACACGCTAAGGCCTTCCTGCAGAAGGGCCATACCTTTGCCGTGCTCTTAGGAGCACTAGCAAAAATAAAAACACCTCTGCAACACGGCTCTTGAACGTGGAGAAAAAAATGGCAGCCAGTAAATCACAGCTTTTTCATTTGGAAAAAAAAATGCCATCTACAAATCTCATTCTTTTAACCCCGTTTTTTAAAGGCTGCAATTAAACACTCACTTGGCCTTTCTCTCCAAAGACAGCCTCTCCCCTGCCTTCACCTTTTTAAATACACATTGTCCCAGCAGTGGTCAGGAATTGTAGCTTGTGTAGAAATGCACAGGGCAGAACTTCCTGGGCCAGTAAGCCAAGACTTCTGGCACAAGGCAGCCCTCAATAAAACCTGACAAAACCCTGGTTTGGGAACCTCTGGATCTTGATACCCTGTGCCAATTTATCAAGTGGGCCTGAAATCACATTTAATCCAGCACCTCAGCAGCTGAAAACTGTTTAAAAACTAATGGCAATCAGCATTTTGATTACCATATTCATCCCTCTATGCCCCACAAGATAAACTAATTGCATATGTGATAGCTCTGATAGCAGCAGGTAAAGTAATGAAGCATGTGCACGTTTGCAGTAGTCATACACTGCATGCTTACTCACAAGAGGGGAAAACCTAAACTGTAGCCAAAGGTTAGAGGTATGAACAGCTGAAAGTCTTATCCAAAGATGTTCCAAGCAATATAAACAGGCTCTGTTCCTGTATTCAGCAATAACAGGGTTTATTGCAGTGGTTTTGGCAGAGCTTGATCTCTTGTTATAAACACTCCTGGTCTCACAGCTGCACAAACTTGAAAATGAAAGCTGAATCAAGTCATGATGTTTTCTCCCCCAACATGGGCTCAGAACAATGCTAGGTACCTAAAGAAACAGAAATATTTGGACAAGCCACACTCTGCCAGTAAGATTATTTGAGGATGGTGTCAAGCCTGCCTTTAGCTCAAGTAATTGCATTAAGTACTCCCGATTCAGCTTCCCCTTCAAGTTAAACACAACTCTGAATATGATTGCTTTCATGCATGGGCCTTGAAACCAAGTTCTGCTAAGATTTCAGGTTGCTGCTTATTTTAGCAAAAGTTGCTTTAGTTGGCCTAGATTTCCCCCCTCTTCAATGTTTTACTTTCAGTAACTATGATTTGTACAAAAACCAGTTACAAAAATATGCAAAGTGCAAATTACATATAAAATCCCACCACATGCCAGTTTAGACCATCATAGTAAATGTACATGTTTTTTGTGAGTTAAGGTTTTTCTGAAAATGTCAGAGAATATCAACAATTGCAGAGTTGAGATCAGCTCTGTTACAAAAGGCAGAGGGTTGGAAACTCTGCTGACCCTGTTGGAAGAACTCCGTTAAGCAGCACTCCGGTTTACCCCTTTCCAATCCATTCTGTGTCAGGGAGAACACTGACAGAGGGTGGGATACGTGAAGGAAAACACTGTACATACAACACATGGCGATGGCACAATCCAAAACCTGTTTAATTACTGACACCATTGACTTTGTGCACTTTGCCTTCAGCTCCTGTTAGTTACACAGGATTGTGGGTCAGGAGAAGTCAAATTTCCCATCTTCCCTTTAAAGCATCACCAACGAAACACTTCCCTTCACAAAGTTACTCTGAACATATTGTGCATATTTCATAGCAAACATAAGAAGGATTACCAAACCAACTGGTCCGATTAATAATAATAATCTTAGTGGTGTATTACAAAAGAAATATGCAAGAGTTCCTCCTAAATCAAACTACAATACTTAGCATTAATGAAAACATTTTTAAGCACATTCTAGTGATTTTGCCATTTTCCATTTAAGACAGGTATAGGAAACCTTAAGGCAAAATGCTTTTTTTTCCCACAGAATAGGCTCTTAACAGTTTCTCCCTAACATAACGCGCACACAACAGCATATTGTCAATTTAAAAAAATATTTAATGCTGCCAAAAAGTATAAAAATACAGTAAGAATGGCAGTACAAAACAAAATATTTCCTAATTTATTTCTTTTACATCTTTCTACATTAATACAGGCATTATAAAAACACAAGATGGCAAATTATCCTGTTTTGCAAAGTAGCACACGTTGCTGGTGGTCTTCGTCCCCTCGGTGCAGTTTACTCTGTAAACAGATAACTGAGGTCTTCTTGGTATTTAACAGACCTCACATTTTGTTCCCGAAGAGGGGGAGTCATGTCTCGCTTTGCATGTCAATAATTTGCAGTTTATAGCTGCAGAATATTCACAAGTCTTGAAGGCTTAGGTGTCAGTCAGTCTCGGCCTGCGACATACAACCAAAAGAAAGTCACCGATTCAGTACAGAGTACGGGGAAAAAAAAACAACAAAAAAAAAGAACTAAGAACCGACAGCGGGTTTGCAGCCCACTGTCAACACCAAACAGCTTCTCATGCATTCCCTGGAGCAACTACAGCCTCAGAGCAAGTACTCTTGGAAAGCCGTTGCTTTTCCAGAAGGTATTTCCATGTTACAGTGTAAGACACATCCTTGCTGGAGAGCTTCAAGTACAGGTCTCAGTCCAGCAAACCACTTCCTCACATATTTAACCCCAAGCATTGCAGAAGTCTCGGGCCTCAGTGGGACTGTGGCAAGCTGCATCTCAAAACATATCACCTCTCATGGCTTTGTATACCAATCCTGGCACAGTGACACAGAAATAACTGTTTCTAGGCAAAGATTTCCTGTAGCGAGGAAGACATCCCAGCACTGGACGTTTTGTTCTTAGCTAAGGAAAGGTCTACTCCGAGGAACACAGAAAGACACCTTGGTACTCATAGCACCACACCCCCAAGCTACTGCAAGTAAAACGCGTCTGAGTTCTGTGAGCACTACGCTGATTCATAAAGCAGCTTTCCTTGATCAGTTATGACACGTTGTAAAAGGGCTTCCAAGTATTTATCCTTCCAATTTAAATAAAGACTCGGACAGAGATGCAATTTTGAACACATTTATTTTTCGTACATAAAAAAGAAAGACTGACTTAAAACTTCGGGGGCAAACAAAAAAGCCCAGGAAGACTACTACTTTGCAAATACCGTCCTCTGGCTTAAGCCACTCAGCTATGCAGAAGACTTTCTCTTTTGTCATCCTTAATTTAGTTTCTTGTGCAGTCCTCAAGTGTCTCAGGTTTTACTATAATGCCAAACAGCAAACTAAATATTTTGGTTTACATTCATTAAACATAAAGCTAGCCAGGCTTTTTAATTGCCTGCACGATCCAGTCACACATACATGCATACACATTTATGCCTCTTCCCTTTCCAGGGGGATATAAACTGATGTCAGTAAACCATTTTACTCGAGGTTTAACAGAACAAGCTAAGTTTCACTTGCAACATCTCACTTCCATAAAATAAATCCATAGGTTTTTTTCAAATTGCTATTTCACACTGAATTAAATTATTTTACTTAATACATTTCAAAGAAAATACAGATGTACCGTCACTCTAAGTGGACTGTCCCTGCACGAAGAACATAAACAGGAAACCTAAAGGACTAATTCCAACTTTGCAAACTCTGTGCAATGGAGGTCCAAATGTTTGCAAGGAATTTTTTTATGAAAATGTGCATAATTTGTACATGACTGTTCATCTGAGAGTCAAACATTGTTTAATCAAATTCAGAGATGCCCACTATGCAGAAAGTATTTCGACTGATGCATTTCCAGAACAGAGGGGAAAACCCAACAAAGTAACAGTTTGAACCAAGCCCAACAACATTTTAGAAGTAGCACAGGACCAGCCAGCAGCTTGCCAGAAACCGGGATGGGGGGAGGCAGGACGGGTCAGAAGGCACATCCTTCAATTTCACCCTTTAAGCATTTCCTGTCATAGAGGTGCCTGGGATTGACAGTTCTTCATTTTGGTCTGTAGTTGTTCCTATCTAACATCCAAGTTGTGCAAAACTGCTGCAAATTTAAATCCTACAGAATAATGAAGAACCACAAGGGCTTAGTGTGCAGCAAGGAGGACAAGCCTCCTCTAGATTTTGTTTTTTAAGGATTAGTGGTGGACCAAGAAGAAGACTTTTATCCAAACTGCTACCTGGAACGTACTAAGAGACCTATCGTTTGATTTTCCTTCCTATTTTTATACTGTCATGAACAATTCACTGTTCGAAATAGTTTTGTCCAAGACTTGTATTGGTTCATCCTCCTTAAACTATCAACAGTTAAGACTTCCAAGGTACTTGCAATCTCAGAACCAAACTTTTACAGAACTGCTGAATGTGCAAGTTCTGCTTTATTGCCTCAAGAAGGTAACATTGCAAGGTGATGCGAGACAGCCGCCTCCTGCCCTGTCCCACCCTGAAATGAGGAATGCTTGCTCAGGATCAAGAAAACCAAAAAGCCAGAATTTAGGAGATGGAATCAGGAAACAACTCCAGTGACAACCTGACATGCTGCCGTTAAGAGCTCAGTGCCTGTATGTACGATACTGGTGGTCCAGGAAATCCTTCTCATGCCAAGAGCAGGGCAATAAATGACAGTGCGGTATCAGTGAAGGTTTTTGCCTGCATGTTTTCCTTAGCTGCTTTTGAGTATTTAGAATAAAATCTGGAATATTTCTGTTACAAAAGCATTTAATTACATTCCATGTGTTTTTCCATAACCAAAATATCTTTATAAGGCACATACATTTACAACTACTAACAGTTACATCTGATACTGAAAAACCTGTCTTCTCAATTTAAAGGGAAAAAAATCTTTTGAGTCTTTTTTTTTTGCTATAAGCTACTGTGGTTGTAAAAACTGTGAAATGTCTTAAAGTGTGTAAGCTGCCTGCCTATACTGTGTCACAGCAGTCAGCAAGTCATTTTGTTATTAGGGCTGCACATTTGGTCAGCAATGCCACAGAACAAATTGTCTCATTCTAATGACGCACAAATTCCTGAATTCAGAACTGTATGAAACTACACTTGTTTTCCTGATCTGGACCCTTAAGCATTTGTTTACTATACAAACAGTGTGGTCCAAAATAGTATTAGCTATTGCGAAATGGGAATTTCAAAGAGTAAACTGAACTTAGCTTTGTGTAGTAAATGTCAAAGTAACTGGGCCCTGTGCCTCGCATGTTACTACCAAGCTTGGATGTTCTGGAAAACTTGCAAGTTAATTCCTTTGAATAAGGAACAAAGTAACCATCCAGCTCTTTCAGCATTTTTCAGCAGTAAATCCTGGAAGCACTTTACAAAAAGGGAGTAGTGAGAAAGAATACTCCTGAAACCCCACACCCAACAAAAAACAACCAAGCTTAGAAAATGGAAGAAAACATGACTTTTCTGAAGTCACCCAACAAGGCAATGCTTGAATAAATAAAATCCAGGTTTCAAAGTGCAATCCGATCCTAAAAATTATTAGATCTCAACTTGGACAAAAAGAAGCTATGTACAGTCACATACCATCTCTGTATTCAAATGTAATTTAAAGGGCAGAAAGCGATTTGTGTTGAATTTCTATTTAGAAAGTGTTATCACCCAAGTAATGGAAAGGGAGTGCTCGATAATTTTAAAGGGGTTGTAGCATAGGTATTCCCAAAATGTAGTCATTAAGTGTTTACTGTCATGTCTCTAATACAGTGCTGGAGAACCTGAAAAGCTGTTCTAGACTTTGTGAAGCCACCAAAGCAGCTCATACAGGTGAACAAACTGGGTATGGCAGAACACTATCAACATTTCTCTTCTATTAAAACCACTCTTGGAAGTCCAACTATCGTTTCCTTTGATGTGCTTTCTACACCTATCACTGATGAAAGAATTCTATTCTTTCTAGCAATTAAAATCTATAGACACGCAAAATACTCTGTCTCACATTTAATGGAATGTCAGAACTTGAACAACGTTGGCCTTCAAACAGTAGCTGAAGTATGAACACATTAATCAACAGTATGATTTTCAGTGGGGGCCAAGTTCTCAAAAGCCTTAAAAAAAAATCAAATGTTTACGCCTTACTTAAATAATGAAAACTACAAAAAATAAATAAGGAATGCAAATTAACAGAGCAGAAATTGGCAAGTGCTTCATCAGACCCCTAGCTGCTCATTTCGAACTGAAGAGTCAAAATATGGGGAATGGTTGCACTGTTCTTTTCATGCACAAATTATAATTACATTTAGTTTCAAAATGAAATCCTTTTGGTCAGAAATTTGTACAAACTGAGCCTTTAAAAGTACAGTGAACTACAAAAAGATTAAATATGCAATTATAAAATATATTTATCCTAGGTCATAAGAATATAAAATGTTTATGTTCATGTCACTAGTACATTACACATTACACATATTTAAGGATAACTTCTTTGCATTAATAATGTAAATGATACAACACTGTTTATTGCTTATGTCAGGCATGTAAATTTAAACCAGACAGCCTTCAGCAGCTAAACCTCCACGGTTCAGCTTTGCTTAAGATCTGGTAGAACACCATTTTAAAAAGTGTATAAACAGTTGCAGCAAGTTTGTACCTGCTCATATAAACAAAAAACATCAACTCTGGTGGGGGGCAGCGGTTCATTTTTGTAAGTACCTGCAGTGGAAAGTCCTGAGATGTCGACATGGGATCAAGTTTACATCACTTCTCTATTGTATGTAACAGTCTGTACCCATTCCAGGAGTAAGGAGTTTACTGCTTAAAGTCATACCCCTAGTCATTAACTTGCAGCAAAATTAGCTGTTGGAGCAGTCACGCTTACTGTTTACTTACAAGGAATGTTCTTGAAAATACATTTTCCAGAAAGAATAAGCACCAACTAAAATCAGTGTACCAAACCCAATCTTAGTGATAATAGGTTTCCAATATAACCACCTTTTTCTTTTTCTTTCAGTCTCATTTAGCTTCTGCTTCATCTGCTGCAGTTTTTGTGTTGTGTTTGCTTTTCTATCCTCCCGCAGTCGTTTTCGGGCAGAACTGAGAGAGAAAAAAAAGGTAAATATTACATTGTAGAACAGGAAAAGAGGCTATTACAATATTAAAACAAGCCTCTTTCCAACACACTCCCAACAGTTAACCCACCAGTAAGTAGCATATGGCAGCAGTATGTAAAATCCAAACCAAGCAATCTTTGATTATGTTTTAACCACCTTGATATGGAGAGTTTCAGAGAAGTGAAGCCCCATGAAGTAAGTAAAGACAGATGTAAAGATGTACATACATCTTAAAGATGTAAAGATGTAAAGATGTACATTGTGCTTGACCTACGTGTTCAACAAAGAACAGATGAAGTCAGCTAAATTATCTGAGCTTTGTCTTTCACCCATGTCTGTGTCCCATTTGGTGGCAGATATTTTGCATGGAGGCTGGTTTTATACCCAATGTGTCAGGTATTATGTGCAAATATTCATAGTATGTACACAGGTGCCTCCACTGCAGAGTTCACAACAGCCTCCATGATACACCAATCTAAACCTACTTACGCCTACATGGAGGTTTAATAGTAAATCAACTCAGGCTGTAACCCAGATCTTGAGAAAGGACACATGCTGAAACTCAGTTCTGTGTGTTGTTATACTATCAGGGCCACCTTTTAATTCTTGTCTCCAAAAGTACCCTCACAATCAGTCTATGACCGAAAAATCACTTTGATTGTGTCAAGTCCTAGCATGCAACCACCACACTGGCACCCACACCCCGTCCTGCTTGTGGGAGCTTCCTTCCAATATCTACAGAATTGCTGTCATTCTCTCAGAAACGCTCATGAAGACATGGAAAGACAAACCCATGAGGGCATTTGGTGAGTCAGCTATTATTTCAGAATTCCAGCCTATCTACATTGAATGCTGTGTCTCTGATTATGGATTAACATTTGGTGACTCCCCCGTGGGCAGGCACAAGTGACACAGTGGCTCCCAGCTGAGGCACTAGTACTCGTGAGGCAGACACACTTGATGGAGAAAGGCAAATTCACATGACACAGCTAAACCACAGAAACCTACTTGCAGTGGTAAATTTAATATGAAGAGAGGGTAACATATGGCTCCAATGATACTATTACAACCACTATACAGAAAGTCATAGGTGATAAAACCTTTGTCTTTCTGAGGTACCATGTATTTTTTGAAACAGAAGTTAACAGTATTTAAAAATTAGTAACAAATTATTTTGGGCTATTTTAAGACCTAATCTGCACCGCACAATGGAGTTCAGTGACAGTCTGTAGGAAAAAGCTTTCAAGCATGAGGTTTAGCTGCTTCAGTTAGAGATGCTTTCTTCTCTTGACCTTTGAACAGTAAAACTGTATCACAAGGAATAATTGATGTTGTGTTTTTAAAATAATCAAATAAGACAGTCAAATACCACCTGTCCTTCCTCTCCACTGAAGAAAGATCTTGAGGTTTTCTTATAACAAGAAAGAAACCTTTTGAGACAGTGTATGTGCCTTCTGAAAATATTTCTTCATCTTGCCTACCTTTCGATGTTCCCATCGGTGACATCGTGAACTTTAGTAGACAGGTCAGTGTTTATTTTCTCCATTTGATCTTTGTTCTCCAGGCCTAAGCTGTTCCCATTGTACTTCTCTGTCATTATTTTAGCTGGGTGTGGAGGAGACTGCTCAGAACTTGGTGCTTGGTCCTCCTTAGAGAGCTCCTTCCACCGTTTCTGCAAACATGGAAAACATATTTCAAACATTCCCCTAACACTAAAGACCCTCCTTGCTCAAGATGTTTTCCAAACAGACACAAAAGTAAACTACCAGATCAAGAAAAAAAAATTGCTAGATGAAGAAAAAAGGTTAGCTGAAGATGCATCTTCTCCAACAATGATCAATGATCCTTTGTTCTACTTCTCCAGAATGATGCTACTAAGGTGGCATGAGGCCACTAATTTCAGGGTTCGTACTCTCCATAGTTGCTCCACAATTAGAAAGTAGACTGTGTCTTGTATCATCCTGCACTGTCCAGCACTTTCCATCTCCCTCCCTCCACTCACTACAGGCCTACACTGTGCTCTTACCTTTTATGGCTTCAAAATACAACAGGACCTTTTATGCAAAACCTGCCTAAATAGAGAGCACTGGGGAAATTAAACTGCAGTTATTTACGTCTGTCGCAGCCTACTATTCCACCTAGTGGCCCATTAGCCCAGAGATCTACTGCATCATGAAACAGTTATTCACCTTGTTTTGAGAAGTAATATGAAATATAATGGGGAAAAAAAATTTGAAAGTAAACCTGGTTTGCTCGATCTCTGCCCTAGTGGGTAATGGTTCTAATGAAGAATAGTCTGAAGGGCTTGCTGCAATAAAACTTTGTGTAGAAAAAAAACCTACAAAGTTCACAGGAAGGAAAAGAATTGGCCCTAAAAACCCGTAGTTTCTTTCCTCACACAACTCATTCAATGCCTGTACAGACATTGAATACCTTGTTGAAAAAAAAAATCAGTTACTTTTAAAAATCTTTGATAAGGAGGATGAACTGAAAATTGACTCTTCTCCAAACAAGTGAGAGATTTCTGTCTGTAGAATTCAAGATTGCTGGTCTAAACTAAATGTCAAACTCAGAGAGCGATATAAAAAAGCCATCTACTTATAAACTGCTGACAGAATGAGGGGGTTTTTAACAACGAACTGACTCCTTCATAGCAAAGGAGCTTCCAGTATCGATCTGAAATTCACAAAGGGACTAGTATTGACCCAGAAATACTTCATACTCAGAGGTTTTCTTTTTCTCTTAAACGAAAAAATAAGCAGCCACTAACAAATGAAAATCCACTTGGCAGCTCCCTCTTTACTGTCACAGAAAAAGGCCTTTTGGAAGACATGTTTGTGTCCATAACAGACTTGCTGGCTAATACAAATACTGACTACATCTGGAGTGACAAGCTACACAGGAAGAACTGAAATCAGAGACAACTTAACTACTCTTGTCAAACAGAAGGATTTATCGCCAAGAATTCTATTCTAAACATATAATAACAATTGCTGAAATGGCTGGTAATTCTAAGTTTGAATATCTGTGACAAGACTATGTGAACAGTAGGACCAACAAAATAATATACAACCTGAAGCAGACAGACTGCACATGTGTTGCATTTGCAGCCAGGAGCTGGAAGCAAGCTGAGTTTGTGTTTGCAGTTTACTGACTTCCGAAATCCATGGATATGTCAGAGATGAACATTTAGCTAATGTTATAATAGAGAGGCACTCAGTAACATCATGTCTTCCCCATCACACAGAGAAGTGAATACCTCTCACACTCTGGAGAGTACAACTGTTCCATTTGGGGGCAAAAAAATAGCCTAGCTGACCTTGAAGGGAGAAACACTCCTTTTAAGTACTGCCAATTGATTTTCTGCACATGACCCTGAGGCCTAAAGAGAAAAGCACCAGGACAAATGCCTGCAATGCAGGAAGCAGTGGTTTAAGAAAGATCATCTGAACAATCATAAAAAGAAAAAGAGAAAAAATGAGAAGAGTGTCTTCTTAGCCATTCTTAGTATGAAGAAATAACACACTTGAACCCGACTGCTCCCTTGTATCTAGATAGGGAAGTGTGGGAACTAGAGCTGCTCACAGTGTGGAGCATGGCTTTTTAAAAAACAAAGCAGAAAAATATTGCTGGAGACAGTACTTCATACCACCAGAAACAGTTTCCAGAAAATAAAAAGACTAAACTGCTGTTAGTATTAGGATGAAACGTAAAGTCTTCTAGGCATATGGCAGAGGTGTTATACTAGCAGGACACTACCCCGATGTTGATTAGAAGTTGTGCAAAATTATTTGTTTACACAGCAAGTCAAGAAACATTTGTGAAAGAGAAGAATCAGACAACTACCAGAACCCCAAAAGAGAGGAAATGTATTTTAGCCTATCTGCTCTATTAATGATTTTAAGAAATAAAATAAACAAACGCTAGCACATGAAAGCAGAATCACTCCAGTCCTCCCTCACAGCTAGCCCCACCGACTTAACATAGCTGCAGCTACTGTTAGTTTTGCAAGCCACTCTGATATAAGAGTGAGATTTGGTAATTGTCCAGGTTCTACTAAATGTAACACAGATTTTAAGGGATATGAAAAAACACAGCAAGTTTAGTAATAAACATTATCTGTAGCATCAGGCAACTTTCACTGTTAGTAAATATCAAGAAATTCGAAAAAAGATCCTTACTATCTTCAAAGCAGTATTGGTCATTCCTTTTGTTTTTTAGTATTGAAAATATCAATGGAAACTTCTTTTTTTAAACATCTGTACAGACAAATTAATTTTGTATTTTATCTAAGACAGGACATATACAGAGGATTAAAAGATTGGTTCATAGAAGGCGCTGAACAGATACCCTTTGATACCTCCCATGCATTTACTGAGAAAGGCTGATTTTTTTAATTCCACAAAATTACATGTTTTAAAGTAATTTGGAGCTTATTTTTTACTACTGTTGCAGTTTGCTGCTTAAATATGTGGAGCTAAACATTTACCTGTATAGTTGAATCGCCCATTATAAATTTTGCTCCTTCTATTACAGCCATATATGAAAATCTTAGTTGATCTGGAGTCTGAATAAGTCCCATTCGGTATTTTCTCATATCTAGTAATACCTTCTTAATATCTACAGAAAATGGGTCCTTTTTTTCCATCTGTAAAGAAAGTTACATTGAAAGTGTCAATGATGTATAAAAAATAATTGCAAGTCAGTCATAAAATTCAATCTTAAAATTAATTTCTTCATATTATGCTTATATTATATAGAAAATTAACCACTCAGTCTATTTCTAATTTGTTTTTACAGGAAAAATACAAACCTTCTAATGAAAACTTACTATGAACAAATCAGTGATCCTATATTAACCCAAGAAACCAGTACCCTAATATCAAGTCTTAAAATTAACAAATTTAGATATGCTTGTTTTTATTCAGGCATGTATTTGAACTTTGAAATAAGGCTATTAGAAGCAGAACTGTAAAGGAGCATTTCCTACTGCTCCTGAGTGGAACAGCAATTTAGACTGACTGAATGGGGTGGAAGTTTCTTTATTTAAAGCAGAATGCTTAATCCAAGCAATGCACACGCTTGTCCCCACATTCCATTCATGGACTGTTTTTAAACATGTATCTCCATTTTTTGCAATGTTAACCTTAAATCATCTAATACTAAAGTGTACTTACATCAAAATACATCCATTTTTCAAAATGCATAAAAGAAAAACTGAAGAAAAAACCTAAAAATAAGTTGAGAGGACCTAACCAAACCAGAAGAAAAGCCTCTTGCAATTAAAATAAAATCTTGTTTTACCTAACCCTGTGCTGTCCTCTTCACTATTACCACACACAGGCAAAGAAAAAGTCTGTGCCTGGACTTCAAAATCCAACAAAAAATTAAAGCGATTTTAAATATTATTTAATACTTCAGTTTGCTCATGTCATGAGCAATTATAGATGATGCAGTGCACAGAGTAAACAAAAAAATCTATATATCCACATGACACTGCAACTGGCTACAAAGCTGCACCTCCCAGAGCACTGCACAGCAGGGGAAATTCTGCAACACCCACCCTTCATTACACACTGCAGGAGATCCAGGGACATGCCCGAATTCTCATCCTAGTTCAAATAACAATTTTCTTCACTCTGAAGAAAAGGGGCGCATCAGACCTGCGAGATACTCCATGTTTGGAGAGAAAGACTTATGGATTCAATTATCTCAATATACATTCACAAGTTTTACTTCAAACTTTCATTAAAAAAAAGAACAACCAATCCTCAATCTTTTCTAAGCACATCTTAAATAAAAGGAAAAAAATGTTTACTATTTACTTTCCAGAAAGCTTTGAAAATATGTAATGTACTTCAAGATAAATTTGTAAATGCATTTCAAGAGCTGTGTTTTCAAACTGTCAAAATATGCAAAATAAAAAAAAGCATGTCTTGAAGTTTCCACTGGCATGTCATTAATTTCAATGCTTTTAAATGCTTTTAAAGCTTTCTGACCAAAAAGACCACATTGGGAAGGGAGGCAGGGTGTCAGGAGAAGGAAGGAGGTGACAGAGAAAATGAGCAAACACTTACCAGAACCAGACAAGTGTCTACTAACGAAAATGTGCCAGAACGTCCTATCCCTGCACTGCAGTGAACTACTGCAGGCCCGTGTTCAGGACTCAGTGAACCAGACTCTCTGACTTTAAACAGGAAGTTCAGGAATGAAGCTGGGGATTCAGGAACTCCAAAGTCTGGCCATGTGGTATAATGAAAATGAGAGATCATTCTGGACTCACCACTCTAGAAGTGAAAACAAATAAAACAATACAACTAGAAAGTATTCCTCTTTTGTTCAGTTAGCACATTTCCCCAATCTACATCAATAGCTGTTTTCTATTTTAAACCTCCCATTTAGACAAACCATCCAATAACTTGCTGCAAGTTGGATGAAGCTAACAGCGCAAGCTGAAGCAGATTCTTCATCCCAGTTAGTACTGTCTTCCTTTGCAACTAGTACCATTCACATTTTTTCCTTCTTCTCAAATTAAAAAGTATATTTGGGTTGCTTTACTACTTACTCCCAAATATCCTTCCCTTTCTACCTTAATGCAGTGTAAAGGCTGACAGCAGTTACAAGACAGCTAGAATTAATACTAGCAAAACAGTCTGCATCAGCATTGTATGCACTCTCCACTCTTCCTCAGAGCAAGTTTTAATGCCAAGAGCTCCTTTATACTAACCACATTACTGAGAGGAGCAGGAAGCGTTTTGAAAATGGCCTATAAGAACCCACACAGCAGGATGTCTAGCGAGCCTTCTGCTGGACATATTCAGTCTTTTTAAGTAAAAAGGGAGGACTCCAAAATCATACAGTTGCTTTAGAACCACACAGCTCCTCTCCTAACACAACCAACTGCCTGCAACTATTGAAATGACAGCAAGAAGTATGTATATAAAATTTGGATCATAGTTTTAAGGAATTCACTTCAGAGCTGCTGTTAAATGGCAAGGCATGGTGATTCTGAGACAAACTGATCACGGATTTTAGCTCAGAAATTTTAGAAATGTTATTTTTACCTTCGCTCCACTGCATCTGATTTTCCACATAGACTGAAACCTACCTAAGCCTCAACAGAGTTTGAACACCAGAGGATTTAAAATATCAATGTATTCTGGAGAAGCTATTTTTCTTTTTAAGCAACAGTAAAATACAGCCATGAAATTAAAATAAATTCTACTGTTTTTCATATCCTCAGTCTGTTTCAACTTCTTAAGAGAGAGACAACTTACGAAACTCCTTTGTGAAACTAAAATAATCCAGTTTGTGGTTACCACAGTAACAAAAATACTCTCCCATTTTGCCTTTTGCCTTCAAAGCCTGATACTGCAAGACTGCCAATATTTTCACAGAAAACAGTAGATATTAGCATGACTCCAGTCACTTTCAAATGCACAGTTATCTTCCAGAAATATTTTGTCTTTTGGCTAAGAGCTCAACAAGGACAACAGAATGTGATATACAACATTGGGAAAATGAGTTCACGTTAAGATTTCATATGGAAAAAGAGATTACCAAGGCCTAAATTGTGTAAATACACTGGGACTTCCCTCTATCTGAAGCAAAGCATTAAAACAAGAGTTTGAATTTTCAACTGAGATCTTCCTACTACTCTTCTGTAAATAGGTTTTCAAGTGGCGAGTTAACTCACGAATCAACTGAAATGACTCATTTCTTCAAAAATCATGAAGGAGATACATTTTTTCTAAGAAATCTGGAAATAACACTCAAGCAATTTCCTATATTTCTAAGAAAAATAATTGATCACTTTAGAAACAAAATAAAGAAGAAAACTGAAGAGGTGAGCTAAATGCACACACTAAGTCAATCCAAGGTTAAAGTTGTTCCTTGTGAATCTAAACAGGGGCAACTGATACTCCCTCTATCAAAATTGTTAGATAGCATAGCAGATGAAAGCCTCCCTTACACTTCAAGAAGGCAAAGATGCCCTTTTTTGTCATTTGGCAACAAAAAAGGTGATCTGTGGGGGTTTTGCATGGGTTTTGCCCCGCCCCAATCTCATCCTGTAACAAGCACTAGCATCCTCTTCCTGGAAAAAAAAAGGAAAAAGGCACTGCTTCAAGCACATGGCCAAGTGTCAGCCTATTTATACAATCATCTGAAATAGATATTTTTAAAAGAAAGATTAAACAGCGGTGTTGTATATGTCACTCAGCTCTAACCCCCAGAATTATATTTTTTCCACTCTTTCTTGTATGAAGGGTTTATCCAACCCATGATTTTCCATCCCTTCAGCTCATTTTAAAAATACCTAGTCTCTTCATCTTTCTACAAGAGTCCCATTGCAGTGCACTGGAACCAGCTGGTCGTCTTTGAACTTGCAGTCTCTAATCCTACAGCCAAATCCCATTTGAATATTTCAAACCTCCCACATTTCTCACTTAAACAGAATGGCTCTTTCAAGTGGTGCTTGGCAGTCAAGCTGTACAGCTGAAATACTGCCTTTGTGTGGATATCCATACCACCCTTTCTTGAAGAACTCCCCGTCACTGCGCCATGCACCATGGCTATCACTTACATGAAGTGACGTGGGATGGTAGCGAGAAGAGCTTTGGCTTGCTAAAGATTCACAAATGTTGATGGATAAAAATTGAAATTTAAAGAACAACTAACTTCATATGAAGTGTTACCAGGAAACAAGCTAGTCTTTTAAATTAAAAAACCCTGGAATTCAAGATTCAGGCACTAATAAAAAATTTTATATATTATACACAAGGAACATATTTCTGCATGGTAAATGAAAACCAGCTTGTTCTATGGTAACCACAACACAATCTTCCCAGATTTATTACCTAAGACTAGCTACCAAAAAAAAAAAAAGCCAACCATTTTTCAAAAAAATTACTCAAACCATTCTAGTGACATTTTTAGTAACTACTGGGATAAGCTATGTTGGCTAAAACTGACAAACTCAGAAAGTTACCACCACAGAACTCTCTAATGACTGCTGGAAACACCAACAGCATATCCAAAGGATGATCAAAGCACATGCTCCAGGTTACAAGCAGACAGCCACAAGAGGACTTGAGCAGAAAAGCAGTATGCCATTAGATTAACTTCCATCAAAATAAGCCTTGCCATGAACTTTTTACAGTGACAATCCAATCTCTCAAAACAAAACAGCACAAAAATCTTAGAATAACTTCAGGTTGTTAATCACCTAAGAGTATAAACACAAATGAAATACTACCAAAATGCTCAAAAGAAATTGGTGCCTTCAGTGTCAAGTAAAAAAGGTGAAGATAGAAAAACACTGCTCTGTCAAGTTTCACACACTCCTTATAAAACTCTACATTTTATAATTTAAGTGCTACTGAAATGGTCAAATATATGTAGGCATAACATACACCTACAACCCCACAGTGGGTCCTATATTTAATGATCATGCCTTAAGTACAATAGCAACTAATTTGACCATATAAAAATGAGAAGGCATGCTGTAAGGGCAATATTCTATACACTGAAATTCAAAATCATAAATCATCTTTTACCAGAGCCTTTACTGCTTGGCAAAATGGTTTTCAAAATTTAAAAAAAAAAAAAAAGGCAATGAGGATAATGGGGCCAAATAATCCTCACAAACATTTTGGTTCCTCCACAGGATCAGCCAGTGAGGGCCACTAAGCAGTCTTGAGTTATCTTAATCTGACAGCCACAGACACACAGAAGCTTGACATTCAGTTAAGAATCCATTTCGCTAATGGGTTTTTCCAAATATTTGCTATTTGCAGAGGACTCAGCGTTCTACTTGGGATTTATTAATGGTCCTTACTTTGAAGTATCAGAGCACCAGTGTCACATCAAATTTAGTTCATTTCTCCTAGTCCTTTCTCCTCCAGCAAATACTTTCTTTGCAAACCTCTCCTTCATCTGCTGTATTCAGTTCTAGAAACCCAGTCTGAGCTACCTTCATTAAGGTTCCTTCGGTAATTTCAAATTACATCGCTCCATTTCCTGACCCATGCAATCCCTGTTTCCTTGAAGTTCTGATGGTTGCTTGCCCTCCCATTGCTTATCTGAATTTTCCAGTAACAGTGTGGTAGTTTTCCTTATAAGCATTCATCATGTGTCACACTGTAACCTTCTCAGGGTATCTGGGTTGCCACACCCGAAGTTACTGAAAACAAAAGTTTTCTTTCTCTAAAGATCAATACTTATACTTGTGACAAAAAAAAAAATCTAAAAGTAGAAATGAGTAATATAAAAAACATATTCAACACAAGGTGGAGTTCTTCTGAAGCTAGCTGTCAATAGCTAGCAATCTTGCCATAATATTGTCATAAAACTTAGGAACCCTATCCAATACAAGGTTATTTTAGAGATTTAACAAAAGGCTCTCAAACACCTGACTATCACTTGTCCAGTATGCTGGGAGACTTTGCTTCAAATCAGACATGCAATAGCTTCACACATAAATTATTACAAATTTTAACACGCACACAGTATCTTCTTTCTACCTTTACTTCCCAACAGGGGCATAGGTTTGTGGAAGCCTTCACAGAAAGTCTTTCCTCAAGGAGAGTTCTGAACCTGAGCTATTACAGCAGAAAGCAGCACTCAACTCCCAGAAAGGTTGGTAATTGACACCAACAAAATCATGGAGGATACACAATGAACCATGGTGGAAAGGCAGCTTCAAATGTCTGTATTCCAAAATTCTAAGGACTGGATCAGGCAAAAAATAAGTAAATTCCACAATAATAACCAGCATGACAAAGAGCATTAGAAATATTTTCCACACTTTTGGAAAGATACTAATCAATACCATCTTCTCTCCAAAGTTTTACTGGACTATGCTAGCCCCAACAGTAAAATGTCTGCCTAGAACAAATATTAACTAATCATACCCCCTAACCCCACCTACACTTCCAAGTGCTCTTTAACAAAATCAACAACAAAACAACCAAATATTCAGAGGTTGCTTCAATGTAACAACAGTAAACAAGCAGTTTACTCTTCATACAGATGTATTTTGCTTATGTCTTAAAGAGATTTGTTGCAGTAAGACAAACTGACTTGAGCTCAGAATGGTTGTATTATAAGGACAATCTTGGTTCTCTCTGTTTTCAAGGAAATACTAAAATTTAAGTATTCTTGGCATCCAGAATACATTTTGTTCATGAGTCATCCTATATTCCAGGCAGAATGGCTAAATGTCTTACACTCTGACTCCACCAAAGGCCCCTACAGAATAACTTGCATAAACACAGTTAAGCTCACATTTCAAATTACTGTGAATACTCAGTTCCCACAAGTTTTATGGTATAATTATCAAATTCTTACAAAAGGTTGCATTTAACACTCAATAGTGTTAGTCTAGAAACTATGCAGCTTTTTTGTTCAAGTAACCAAGTATGTTTTACTTCTTGTAATGTTTTATATAAAATTTATTCTTTAATGTTCATGGAGCCTTACAAAAGTGCCAGCACATTAAAATAAAAATTCAATACAGACAGTTTTCTGGGTATTTGTGAAACTGATTTACGTGACATCTGAGAAACTCTGTACAGTGCTGACAGACCTGCATTGTTGGTCCAAAACAAACCCAGATACTTAAGCGCTCAATAGCTCCAACTCAGAAGTCTGCTATAGTAGATGTTGTGCTATTCCTAAAGGGATTTCTGCATTTTTCAGTTAATATTATGTCCAAACATAAACGTGCAATGAAAATTGCATCCTTTGAAAACAAGAAGTTTAATAGTAGGGGCCAATATCAGCCAAATAATCCCAGGATAAAGACTTTCTGGTAGTTAGGAAAACTTGCATTCAGCTTTCCTAAAAGGAGAGTTACTCTTTCTCAGGCACTAGCTTGCTAGCACTACTCCTCTTTTCTTTGCTTTTGCTGTCAATAAACAAACTACTAAACAGAAATTCTTCAGGTCAGTAGGATGTATTTCAGAAAGCTCTTCTCACATGGAAAAAAACAAGGAACAACATGCCATCTTTTATCATGATGGTCTCACAAGGGAGGTTTTGAATTAACAACTACCCCAAAATATCATCAATAGTTACTATAAACTCAAATATTTTTGAACAAATATATCAAGTTGTATAAAACAACATACAGAAGAACATCTTCAAGCTTTCCTTTCCCAAATCCTCTGATAAGATAACCTTGAATAAAACTTGCCATACTAGCACTTTCAATTAATATAAGGCAAGATTTATAGGGAGAGAGAGTATCTTACAAGACACAGCTGGAACAAACAGACAAGCTCTTCAATCCTGTCTTCCGCTCTGAAACAGAAGCAGCAAATTCCAACCCAAGCTCAGGCCACGAACAACTTTTTTGAGCTTAACTTGGTTAAATTGTCAAAGTGCTTAATTTTTTAAGAGAAAAGGATGGTTGTTCCTGTGAAGCAAAAGGGGAGGTAAGCAAGAGGAGATAGTTACCTATCTACAGGCGGTAATTACCCTTCCCCAAAAGACTTGAGAGCTGGACTGAATTACATGGAAAACACAAGTTCCACTAAAAAACCCCAGTAATTATTGGGTCAGATTTCTGATACTCAAAGGAAATTAGAATTTTCAACTCCTGTTAGGTTTAACATTAGGTTAATTCTTACAGCTCCTTTTAGAATCACCGCTACCATCAATCACAATTCAGCTTGCTAAGGTACGGCTAAATGGAAAATATAAGTATAAAAATGACGAAGACATTATCTCTTTTATTGTATAGACTGAGGTCTAACTCACTTGCTTATACTGCACACAAACATCTTCAAGACTCTGAGAAGCCAAGTGCATTAAAATTTCCATTGTAAAAGCTGAATCAAACCTGGAGTGACAACATGCTAGACAGTTCTCATGGTACACTTAAGCCCACATATAGGAGCTGTACAGACTGAGAAAAGCTTACGTTGATATTTTCTAATTGCAGTAGATGTACTGTGTAATAGGATTTGACGTCTTCAGATACTAGCCTCACACGGAAACCTGTTTCGCTGAATGTCATAACTTCCTCTTCTTTTGTTGGCCAGTATTGGGCACACTTCACCTAATTGATTTTTTTCAAAAATAAGAAAGAAAAAGAAGGAAAAAAAGAGAAAAATCTGGTTAAAAATCCTAATATCTTGGGCTTTGCTTGTGCAGATTCTGATACCCCATTATTCAATACAGTAGACTCAAGTACTTGCTCCCAGCTTGAGGAATTCTCAAAGCCCATAATGTTTACAGCCTAGTTACTACAACTGCTCCAATAGCAGTCCAGCTTTATCTGTTTATGCTTTCTTTCTTTGCCAGGCTAATATGTTTTGAGATACATCTTAACTCTTCTCCCTCTTCCCTGTCTAGTTCTCTATGGGGAACCAAAATCTCTTCTCAGCTATTTCAGCATTTCCTCCCTCCATTTCTGAAATGCACACCTGCATATTTACAGAACTCTTCTATCAAATCCAGTTCTCCCCAGGCTTCTTGAATACTGAGAAGTTCCAGTGAAACAAAAGAATGAACTAACAAAGCAATGCAAAACAATTCTTTCTTCTATTCCTCTTGCTCTGCACTAAAATTTTCTATAGGAAGATTTTTCCATAAGAAAATAAGTGACATTTTAAAGGACCAGTCATATCTTTTTCACTAACTAATCTACTCTGAAGGAAAAATATAAATCTTAAATTACATGCATTTATAGCTATAATACACAATGCTCTTAGCTACATTAGCAGGAAAACTACAACATAACAGAAAATGTTTGTATTCTGCACATAATACCATCAGTTTTAAATAATCAAAAATAACCAGATCAGTTTGACAGTTCTTGGGCAGCAGTTTGTCTTTGCTGTTACAGCTAACATGTCTATATGACAAATATACTACTCTGTTAGATTTAGAGGAATTAATCTAAAGCTACTTTAATTCAAACTTGTTTTCTCATCTTCCATTTCTAAGAGCACCTTACACTGCTTCAACTCCATACTATTTCTATCGGCATATACTGCTTTCTCAGATGTTACTTTTGCCTTTCTGGATGTATTTTCACCAAACAGATGCTGTTTTCACCAAACCAAATTTTATGTCTTAGGTCCATCACTCTACTGTTACATTAAATACACAGTATGCTGTACACCAGTGAGAAAATGTATTAGTGCTTTTAATGTAACAACCATTGTTCAACGGTATTAAAATCATGTGGCTTATTTTACAACTTTAGGCCCAGTGTCACTTACCGATTCTTTTTCAACAATTCTGTTCAGCATGACAACTGCTTTGGTTTTTTGTTGCCATACCATTAGCCAAAAATGACAACATGTATTAGGTAGTGGACCCTGTGTAGTAAAGAAAAACATGCGTGAGAACATACAGGCAAAGCAGTGCGGGAAACAGGAAAGAGTCTTCCTCTGAAAAGTTTAAACAAATTATTAACAGAATTATAGAAATGGCAGGCAAGAAAGTAACCACAGTGCATACATCACTCCAGTACTTAAAACTGTTGGAGATTTTTTAAGAAAAAAAAATTATCAAAAAACCCAAACAAAACAGTAAAAACTCAGGGAAAGAATATTTTGGTTTGAGCATCAATACTACTGTGCTGTTAAAAGAAAAGCTACTGCAGGCATGCTTAGAAGGCACAAGATGAATTAAGGGGTTAAAATATGGTTGCAACCTCTTTCATAAAGAATTGAAGAGCAAGAAATACTTGAAAAGCTTCATATGCAGTAAATTAATCATACTTCAATATTCCCTTTAGATTTTCTTAAAATATCATCTGTCCACAGTTACATCCCACAGGGTGTTAATATGAGATACATGTAATACATACAGGCAAGGAACGATCCAAATATAAATGATAACTGTACAAATTCCCCACCCTGAGATTCTCAACCTCTGTAATAACCCAGTATTTGGTACTACTCACCTGCGTAAGAATATAGGATCTCTGGGCTTCCTCTATGACCACTAGGCTGGCATTGATATAGTCATTCTCGGTGTTCTGGAGTTTTACACGACTATGATCATCTAAAATTCAAATAAAATTAAGAATTAATGATGCATCCATATTGATGAATACTCTCTAACAGCAAGTTTAGGTCTGACAAGTAACATGAAATAAAATTCCGCAGTACCACCAAAGCAGTAAACTACTAATATGCATGAAACTAATTTATCATCTAACTTTGATAATTGTCTGTCTCATTCTCCCCTTAGCATTCCATCAGAGTAATTTCAGGCAGCTATTAATAGCAGCTGCTCAGGAAACTGGAATACCCACTATTTTTTAAAAGAAAACAGCCAAACAAAACAACTCTCCTATATGTGCCAAAAGATGCTCACAGCTATTCCTCAAGAGCTGCATTTCCTTAATGCAACAGCACCACGACTCACACCAGGCAAGACTGTCCTATCACACCAAATCACTCCACTGCATGGTTTCCTTAATATTCAGAATTCTAGGATTTTTGGTGAATGGAAGTTTCATAGGTTGAGGTAGAATCATAAAGTTAAGCTCATACAGCTAAAAATCCCACCAAAATCTACTTCCAATAATTCAAACCAAGCATTGATAAATTTAATTTTCCTTGTAAGTTATTGTTGAATAATATACAATATAAAAATAATGAGGCACATACAAAAACATATATATATTTAACAAATCTTCCAATTAAATGAGGCCTAATCTGATTACATGGTTTCAGTCTCTCACAATTACACAGGCAAGACAGAAGATTCTCCCATTTATGGCAGAGGCAAGCGAAGGACTCAGTTTAAAATTCTAACATTAATATGAGAAATACTATCATACTGTCAGACTAAAACACTGAATAATAAAAAGTCATTGCAGCTGTTCCTAGAACCTTTCAGTATCTCATTTATTAGCCTCTAGGACACATTTACATAATCAGACTTGTTCATAGTTAGTAATCCTTCAGCCATTTATCAGTCACTGTATTACATAAAGAACACTTTTAATTTAAAATCTGTACACAACTACACAACAGAAAATGAGATCCAACTGACTGCAAACCTCCTGAAGCTCAACAGCCTCAAAAGACTGAGAAGAGTAAACAAGAAAAATAGGAAACTAAAATGAATTTAAGAGACTTCAACACATTTCAGGAAGAGATGGAAGAGATTCCTTTAGGAAACTGACAGAGCAGAGAATGAATTATGATGCAATGCCAGTTTTTAAACCTATATTCACCTGGTCTCACCCACAAAACTCAAGCATGGCGCAGACTACTGTTAATATGCAAGCCCACTTTTCCCTCTCCCATCCCTGCAGCAAAAGGCTGACTTCCTTTTGACAAACATCTTGGGAAACGCACAAAATCATAAGTTTTCACATGAGCAACTACAAAATACCAAAAATAGCACAGCTAGGATAACTGAACTCATAGACAGGCTGTACAGCATAAGGCTTATCTCAGAAATCCATTAATATAACCCTGCACAGGCAAAAAGCTGATGGCAATCAAAAAACACTGAATTAGACTCTTGTTCTGCAGACTGCTCATATGATTTTATATAAATACTTTCCATATGTTAGGAAACCTGGGAAAAGTACATTTACGAGGTCTTGATCTGCTTTTATACTCTTCCTTGTCTATCTGCTATTGGCAACTGCCAAAGACGATCTTGCTGGATTGAAACAGAGAAGTCAACAGTAAAGTACAACTGTTTCACTGTTCAAGGATTCAGGTTTGGGGTTGCTACCCTACCTCCTTTAGCTCCTAGCTTTTATATGCAGTCACATACAAAACGCACAGAGAACAGAAATATTCTCAAAATTCATTTTTAATATAAAAGTATGAGAAATCTACTGGGTTAGTCTGTTTTTATTAGCATTCCAGTTGTAAGGCAACACCATCTTGGCTTTAAGGAGTCTTTAAAAAATTTATACCTCTGTGTGAAGAAAAAAAAACACTATCAAAGCCAAGACACAGTAAAATTAAGACACGTGCATTTTAAAGTAAAACATATCTCTTTGTATTATTTTGCCGGGATA
The DNA here is from genome assembly GCA_035221455.1 of Xenops minutus. Classification (NCBI taxonomy): domain Eukaryota; kingdom Metazoa; phylum Chordata; class Aves; order Passeriformes; family Furnariidae; genus Xenops; species Xenops minutus. Next base: position 97,658,922 of record JAWWEE010000074.1, on the reverse strand, counting down.
GGAAAGCGCTACATTTTCCTTTCATGTATCACTTTATCTGAAATATTTCTACTGGAGAGAAACCAAGACCTCTGTAAATATTACATGTCATTTGCCAACAGGAAAAACTTAAGATCTTGTTATAGTAAATCACACGTACCGGTACTAGTGTTCTCGGAAAGGTGACGTCAGCAGGCGCTGTTAACAGTTTAATCCCCCACGGCAGCCGCGGTGCGGCTGGACTGGGGAGAGAACTGCCAGGGCTCTAAGGAGGTTTCCTGCTTTAAGCCTTACACACATTTCCAGCTTTATTTTTCCCTCCTTATAAATTCTGCTTTGTAAACATAACAAATAAAATTATCAACTTTTTTTTTAAAGCCCCTTTAACAACTAATTCTATGGACAGACAACCTCCCTCTTACTCCCCAATTAAAACAGAGGTGATCCTACAAATACTCTGGCATACAGTCCACAGGACAAAGACAGACACTAGAATATATTGATTTTCCTTCTTTCAAGGGAAACGGTTCTTAAAGGACACAATGACCTAGAAACCTCATTCAAACCCTGGCTTGCTCTTCTGAATTAAATGAAGCAAGCCAACTTTTGACAGTGAGTTTGCTGTAACATATTTCCCATATGTAAATCATTTCCAGTTACAAAGTACCTAAGATTTATATGAATGATAAACTTATCTTAAATCTTTAAGATAAGATTCATCGTATATGTTGCCATGCCCACAACAGCTAAAATACAGTACTCATTTTCTGAAGTGCTAATTCCCCTATTTCAACAAACTACGTAAAATGAAAAGGAAGTGGAAACCTTAAAAATTATTCTCATTCTGGCTCCTGCAGTGAGAAAAACCACTCCCAGAATGACCCTACCTGAAATAAGCAAACTGATTACCTACTTCCAGTGAAACCCTGTCCAACTGATATGACTGACAACGTTCCCCATGTTTCAAGTAAGGCCAAAACTTCACATCACACATCAATCAGTCCACTCCCCGCTAAACAGAAAATGACAGATTCAGTTAAAATAGAGATAAAAAACCTTTAGTATTTGACATCATGCAGTTCTTGCAGTTGGTTAATGAAAGGTTTTTATTTGAAAACAACTTTGTTTCTTGAACTAAAACCACTGCATTACTTCAAAATTATCTTTTATCCAAGAGACATTTCTGGTCCCCCAAATACAGAGCTATTAACAATAGAGGAGGGTGAAATGCTACTTAGTGGATTAAAGAAAGTCATAAATAAAACATGCAGCCGTAAGCCATCCCAATGACTCTGCTTGACCCTTTCCCGCCTACCAGCAAATCCCCTCCATTTCACTAATCTAAATCTAGTCTATCTGAGCTGCTAAATTATTCAAATTACAATACTCTGCCACTAGACTTACAGTCTCAAGGTTCAGAGGTAGCTTAAGGCAAAGGAAAGGCAAAGTAACTACCCCACCACCCTGTCACTGGTCATACACAATGAATGCCATCATATCAATCATGGCCTAGCTCATGACTGAAATGTATTCATATCAAAATACACGCATCACTACTGCACAGGATCCTTACACTTTGAAGCAAGACCATGAAAAAAAATCTTTAAGACACAATGAAGTTTAGATCAGCATGTGCTGGTCTAAAATTTCCATCTGCCCCAATCCCAAAGAAAGAAGGATCTCCAAAAGCAGCATGTTGAGTTTATTTTACAATGTTTCTGGTAACAAGATGTTCTAGAGAATCATTAGATAGCATCATAAATACCCTCAATATCAGCTTTTAACATGGACAACAAGAAATGCAGCAGGCTTATTTTGGACAAAAAAATCTCCGTTCCCAGCACATACACTCGAAACAGTAGAGAAAGGGAACATTTTTGCAATGATAATTAATCAGCACCATGTGCAAAACCATTCAAATCAGCTCCAGCTCTGCTGCCTCTAAAGTACAATACTCTTCATGTTCCTCTCTCCCTGGCCAACTGTAACCCTGTGCTTGAAAGGTCTGACATAAAGCTTACTCGTAGCCTCAAGAATAAACCAAGTGAAATCACTACTTTGTAACATCCTCCAGAAGCAACATCATCTATCAGGAAAAAATGCTCAGATGGCCCAGGATATTGAGCCGCATACTGTATTACAAAGGAAGGCTGAAGATAAAACTGTGTAAACCCCCATCTACCCTCCAAAAGCAAAAGGAAAAAAAATCCTGCCAGTTTTGCTGAGGGGATTTCCTTCTTGCCTCTAAATCTGAGAATACAGTAAGCAGATGTCTAAAAGGTGTCCACAGTCAATCTGAGACACTATACTTCTCTGATAACAACTAAGGATAGGATTTAGAAGGAAGGTAATTACAGAAATCGTCAGTTTCATTGAAGCTCTTAATAAATAACAACCTCACAAGTTACTTTCCTCTCTTAACAATGTTTTCTGAGAAACGGTTTCATCTGTCCGGAAATGACTGGCTGTCAAACCAAACCTATTTCGGATTAACTTCCTGTTTCAATAGTACAACATAGCCAAAATATTCCTCTCCTTATCCTAGATTAATACCAAACTGCTGGATTGTTTTTCTTTTTTTAACTAGGCAGTAACTCTTGAGGCTTTTACCAAACCAAACTTATGCTATAGCTCTTTAGCCAACAAAAATGGACAGTAACAAAAATACTTATGAAACTGGAAACTATGTGAAACTCAAGTGTAATGGGTAGAGATGATTAGCCTTTCCCAGCTAAGAAAAATTAACTTTTACCTAGAAATATATGTAACAGACAGAAATTAGCTGCAGTGTACTTGCCCTGTGTATCATGGTTGAAATAGGGCAAACCAACTCAAAGCATTTTTTCCTGCACTTGTAATTGGCATATTTTTTCATAAGACAGAAAAATCTTTGCATTTCCTCTTGCAGCCACACCACCTCGAATTTTAGACTGGCTCAGCCGCTACCACGGTTAACAAACAATTTTATCACTGCTATGGAGAAATAAAATGTTTTCATCAAATAACACAATATGATTCAGTAGCCAGATCTTGAAAGTCTACCAGTTAGTTCTGAAGACTTCTGACTTTTAGAGAATATTGGTTTTTTATTTAAACACTGTTGTGAAGCACTAGGATTTACTAGGATTTAATAAAGGACCAAGAAGTCAAGACTGTGAGACTGAGCTGTCTTGCATTTCTGCAACACCAGTTCCTTGCACATGTGCACCACAATTAGATGTGTTCACCACAGTGACCAAATCATGCAGCTTTTATCCCAGCTGCTTTGAAATTTAGGTACTTTTATCTTGAAATCTTATTTATCATATATTTCCTGCCAGGTCTCTTTCTCCTCCCAACTCTCATCATGATTACAAAAGTAATTATGAGTCATAGTCGAAAACACAGATGTAAAATTGAAGAGGAATTAGTCCAAACACAGTGTTTTGCTCTGTTCTCCTCATACAGACTTGTTCCTAGCATCCAGTTCTGCAGACTACCTCAGTGGACCAATTCAAACCTTTCTTTAAAAAATGCTAAAAACTGAGACATTCCTCATAAATGTCACCATCTCAGTTCATTCATCATGTTATACTTCATGTGAACTAGTGTGTAATGGCTCTAACCCTTTCCCAAGCCCAACTACTACCTCAATACCAGGTTTTATCTGTCTCTTTGCTTTTGCACAGGGCCCAAGAACTAAAAGAATCACACAAATTTCTTTCTCCTGGCTAAATGCACATTTCAGAAGCAGGCTTTGCCATGACTAGGGTAGAGGTGTTTGATGCTCTTCACTATTATAAAAGGCATGTCATGATTAAAAAAATGAAAAAATCATAATTTTGAGCTTCAAGTAACTGCAGGAGACAAATACACAGTCATATAAGGCATTACTGAAGGCATTATTAGATGATGTTTAAATAATACAATGCATTTTCATTTATTTTAGAAAGATTATTTTTTAAAATAAATAAAAAAGTGCAACTATATTGAAGGAAAACTTCCATTCTCTTTGCAGTATCACTTAAGAAATTAAATTCATGGATGGGAGAAATGGTAAATGCATGGATACAGCTTCTGACACAGAAGCTGTATAGGATGTTAGACCCAGCAATAGGACCTGGGTCTCCTGGGGGTTCAAATCCAATTTCCTACCTTCTCGTCTTACAACCCCTATCCCAATTTAGGTATGAAACAGAAAGTGAGTAAGACATGATCTACTTCAGCACTAGTAAGATGCTAATGCTCTGCTCTAACAGGACAGCAAACCTGGGACACAGAAGTATCTCTGCACAGAGCAACATGTCCAGCAAAGGCCTGTCTCCCTTTCCCAAGCATACCATGAAAGTTAGTGAACCTTGCCTCATCTGGGGTATCTTCTTCAGAGCTGTACACTTCTCCAATGGAATGCAACGCAGAGGCAGCAAAGAGGTCAACGCACTGAACTCACAAGTTTAGCTTCACCAGCCTGCAACATCAACATTCGGCATCCCACCAGACTGGATGCGTTTGGTGTGAATTCATTGTGCCAGTGAGCATCCTGGCAACAGCCTAAGGAGCACCATGAAGCGCTTCATCTGACCAGCATGACTCAATCCAAGATCCTTTCTGTGTAATTTTGAGAAGTGCTATGCACATGCTGTTACCACAACTTTTGACTGGAAACATGGAGCTCCGCACTTCTCCAAATCTTAGAAATAGGTATTCTGATTAGACTCTCAAACAAGAAACCCCAATTCACCAGCAACCCTTCAAAATCTCTAGATATAGTAATAAGAAGGCTTTTACGACCCTCTGCTACTCTGGGAAACTTCATACTGAAGAACACATGAACATTTAATCTGTTCCAGCTTCAATTTACTGTAGAAAAATTAAGGCTGCACAATGCTTTTCCCCAGGCTTTTTTAAGGTGATTTATGATATCTTTCTCCAGCTATAACCACACATTGATAACCTTTTGCTCACATATCTTTTAGCAATGATTTTGGATTACAGTTTCTTTAGTAAAATGCTGTTGAAAAGAAGCCCACAGCATCTCTGTAGCACAGCAGCTGATCTAAAAAAAAGGTGCTTGCATAGGAGATGCAAGCCCATTGTATCACAAAGACCAATATATAGCAGTTAGTAAAGTACAAAGCACTCCATATCACATTTACCGTGCAGACAGAAATAACAAAATTTCAAGCATTTTTTAAAGCAACAGTAGAAATTGAGTGGTATTTATCCACATAATCTTATAAATGTGCAGAATCAGCCCAAAAGGAAACTACTTCTGTTAGTCAAGGCTTATTAATTTGATTTCTGTGCTTATTTTTTTATGACAGATAAAGCAGATAAAACAAATAATTTCCCTATCAGAAAAATATCTTTAAAATATTACTTTGCAGCTCACAAACATTTATCCATATGCTAATACCTATGGTTTGCAACCCTCTCTCTTTCACCAATCAGCATAATAGCTTAATCTACAGACTTTTCTCCCACCTGTTACACGCATTTGTGTATGTGTTACCAAAAAACCACATTAATATAGAATACATTCCTACAGAAACAAGCAAAATGCAAAACCTACAATGACCATGATTTATTAGCTTCAGTGTTTAAAATTAACAGGGTAAGTAAAAAGTCTAGAAATTTCACTGCCATGATTACAGAAAAGGTACTTACACGGACTAACATCTCTGTATCTGTTTCGATTTCTGTTTTCTGGATATTTTGCAACTTTGTGAGGATAGTCACTGGATTTATGCCGGATTTCCTTTAAAACATAAAAAAATGCAACTTACTTACAGCCAACAAAATTATTAAGATTAGTGCTCTACACATCTTACTAATTAATCAAGGTTATTAACAATTAAAATTTTTAATCCAACTTTTATTGGACCTAGTGTCATTTTCACTCAGAAAATGCGTCTTGTTCTTGGCCAAGCTGTTGCCATTTAGATCTTCCTACACATAAGTACAACTTGTTAAGCAACTGGTGCACCATGATCAAAGGGGGAAAAAAAACCCAGATATTTATTATGCTTACAGTTTACCTCAGACTTGCATGTTATTTGCCACAGCAACAAGAGACTCAGATGGAACTTACAGCAATATCCTGCTGGCTCCTTTACACTGACTGGCAGTGTAAAGCTCTGCAAAGGTAACTGAAGACGTTAATGATTTTATGGCTGCTGTTAAGAGCCATGGGACTATTCTTGGTGGTTTGATGGTTCATCTCATACAACTGTAGTTAAAGATGAACCAATACGAAGAAAGAATTCCAGAGCTGCAAATATCAGTGTGAAATCATAGCCTGCTTGTCCCTACACATTAATGTAAACCTTTCAGTAATATGTGAAATATTCAGACTCATTCACACACTATTTTAAGGACCATACTGTTCACACGTTCTGCATGTTCAGCTTTATTACTTTTCTTACCTCTGAGTGCATCTTTTCTACAACTTCACTACAATATACAGATTTACCCTTTGCAGACAACTAAAAACAGCCCTCACTAAAAACAGCCCTCGATGTACTGAACTCTATCCTTGTATCCCTATACTGATGTCATCTCAGCAGAGATTTTGTATGATACAGAATTAACATTTTACTTGGTATTCTCCTTTCAGTTTTAGATTATGTTGCTACTTTTGATCACTATGTCCCAAAGGGCATTTAAACTTTTCATTACAACTGAGCATTCTTTGGTCTTCTCAATGTTTCCACTATCTTTGTCTTCAAATTTCCTAAATGGCCCAGTCTATTCCCAGACATTGAACGCAGCCAAAAAAGGCTTCAGCGGAAATCTAATGTAAAAAATAAAGCTCCATTTTTTAGCATCCGGCACATGACCTTTCTTTAAGTAAAGTCTTTACAAGACCAACCTGCAAAAAACATAAACCACAAATGGAGTGGCAACTGCCAAGCACTAATGCTCTACATATTTGTATAAAAATCTCTTTATCTATTAGGTTATTTATTTTGATATAGCACACTGGAATTTCTCATCTAGTTTACATGGCTGACAAGTTTTGGGAGCTAGCACATGGAACAAATGGCTCTGGCAGGCATTCGCACCCAAGTTCCCAGGAAATGTAAATTCTGTGTTACTCAGAAACAGGTAACATAAAATGCTTTTAAAAGTACCTTCTTCATGGGTGCAGAGAAACACACCTGTATTTCAGTAAAGGAACATCAAACCAGCTAGAAACACTGCTACAGTGTTAGTGGGGAGGACAGGCTTGCTAAAAAGAAATAAATGTAAGGAAGTTTAATGACGAGTTCTAAAATGAGTTTTCCCATAGAATGTCCAGAGACCACACAAAATATCCTGACTTGGAAGGGACCCACAGGGATCACTAAGCCCAACTCCCGACCCTCCACAGGACAACCCCAAGAATCACACCATGTTCCTGAGAGTGTTGTCCAAATGTTTCTTGAGCTGTGAGGCTTAGTACTAGATGTTTCTTATTTGAAATACAGTTTTGAAACTGAAATATCTGAAATAGTGAAATAATTAATTTGAATCACACATAGATCAAATAAATCGCCAATTTAAGAGAGAAAAGGCACAACTTGAAGTCAATGACGAGAACTTTGGGTTTTGGTTCTTTTTCCTCGTTTGTGAAAGAGCTTTTTAAAATATTTCTAGCACAAATAACTGCTCTATGAAGCCAGCTGATACGTGAAGTCCATATGATGGAAAGGACTGTTGCTGGAAGTCTGTACTCCCGTTGTTTCAACACGGAAAGCGCGAATGAATGCTGCATTTCCTGAGCGGCAGGCGCGCAGGGGCTGGCCCAGCAGGGGGAAGGGGCGCTGGCGGGGGGACCAGGTGCCTGAGGGGCTGCGCGATCGCGGGGGCGACGCCGAGCGCTGTGCGCACCGGTGCTGCCGGGCACAGCCCCGTTCGGCTCGGTCCCGTTCGGCTCGGCCCTGCCCGGGGCCAGCCGCGCCGGGGCCGCCCAGCCCGCGCACGCGCCCAGCCCCGCGC
>JAWWEE010000074.1:97629375-97649714 GCA_035221455.1 Xenops minutus | reverse complement strand
CCTGCTGGCCACGCTATCCCCGACACAGGCCGGGACGCCACTGCCCTTCCTAAGGGCCACCTGGGCACACTGCTGGCTCGTGTTCACTCTGCTGTCAGTCAGCCCTCCCAGGTCCCTTTCTGCCGGCAGCTTTCCAAGAGCTCTGCCCCCGGCCTGTAGCTTTGCATCGCTGTCCTGATGTCACTGAGCAGACACAGCCCCCTGAGGGTGCATGAGCCCTTCCAGTGCCAGCACATCCCCATCCCCATCCCAGCTCAGCGCCGCACCCAGCACTGTGCCCTGCTGGCAGCTGCCCCCTCCAAAAGCAGAAGTGCAGAGACATGGAGGTGTGGGACAGACAAATCACAGCAGGGCCCGAAAGCAGAAACACCATGTACCGCCACGATTACCTTACTGGGACAGAGTCTCTGAGGGAGCAGCAGCTCTGCAGACGCTGGGCAAAGCCAGGGGTCGGAGGCGGGCAGCGAGCACTGCGGGGGCACAGGCTGGCAGGGGAGAGCCCTAGTGGCCCTCGGGCAGGGGAGCAAGGCCTGTGGCTCAGCACATGTTGCTGCATAACGCCCAGAGGATTAAAAATGCGTGTGTTAATTAGTGCCATAAAGAGGGCCTATGTATCATCAATGTGTAGAAGTATCTGAAGGGAGGTGCCAATAGGATAGGCCAGGCTCTTCTTGGTGGTGTCCAGCAATAGGACAAGAGGAAATGGGCAGAAACTGACTCACAGGAAGTTCTACCTGGATATGAGGAAGAACTTCTTTATCGTGCAGGTGACCACACATAGAACAGATTGACCAGAGAGGTTGTGGAGTCTCCCTCACTGGAGATATTCAGGAACCCCCTGGACACAATCCTGTGCCATGTGCTCTGGGATGACCCTGCTTGTGCAGGGAGGTTGGATCAGATGACCCACTGCAGTCCCTACCAACCTGACCCATTCTGTGAGAGGTTACAGTGCCTCCTCAGACCCTCTGCCCTGCCGCCTGCCTCAGACCCATGCCCTCTGCCCTGCCGCCTCCTCTCCTACAGGTCTCTCTCCTGAAGCTTAATCCTGGAGCTCCCTTTTCCTGTGGTGGGCTCTCACCAACTCTCAACATAGCCCCTCACAACCTTAGAGGTTTCATGGGGAATGTTTGCCATCTCCCACCCCTGAGGAGCCTCTGTCCCACCTGGCCCCAGCCACTCTGTTCTGCATTCCTGCTCTGCCACCACTGGGTCCCTCCACCCTGGGCCCCTCAAGGTGTCCCAACACCAGGAACATACACACAGGCAGGGACTGAGCATGTCAGCCATGGTGTGGGTGACACACCTGAAGGACAGGATACCTTCCAGGGGGACTTGGACAAGCTCAAGAAGTGGGCCCACGGGAACTTCACAAGGTTTAACAAGACCGAGTGCAAAGTGCTCCATCTGGGTCAGGGCAGCCCCCAGTATCAACAGGCTGGGAGATGAACAGATCGAGAGCAGCTCTGATGAGAAGGACTTGGGAGTGCTCGTGGATGAGAGGCTGGACACGAGCTGGCAATGTGCACTTTCATCCCAGAAAGCCAATTGTATCCTGGGCTGCATCAAAAGCAGCATGGCCAGCAGGTTGAGGGAGGAGATTCTGACACTTTACTCCACTCTGGTGAGAGTCCACCTGAAGTACTGTGTTCAGCTCTGGGATCCCCAGCACAGGAAAGACATTGACCTGTTGGAATGAGTCCAGAGGAGGGCCACCAAGTCAATCAGAGGAATGGAGCACCTGTCCTATGAAGAAAGGCTCAGAGAATTGGGGTTGCTCAGCCTGGAAAAGAGAAGGCTCCAGGGTGATCTAATTATGGCCTCCTAGTACCTGAAGGGAGACTGCAAGAAAGATGGAGGGAGGGTTTTTACAAGTTGATGTAGTGCTAGGACAAGGGGGAATGGCCTTAAACTGAAAGTAGATTTAGATTAGGTATTAGGAGGAAGTTCTTTGCTGTGAGAGTGGTGAGACACTGGAACAGGTTTCCTAGAGAAGTTGTGGATGCCCCATCCCTGCAAGTGTTCAAGGCCAGTTTGGATGGGGCCCTGAGCAACCTAGTCTAGTGAAAGGTGTCCCTGTCTGTGACAGGGGGTTTTGAACTAGATGATCTTTAAGGTCCCTTCCAATCCAACCATTTCATGATTCTATGATCTACAGCCCCCATGATAACCAACTGTGTAACCACCACCATGGTTCCCCACGCAATGAATAGTTTTGAAATGGACTTCTGGTTTTGATATTCAAATATCTGTCACTGAATGCTGTTGCAGTTCCTCTCTGCCTTACAGTGCTCCAAATCTCTGGCTGATGTGCTCCTTGAAGTCCTGCAAGGAAAACTGATGTCCTGGACACCAACTGACTGCACATTAGATGATTCAGATGCCTCTGAAGCACAGCTGATGGGACAGTATGAATCAGTAAGGTCATAACAAGGTTTTCCAGGTAACTCAAGCAAATGTTGCACAAGATTTTCTGGAATTAGGGTTCAAGCTTTGAAATCAATATAGGGAACGGCTTTCCTGGATTTTTCTGTGTGCAAGACTGAGGAACAGGTCATGTCTGTAGTTCTGCAGGTGCTCTGTGGTTAATCAGTGTTCTATGGACGATCAGTTATGAAACAAGTAAATAAGACAAAATTTATGAATTATGTTTATGATTTAGGAGTACAGAGAAGAATCCAAGTACCCACCCTCAGGATAATTGGTTTTCATTTGAAATAGGTTTCTTTGAATTAATATTTCAATTAATAAAATTGTTCTTAACATCAGAAAACTTACATTGCACAAGTTGGGTGTAAGAAAGTGAATAGATACATAGTAACTGTCTACCAAATAACAGATTTTAATAAAGAAATTAAAATAAACACCCTTCTCTCTGATTATAGTCCTTGGTAGTGTTTTTCCTGTACATAAACTTGATGACTGATCTGTATTTATAGCATTTTTGACATGAGAAGCTTGTGCTTGCCACTGTTTGTGATATTTTGGGATGTAGTTCATACTGGGACAACAATGTAATTGTGTTGTTAGAAAAGGGAGTTTCATGGTAGCGGCTATGTTTAGAATCTGTAATGCAAATCAGTGCCCAGAGACAGCTCATGGAAAGCTAAAAGAAGTGTTTATTAATTGTGATTTACAGCTGGCTTAAAAAAAAGCAATAACTTGTAAATTGGGAGTTTCTGAAGAAATTGTCTGGTTTTGGGTTGTTGTTTTACTGCAAATATGCTGAAAATGCTGTTCCCATTCTCTGGTTTTTGGGAACTGAGCCCAGGACAGGCCCAAGACTACAGTTGTAATGGTCTGTGAAGGAGAACTGTATATACAACATAAACCAAGTACACTTATTAGGAAACTTTATTTATTCTATTGCCAATAGTATATTCCCATTCTGTATTAGCTGTGCAGCCAAACATAGATGAACTACTACATAAACCCTTAAACCCTTAAACCCTTGAGACAGCATGAGACATATGCAAAGCAGGAATAGCATAGTTTCTGGATAGTCTAGTATATTGTTAGTATTTTCTGTCTTAGTATAAACACAAACAGTTATTGCAATGTTTTCTTATTAAAATGTCTGATAATCTGAGAAGCTCCTTGCTGTGCTGACAGAACAGTCTCCCCAAGGTAGTTGGTATCCACCGCAGTTCTGATTTCAAAATTGGCTTTGGTGCCCTTGAAGATCAGTCAAGTTAATTTTAAATGTTTTTTGTCCAGTGACCTTGGCTGAGCAATCAACTTTTGTACCAGTCTGGAACAGACTAAGTGTTTATTCCTCCATGTGTACTTTTTTTGATTATTCACTGGAATTACTTAAGCACCATTTATTGGAAATGATCTGGTTTGCACTGCTTTTCTGAGAACCATTTTGGATATTGGTAGATGAAGAACAAATTCTTCCCTGAGGTGGTTTTGTTCACAAATACACTCCACATCAATTTTAGCTGTTAAGGAAGAAAGCTGTAATGTGCTTAAGCTTGCCACGATGTGAAAGGATGAGAACATATAATTCCTGATTTAAGTCTTACAGCCCAAGGCCTAAAGGAGAAGAAGATACTCCCTTCCCCCATGAACTGGATAGGACTTCAAACCCAGAAGGACTGGCCACTCTTCTGGCATTGGTAGGGAGCAGAAAAAGTTCAATGAAAAGGTCCAATGGTCAAGATAAAACAGATTTCATTTATTGTGTGCATTTACAGTGTAGTCTTTGTATTTCAGACTTTTAGAACTGTATTCCTTGTTCAAGTGAATGTTAAAATTCCCATTATTGAAAATGGGTGTCCATGCAAATACTTCTCCTCAACTATACAACTGCTTTCCTTCCCCTGCCCAAAACAGTATTCTGGAATATAAGAAAATAATAAAAACACCCACTAAAAACCCACAGCAACCCCTTCAAAATGTACATAGCAAAATTCAAATCCTTGTAGCAGTGACAAGAGCAGGAGCGTGAGTCACTCAAACCAGGTTTGCATTCAGCTATGGAAGTGTGTCATGTCAGAGGTCCACAACAATGGGATCCTAGATCCAATGTCTGATAAAAACTGGCTCTGTAGTAAAAGTGATGGGTTTATGGAAGAGAAGGACAACACAGCTGTGCCCAGACTACAGGATTGCCCAAACTGTTATCTGGAATTCTGTGCAGAAGATATTCCTGGCCAAGGAAGGAAGAAAGTCTGTTTCATAGTTCAGAGATCTGTGCCAGGCTGTATGGCACTGGACTCCTACAGTGAAGCTGAAATAATTGTTGAGTATGAAAAGAAAAGTGTAATGGGCAGAAGTGCTGTCACAAGTGAATGGGCACACTAGCAGGCAGAAAAGGCAGCCAGCCAGGATGTCTAAGGGATAGAACAACTTTAGGCTTTGCTGAGGCTTTGCAAAACAGCCCTTCCAGCAACCTAAGCTGGGGTGTGCAGTCAGCCACAAAGCCTAATGCCTATGAGTCAATGCAGGGGGTGTGGGGTATAGCTACGGGAAAAGGAGAAGAGCCAGTTGCCAAGAGAAAGATGATTCTGAGTTGTTATTTTTCTTGCTTGTAGAGAGGATCTTGCTTGCTGAAGATTATTTATGTTACTTGAATTTCTGTCCCTTTTTCCTTTCCATCCTTAGCAACAGTAAATTTTATTGAAATCATGGTTTGCAATTGAGAAAGTCTAATTCACTGAGTGTCCAGAGTGACTTGATGTCATTCCACAGTCCTGGTTAGACAGTCACTTTTTTTCGAGAAATGGCATCTATAGAAACTGCCTTTAGCAGCTTTCACATTTGTTTGAAGATCACTAGTTTATTAGATTTTAAAATTGTTTTCCTCACAGACTGGATGTGGTTGTTCAAGCTTAGTACATTCTAATCTTGCAGTTATTACATTCTAATCTTGCAGTTATTACTTCAAAACATCACTTTATATAACTGCATAATGGTTAAAGAGGTGTCTAAACAGCAGTTTTGGAAGCACCTTTATGTTGCCCAGTGTCTTTAATTCACATTCTCTTATGATTTTGAAATCATGGTATCATTATCTTGTAAGTTATCTGTAGTACAGGTTCTGTATTTTAGTGGATTCCATGCTTGATTATATGTATCTTCATCTACATGCAAGCTTATCTTCCAAATTGCAAAATGAAGGGCATTTTCTGAATTACAGCTCAAAAGGTTGTGATGCACCAGACTGCTGTTACTCGCTAGGAGAAGTTCTGGTAAGAAAATACTCTTTTAGCAAAAGAAGACTTTGTACTGATGAGTAAATGTTTCTGTTACAAATTTGTGTTCTCAATTTTATGTTCCAGTTTTCCTTTGGGTTTCCTAGTATCTGAACAAAGCAATTATGACTACTTTCATGGGTGTACAAATCTCCAAATTGTGTTTGCCCTTTTTTCCCCCCAATAGCTTGAAATAAAGTAATACAAGTCTTCAGATTTTAATCCATTTTGTAATTTATGTTTCTGCATTAGACAACCTGAGGGGCCAATAACAGGAAAGGGTCTTCCTTTACCACTAACTATAATAATGATTTAAAAAAATCTTATTATTACCAACTTCATAGAAACTTCAATTTACCATATAATGGTGAGCCTTCAACATATATTACAATAATTACTTCTGTCTTTCCTGTGCTAGCAGAGGTAGGTCTGTGTAAGATTTGTGATATATTTGCCTGTTTTTAAGTTGACATTAATATATCCGATTTCATACAATTTCCCGTATAAGCTTGTCCTGTGGAGATAATGAGCAGCCTTGTAGGAGCCACATTCTCTGAGTCACTGTTTTGATGGCAGGGTTCCATGAATTTGCAGCTAGTTTTGTCTGCTGAGATGTCCTTTGGTATGTTATATAGAACAAGGTGATCACACTTGAGTCACTGTGGAAAGGCATCGGATCTTGTAAGGACCATTAAATGCTAAATAAGAATTTGCATTGCTACACTTACTTGGCAAGGCAGGATTGTGATAATAGATGCACCTCTCTTTTTACCCTCAAAGTAAATCAAAAAGCAAGGAGGAAAGTACATTTTGCCTGTATGTGGCTAAGAGCCATGAAGAAATTGTGAATTTTTCAGGCAGTAGGATTTCTTAACAAAAATCACTTAGTAGTGCATGTAAAATTTATCTTTCCATTTTTTCCTCCCTCAATAGTGTCTATTATAGAAATGTCTTTGAAACTAATCTGCCAAAGTAAGGATTCTTAAAAAATCTGTTTTGCATAACAAGTATAATAGAATTTCTAAATGTATGCTGTTTCCTTTGGTCCAGACATTTAAAACCTCTAATTCATACCCTTGTGGCATATGAATGGGCTGTAACTGCTAAACCAATTTGTTTGTTTTCTCAAAGAAAAGAAAAACTGAATGTAATGTACTGAAAGAAGGATCCATAACACACGTTTTCCAATTGGAATGCTGTCAAGGTCTGTAACATCCTATTTTAGCCAGTGGAACAGTTCCAGCAATTCAAGTCATGACACGACCACTTACTGGAATTAACAACCTGGGGAGAAAAATGTCCTTGTGCAGAACGTGTCCAGTATTGAAATGGGTGTACAAAACTTTCTGGATCTTTTCAATTTTATATCTTTTCTTTTTCCCTACTCTCTCACAGTGTACAAAGAGACATCCATAGTCATCAAATTATACTATTTTCCTTTTAAAAACTTTATGGTACCACTCCTCAAGCAGACCCCCACAGCTTCACTGGTGGCAGACATTAATACCCTCTAAATACACTGGAAGCAATTTGTCCTAAAGAAAACACATAAGATGTCCTAGTACACCATTTTCTTTATTTTGCCACACTTTTATATCAGGAATGTCGTGCTTGTGTGGTAGATTACTCAAATTCTTCTCATTATTTAAATATACAATTATGTTACTAACACAGATTTGCGGTAACGGAACAATGGTACAAAGAGGTAAAGAAACAAAGTATGTTGTTAAGATTACATTTGTCAAGAAGAATCCTCCAGGGTCACTTTAGCATCTCAAGTAGTTTCTACCTCTGATTCTCTTACTCTAATTTTGGAAACTCTATTCACTTGAAATTTATTTTCATTGTCAAAGATAGCTGTTTTCTTCTTACCATCCCCCTCTTAAGCACTGAGCAGAAATGGTAAGATGCAGAGCAAAAGCAAATGTGTTTTCTTTTTTTTGTGTGCATGTGTTCCAGAAAGACCACTTTAGTTTTGCCGTTTGTTTTTCTTGATTAAAGAAGAACATTTAGTTTGGTCTGGTGATTAGAGTCCTGCAAGTGATAGTGTGAGGAGGGGATTAGGAAGTATGGCTTCCATAAACCCATATCTGCATACCATAACAGGTTGCTACATTAACATTTATATCATAATCTGAATGGTCCTGATTTCCCATAGCTTCTCAACATATTAGTAGTACTTTCTATATACAGTTATCAGAATTTATAAGTGCACAATCTAATTTCTAGATTCAGAGTACATTTTGGCTGGTAAATGCCATGCAAAGAATAATATGACAGCAGCAATGGTGAAATGAGAAGTAGTATGTATTATTTGTGAAACTGACACATAGCGGTCTTTGTTCTAGGGAAAGTCACAAATCGTGTGATGCCAGTATTTCTTTGTTCCATAAAAAGTGGTAAGGATAATTCTCATCTGATTTCCAGAGTTTTAGTAGGATGAGGGAGACAGCTGAAGGAGGTAACTGCATTAGTCATTACAGCTAATGCTGCTGTCAAATAGGTGTCAACAGTGTGCAATATTACAATAGAATTTGCACAATTCTGTCACAGCAAGGGGAATAAATCCTGAATATATTTGGACAGGACGTTCTGATAAAATAATGCAATGATTATGTTTCTAAAACTTAAATATATATGCTTTCATCTCTCACTTTCCTGAGAGAGGAAGTATTTGTGAGTGCTTTGTTCACACAGAGGAGTGACTTAATAAATTTGATTATTAATTAGATAAATAAAATCTGTGCTGCAAGTTATACCCCCTGGTTACTCTAACTGGAAACTTACATGCACAACATTTTATACATTTGTTTTTGTAATGTGAGTTGCACTTATGTATACCTTTAAATCTATGAAGTGTTACCCAATGTGATGGAAATTGTATTAGATAGAATTACCAAGTGCTGAGTTATATTTTTCTTGATAATTTAAAAATATTTCTACAAAAAGTAAGGCAGATACTTTTAATGATCCTGCAGATAACTGCATGATTAACTCTTGAAAGTTTATCTCTTTCAGCATCAGATTATAGCATTATTGGGGGGAAAATGGAAATAATATTTTTGCTTTGACTAATCTGTGCAAGTCAGCAGATGGTGGTTAAGTAGACTCTGTGCACTGTTCGGTGTTTCATTTGTGTGTTTATATTCTGTGCATAATACTTGTGTATATAAATATCATCTGTTCCTGCTGTCCTCCCACAGAGCACTGTAATGTGCTGTGTGTTTTCTTTGTATTTCAGATATCTCAAGGGCATGGGCTCAAGAGTTATTCTCAGTACTTAGCAACAGTACATCAGCCACTCACCAAAGATGCACACGTCTGAAATAACTGTATGTCAGATTGTTCAAAAGCAGGTACCTTTGGGCAAATGTTGAATAAGTTGTGTGGGTAGAAATTATGTCTATTAAGCATACATTGTTTCTTCCACTACATGGCAGTGAGTTACCTCGGGCAGGAAGCAGCTGCTGGTAATTAGTGTCACTTACCTGACCCTTGCTGAAAGGAGCATTCACTGTTCAGCAGTTGCTAATAAGCCTCCACAATAGAGCTGTGTGGCATGTTCAAAGTGCCATTAATCCTAAGGCACGATGTGATCATGCCTCAAAATACTCAAGTGCTCTTTTCAGTGCATTTATATGGTGGATGCTCTCTCAGCTTTGGGCTGTGTTTCTTTTGGCACGTGCCTTGAGTTTTCAGTTTAAGTATCTGTCACCACACAAACATTCCTTATTCCTGTAAGGCCAACTGACCATGCTAATTTGTACAAGTCTGTAGAAAAGAGACTTAGCAACATGCAGACCTGATTCTTCTCTTGCAACAGTGAAATTTTAAGATTTAGGAATAATTTGATTGAAAATATGTTAACATAAACTATTACCATACAGTTTACGTAATAACAATTTAAGATTACATAAATTCTTTGCTGCATCCAGTGATTGGCCTTTGGGTAATCTGTCCTCATAGCAATTCCTATTGGAAATTTCTCCTTATTAGGATTCAGATCTAACAGCATCACTGGGTTGACATATATGATGAATGAAGTGGATGATTAGGATGAAGCCACTGTACATTTTATCTTTGAAGGGACTGTACCTTCATAACTGATTGTAAGGAAGCATTTTTGCTAGCAAGAATTTCACTGGCAGAGAAAAAATTTCCAGTGAATGGAAAATTAGCTTTTGTAGTCATGTGTCTTCCAGAAATTCAAATATGCTTCCCCTGGAATCTTGTCTGGGATTTAATTACATGTTCTTAATCCAGATGTTTCAAATGCTTTGGAAACAATGAACTATTATTTTTGTCAGAATAAATTCATCACATTTCCTTTTAGAAATGTCAGAGGGAGGAGGAGTGTTTAGCAGACCTCTAGGGAGCCTTTTGGTGTTCTCTCCACTGGAGTCTGAAACCTCTCCAGGCACTTATGTTTAGCTTCTCCTAATGGTGGTCAAACTAGAAAATTACTCCAGCACTGTCCATTTAATATTTGTTGATATATATTATTCTATGTCCCCAGACTGTTCCTCAGCTAAATTAACTCCATCTTGTTATGCCTCACAATGATTATATGTAAGCTCTATATCACTTGTGTCATTCATAAATAGGTGATTTCAAGTCTATAATATAGTTCCCCATACACCATGTAGAAACTTGAAATTTGAGACAGAGAGACAGGGTCTATTTTACATAAGAAGAGATTAATGTGTCATCTAACAGTCCGAAAATCTTGGTTATACCCTTTCAGAACTATTCCTTGAAATCTGAAGCTGTCTGCAAGTACAGCCTCATACTCTAGCCAAGATTTCTGTTAGCCCCAGAGCACATGAAAGATCGTTGTTCCTTACAAGAAAATGGTCCCAAGTATTGTTGTTTTGTTGGAAGTCATAAGTATAAGGCTGTTTTTGGGATGGGCTCTGAGTTTTTTAAATTGCTGCCCTTGTAGATGCAGAGATATTAATGTCCCTGTACAGCTGCTTAAGTATATTTTTTAAAATGGGTAACCTCGTTGGATTTGGGGAATATGTGATTTTCCTAAACAACGAATTTCAAAAGCTCTTCAGCCTATTATAGCTAAATTGCATTTTAAAGAAGCATGTTACACTTACCGACAACAAAAGTATTGATCATGTAACAGGAGTAACAAGCAAGTTACTTCTATAGCGAATACTGCATTGTGTTGTTTTCATCTTTCAAACCATGCTGTACCACCCCTGCTGCACTATGAGTTCAGATTTGTACCACATAAACGTTTACATATTATGTCCTAATATAAATACTTATTCATTTTTTTCCAAATTAAAAGAAAATAAAACTATTAAAGACATTTATTTCTGACAGGCAATGCTGAAGTTTCCATTTTAACTTTAGAGTCTATATTTGACCAGAGAACAGCGGTGCCAGCTGCCGGTATAGACAACATAGGCAGGTTGCCTATGGATGTAGATGTTCAGGGTGGCACAGTGGACCCAATAAAGAGCAGCCAAGCTCTGCTTTTTCCTCTGCCAAAGCCTTTCTCCTGTGGAGAGGAAGACCATGAGTTTGAGTTGTTTATACAAGGTGAACTGATTTCTATCTTCTGACAGCAAACTCTCTCAGCCTGAGTAATTTATACTTTTATACTGTAAGGATATATGTGCTATGTTGTATGTGTGCATGTTTTATACTCCCTCTTAGAGTGAATATGCATCAGCTGCAGTAGCAAACCCGGACCTGCCCCATCCCTTCATGGGAGCAGCTGAGCCCTGGCAGCAGTGGGAGGTGTAAATGAGGACCTGTTTGCTGCTTGAGAGGTAAGGGGTGTGGGCAAGGAGAGATACAGTCTCCTGAAACCAGAGACTGGAGGGCTGGGATCCTGTGACGGATGAAGTAGGCCTCTTAATTCTACTCCTAGTCATTCAAAATCTCTCTGAATCTTCTCAGCTCGTCTTGACAGTGAATCTCCCTGCACATCCCTCTTCTCTTTCCTCTATGCTCTTCTTCATGCATGTCCACCTTCCACAACCTCCATATTCTATTGTTTACAGACTCTACTACTACTGCAAAACTCAAATTTTCCTGTAAGTTGAGATGTCTTGAGTCATCACCAGTAACCAACCACTTAAAATTTTCCAACCTATTAAGCAGACCACATCAAGTTGTATGCACACTTCAAAAATGTGAGAAAGAAAAGCTCCAAATAAAGGAAAAAATAATCTAAAGCTATACCTGTAGTAAATGAAATTAAGTCACGTTCAGGATGGATGGCACTCAACAGTACCCTGTGTAACACGGCCCAGCCCTGCTTCTGTGCCACTCTTCAGCTGTGCCTCTGCCACCACTCTCACAGAAGAGGAGTAATGAGGGAGCTGGCGGAGGAGCTCGCCAAGCCCCTTTCCATCGTTTATCATCAGTCCTGGCTCACAGGGAAGGTCCCATATGAGTGGAATTTGGCCAATGTGATGCCCATCCATAAAAAGGCCTGGAAGGAGGATCCAGGAAACTATAGGCCTGTCAGTCTGACCCTAGTGCCTGGCAAGGTTATGGAGCAGATCATCCTGAGTGCCATCACATGGCACCTACAGGACGGGCTGGGTATCATATACAGCCAGCACAGATTTAGGAGGGACAGGACCTGCCTCACCAACCTGATCTCTTTTTATGACCATGTGACCTTCCTGGTGGATGAGGAGAGGGCTGTGGATGTAGTCTACCTGGACTTCAGCAAAACCTTTGACACCATCCCCAGTGCCATACTCCTGGAAAAGCTGACAGCCCATGGCTTGGACAGGGGCACTCCCTGCTGGATTAGGAACTGGATTAGGAACTGGCTGGATGGACAGCCCAGAGAATGCTGGTGAATGGGGCTGCATCCAGCTGGCAGCCAGTCACCAGTGATGTGCCCCAGGGATCAGTGCTGAGCCCAGCCTTGATGATCTGGGTGAGGGGATTGAGTCTACCATTAGCAAATCTGCAGATGACAGCAAGTTGGGGGGAGTGTCAATCTGCTGGAGGGTAGGAGGGATCTGCAGAGGGACCTGGACAGGCTGGATAGATGGGCTGAATCCAGTGGCATGGGGTTCAACAAGACCAAGTGCCAGGTCCTACACTTTGGCCACAACAACAGGCTGGGGACAGAGTGGCTGGAGAGCAGCCAGGCAGAAAAGGACCTGGGGGTTCTGACTGACAGCAGGTTGAACATGAGCCAGAAGTGTGCCCAGGTAGCCAAGAAGGGCAGTGACATCCTGGCCTGTATCAGGATAGTGTAGCCAGCAGGACCAGGGCAGTGATTATTCCCCTGTACTCAGCACTGGGCAGGCTGCAGCTCGAGTGTTGTGTCCAGTTCTGGGCCCCTCAAATAAGGAAGCATATTGAGGTGTTGGAGCATGTCCAAAGAAGGGCAACAGGGCTGGTGAAGAGTCTGGAGCACAAGTCCTGTGAGGAATGGCTAGTGAAGCTGGGATTGTTTAGCCTGGAGAAGAGGAGGCTTGAGGGAGACCTTATCACTCTGCAACTACCTGAAAGGAGGTTGTAGCCAGGTGGAGGTCGGTCTCTTCTCCCAGAAAACTAGCAATAGGACAAAAGGTAAGAGTCTTAAGCTGCACCTGGGGAGGTTTAGACATTAGGAAGAAGTTCTCAGAAGGAGGGATTGGGCATTCAAATGGGCTGTTCAGGGAGGTGGTTGAATCTCTGTCCCTGGAGGTGTTTGAGAAAAGACTGGATGGGGCACTCAGAGCCATGGTCTAGTTGACAAGGTGGTGTTTGGTCATAGGTTGAACTCGATGATCTCAGAGGTCTTTTCCAGCTAACTGATTTTGTGATTCTGTGATTGCCATTTGCAGCTTCATCCCATGGATAAGGGACTGAATGGGAAAGGCTCTAAGATATGCTCCTTCTCTCAGCAGCACCGCTCTTCCCCCTTATGAGCAGACTGCTGAAAGAAATGAGAGTTGGTTCATGTGTAGGGGCACTGAGAAACTACAGGTTCTAGAAGGCAAAAGTCCTTCTTCAAACACAGTTCACCAAACTCTGTTTGACCCCACTGTCCAAATCACTATATCAAAATATTACTATAGTAAGAAGTGTTACTGTGAAATCTTATTTTAAGGTAGTGAAAGATGAGTGTTACCACCTGTCAGTAAAGGCATTAAAGCCTTTCTTATCTTACAAACAAGCATACACAGTCATTTTCTAAGCAACAGCAATAATACTGCATTCGATATTCTATCATAATTGTAGTCTGTAAAAATGATTTAAATGTTAACTTTGTCAGCATTCATACATCATCTTCTACTTCTGATGTTTCTTTCCACACACTAAAACAGACGGAGGAAGGCCACTGCTTCTAAGTTTAGACTTTTCTGTCTGTTCTTACTGTGAAAACTCTCAGTGCCATCTATTTTCTACTTTTACTCCTACAAGCTGTTTCTATTTCCCAACTTGAGATCACTAGTTTAAAGATAGCGCTGATGTAATTATACCATCTGAGATCAGCCTTCATATTCATCTGTTATGAAGCCATCAGTATTCTCTTCCCAGCTCTCAGTTATGTTACTTCTCAGCCTGTAATTTCAATTTTCCCTTACATTTCTTTGCACATTCATATGACTGAGGATAGTTTTTCATCCATAAGTCACTTTCTTATATATAACATCACCTCTGTTTCCTCTTAACTCATCTTTTATGTGCTGCCACAGCTACACTTGATCGTGACTTGGTAGTTGTTTCGCTCAAATGTAATTTTTCAGGCTAATAATTATTATTTTGCCCACTTAGTCTTCCTATACTCCTTTCTAGATTATGTGCTAAAACATAATTTTACAGAGTTGGAGCTTATCTTTTTCTTGCATCTTTGTAATAGTCATTATTTTAATTAAAACAGTGAGTTTTAAATCCAGATTGGTACATTCTATTGATTTCCTAGCAAAACACATAAATGCAGGTTGTAAGTGAAACTTAGATTGTAGCAGCAACAAAGCACGGTGACACATAAAGGTTCGTAGTTCTGATTTCTTTAAGTGCTTGTTCTATACTTAGTTTACTCACATAAAGACTTGAGGACTTTACTCCCATTTTTGCCCATGAAATCTAATTTTGCTACTAATTTCTTGCAGTGATTCCAGTCATGCCTGGTAAGCGATCCTCTTAATTTGACTTACCATTCATAACAGTGTTCTTTTTCCTCAGCAGGAATTCATCCCACATCTTTCACACAATGCCATGATTATGCATGCTTTCCTCTGAAATATCCACTTTTAGATTTCCAGTTTGTAAGACACCATATGTTACACACACAAGACCACTTGCTAACATTTTCAAACTCTTTCTAATTGTCCAGCTTCAGATTCTTCTTTATAGTTTCAAACTCTTGGGTGAATTTTTCACACTGACACATAGCCAGGCCTGGGGGAAGCCGAGTTCCTGCTAGGGAGAGACAAGCAAACATCAAGAGTTCATTGTTTCCAGCCCGGACTTTAATGGTTTCTCTATTGAAAAGCTAAAAGCTTCTCTGCAAAGGTGGGATTTTCCTTTGCTTCTTTTGCCTATGCCCTGAGGCGGTGGGGTGGTTGGCTTTGGCTGAGACACCAGCAAAATGGGGGAGGGAAAAGGAAAAAAAAAAAAAAAGAGGTCTGGCCAATTCGTGTTGTTTTTGTTTTGTTTTGTTTTCCTTGGGAGGCGCTTCCCTATATTTTTGGGTCCGGGAGGGGCACAGGTGGATTTGGCGGAGCTGCGCCGGCCGGAGCTCCCGCCGGAGCCCGACAGCGCCCCTGCTGTTCGCGGCTGGCACTGCACCAAAGGCTGCGCGCTGCCAAGGGTCGGGCACGCTGTTGGTGGTGTCGCTCCTTCTGCTTCCTTTTGTTCTGTGTATTCGTGGTAAAGAACTGTTATCCTCGTTTCTACACTTTTTGCCTGAAGCCTCTTAACTTCAAAGGTTGTGGTGGCTCGACGAGAGGGAGGTTCTCTTTCTAGTCCAGGAAGATTCCTCACTTTCACTGAGACATTCTCAAAGCTATGCAACCTCCTAAATGACTGGGTTTACCAGATTTTTTTTTTCCCCCAGAATCTAATTGCTCAATAATACCACTTCGTATTTCTACAGTGTCTTATTTGAATTTCAGAATAATAGATATTATTTTCCTCCCTATGGAATATTATGAATTGTTGTGAATCCAGTTTTTAAGTTCAGGAAAACATGGTACAGAAAATTGTCTGGATTTCACAGGGCCAGGCAGGTCTTCCCTGCCAACAGTAACATTTTTAAAAGCTCTTCAGGAATCGAACCTTTAACTATGCTGTAAACTGTTTGCTGTTAATATGATAATCCATGACTGTGTGTAACAGACCAGCTTCCAGTGCACACATGACCGAAGCATGTGACAGTGGTAGCCATATAAGACAGGCTCCTCTCCCTCTATCCCATGCCGATATAAACATCCTTAATGTATGTATTTTCTTTAAATCCAAGGCAATGTCACTTATAGTAGTTTTGAATGAGAGTATCTCTACCGATGCTAATACACTTACACTGGACTTCCAGCACAAGTAAATTGAGTTATGCGGTTTATACCAGTCAATCTGAGAACATAATTATCCTACTGTGTCAAAAGCAAAAAACTAACCTTATTACATATGCTTTTAGTTCTCCTCTTTTGCTGTGGTTCAATTTAATTGAATCTCAACATAATACTGAATCCAAATGTTTAAAAAATACATATCAGAATTGTGATAATTAAGTGTGGCTTTCCTCTGCGTGTGATTAAGCAAATAGTAAGGTTAAAATGCAACTGTCTTTTCCACTTCATGCACACCATCACCATGAACAGAGTGTTTTTCCTTACCATTCAGCTCCAGCTCTTAAGAGGAAATCTGCGAGGTTAGCTAACAGTTGAATCCTAGTTCATGGCTCAGTAACTGGAAGCTGCAAATTTCCTGTGGTTTCCGTGAGTTCCAGCATGCTTCCCGTTATCTTGCTACATGGCACGGAGTGTTCTGGTTACCATCAGCAGTAGATGCTTATGCCCCCCTGACCGTGGCTACGGTGGCTGCCCACCACTGCCGTGCAGAGTGGATCATTCTATTGTGTACCGACTGCTACCTTGTGGATACTCTGGAAATGCAGCAGGGAGCTGTGGCACTTTGCAGTGCTCGGTGCTTTGCTTTCTGGATTTGTTATATCATTCAAAGGGGAATGTCTCATTAGGCAGTAACCTTGAATTTGCTATTAATTTCACCTAGATTAAGATAAAAAGAAAGTGAAATATTTATTGATGAGGTCAAAACTAGGCAACAGAATAGCAAAGGTGACTAGACCTATATGAGGAAGTAAAAGAAAAGATTCAAACCATACATATAGTTCATGTTATTTCCTTCTGATTTACTATGCTACCCAAGACTTCTGTGGTCCTAGGCATCTTGTGTTCATGTTACATCCCCAGAAAATCCCTCTTTTGATGTAGCAGTTAGCTTTCATAGCAAATTTTTTTTATAACATTTGAAATCTGCCTGAAGAGGTCCAGAGATTTGATCTCATTCAGCAAATTTTATTTTACTTTTAATCCAAGAGATAGTATGGCCACTTCAAAGAATTTAAACAATCATTGTTTCATTTCCCAGAAGATGTGAATTCTTCTTCATTAGAATGGATGCCTTTCACCTTACTTGACTATTTAATGACTGCTTGCCTTAACAAAGGGTTTGTCTTGTCCTCTCATCCCTTTGTTAATTCTCATGTTTCACCACGAAGTGTCTTTCTACTAACAAAAACCATCTGATGCAACTGTCTATATGAGGTAAATGTATTTACATAATTCCTGAGCATTGACTGAAATCAGACACAACAGTAAATTAACATTCTGGGATGACAATCCCCCACATTTTTTCCTGGATTTTTTTTAATTAAGTCAAGATTTTGGACCCATTTTCTAAATAAATCTAAACTGATTTACCTGCTTTGAATCAAGAGAATGAGGTCGGGGTAGGTTGTATCTAAATGAACAAATAATTGTTTATATATATGAAAAAAAAAATTGGTGTTTTGTTTTTGTTTTTGTTTTTGTTTTGCTTACTGACCAAACTAAAATGCTAGAAAAAACCCTAATTTTGATCTGAAGTGTAAAACTTTTGTGTCTTTTAAAAAAACCCAAATATTTCAGGTCAAACAAAAACATGCATTTGTAACACATTTACCCATTTATATATTATTCAAATGAAACAGATTGATGGCAATTGTGTCTGACAATTTTTCCCTTCTCCAACTATATTGATATTACTGGCTGAAGAAAGAAACTAAATTTAATCAAGTGAGAAATATTAACTCACCATTTGGAACGTACTCTAAGTCTTGATAAAATCATTATTAATAATTGCAAAAGAACTGGATTTTGACAGCTGAATTACTGACTGGAAACAATTCCTAGAAAGAAAAAAAAAAAAGGAAAAGCAAGTTTTTATAAATATAACCAGTGGTTTACCGTAAAAGACATTTCCCAAAAATAGCTAACAGAGTCAGCTATTCAGATACACTGCCATGAACTAAAGAACTTATAACTCAGTTTTAATGTTTTTATTAGGCTCTGTGTCTCCAGCTGTTTGAATGAAGCAATAACTGAAGTTTCAAAGTACAAATGTCTCTAATTATGCTGAAAGATTAAAAAACCCCAAACAACTTTCTCATTAGCAATCTGAATAAGTGCATTAATATTATTTGTTGGGGTTTTTTGTTGTTTCATTCTTACATATGAGAATAATATGAAACACTTAATACCTCTAATTACAGCACTGGAACTATCAGAAACATTCACATGTGCTTGCTTCTCCTATTGTATTACTTAAATTTTACCTCCTATTTCGAAAATACTGAAATTTCAACCTCCAAAGTGATTGCATGTGATTGCAGAGTTAAAAAAAAAAAGGGTATTTGTACCATGGCCCTACAGTCCATAATGAGGTTCCCTCTAGGAGAGGAATTGTGCAATAGCAGGTCATCTTCAGAAAGGAGAAAATGTTAACCCCTTCCTTTCATTAGCTCATTTTTTAAAATGCTTTGCAACTTTTGTTATTTACAAACTCCAATCCAGATTCTCCACTAATATAAATAGCTAAAACATAGATGTCTAAATTTTCTTGACAATAACTTGCACATTTCTCTTTTCGACTGCAGCTGTTGTGCTCCATTATGATTTAGCTCTTTAGTATTTAAAAAACCATAATTTTAAAATTATCATTGGCTAACTTGGCTAAGGATTTTTAACATATTCCCTGTACTTGGCCAAGAAAATATTAACATGTTAACTTTTCCTTACCCAGTGTCATTAAAAATAATTAAGCCGTTTTAAAGCCCTTCAAGTTTCTTGTAATTTATCTCGATCTATTATAATTAATCTATTGTAATTTCTTATCATATTTGGGTACCAGCATACATAGTCTTAATGTAAGGCCTACCAGCGAAACACATACATTATAGTGTTAAATACCCGCATATTAACAATGTAGGTTATGCAGAAACAGTGAAGTTATCCCCATGGCACATGATAACAGCAGCTCCAAGAGTCCCTGTGGAATGTAGTTTACAGTTTGCAAAAGCAAATGCATTAAACACCAAACTGTTAGGTTTATTCTACAAGCAGGTAATGGATTTTTTATAATTCTGTGAAGTATTTGGCCATCCTTGAATAAATTCTATTCACCAAGTGGACAGAATTTGTTTCAAAAATCCTCTTGAAAATGGTAAAACCATTCTCCTGTTAAAGCTGCAGATACCAAAAATTATCTGAAACAGACTTAAATCAAGAGAATTTGAATACATCTGATTTCAGGGAACTTTCTATTTCACAGAATCACAGAATATGCTGAGTTGGAAGGACCGACAAAGATCATCTAGTCCAACTCCTGGCCCTGCACAGGACCATGCCCAAGAGTCACACCATGTCCTGAGAGCACTGACCAAACGCTTCTTGAACTGTCAGGCTTGGTGCTGTGGCCACTTCCCTGGGGAGCCTGTTCCAGTGCCTAAACACCCTCTGGGTGAAGAACCTATTTCTAATATCCAACCCAAATCTCCCCTGACACGACTTCAGACCATTTGCTCGTGTTCTGTCACTGGTCACCACACAGAAGAGATCAGTGCCTGCCCCTCCTGTTCTCCTTGCTAGAGTCCAGATTTGTATCTCACTGAGTTGTTTGATTGATGGGCCGAATCAACCATCTTGTCTGTGTGCGTGGGGAAGGGAGACAGGCCTGTCTACAAGCAAGGCCTGTGGCCACCTCTCATGAGTTTCTCTGATTAGGGTTTTTTTGATAGGAGGAAGAGTGGTTCCTGTTAGAAGCCTCTGGAAGTTTTCCTCTATCCTATAGAGCAGAGACAGTGAGGGTCAGCTCTGAGGAAAACTTCCTGCTTCTGAACCATTAAGTAATGCCCCTGTGTGAAAACGTATGTAAGAATGGACGAGTTGTTGCGCACTTGGAAATTGGCAGCCATGGATTAACAACATCACAACGCAGACATCAAGGTCAGTGCAGGAGGAGAAGGAGGTATTGGAACCCCACAGATCAGGGAAATGACTTAAAGCTATGATTCCCTGATGACCGTGGTGATGGCCATGGTGATTACAAGCTGTCCCCTTGAAGCCCATGGTATCCATTGGGGTGCAAAGAGCCCCCTGCTGG
>JAWWEE010000074.1:97613599-97628165 GCA_035221455.1 Xenops minutus | reverse complement strand
CGGCCGATCACCGCGACCTCATCCACGACGTGTCCTTCGACTTCCACGGCCGCCGCATGGCCACCTGCTCCAGCGACCAGAGCGTCAAGGTCGGCGGGGCGCGCCCGGCCGCGCGGTCCCGGCGCGGGCACTGCGCGGCCTAGCGGGGTGCCGGGAGGGCCGGGGCTGGGCGGGCCGTGGGTGCGGGAGGCACCGCACATAGCGCGGGGCGGGGGGGTGTATGTGTGGGTATATGTGTGTGTGGGTATGTGTGTGGGTATGTGTCTGTACGTATATGTGTGTGTGAGTGTATATGTGTATGTGTGTGTGTGAGTGTATGTATATGTGTGTGTGAAGGCGGGAGCGCGGCGGAAACACTGCCGAGCGCTCGGGGCTGCAGCGCGGCCGGCTGAGCCGCGCGCTCGGCGGCGAAACACGTGTTTGCCGAAGAGCGTGAAGGGTGGGCGCTGCCAGAGCTCCACAGTGCAGTGCTGATAGCCCGTGCTTGTTCGTGCTGTTTCGTCAGTAAGCGCCGGTAGGGAAAGGGCTGAAGGGCTTCACGTGTGCTCAGGGAAACTGTAAAAAAATCTTACGTGTCTCAATTTTTACGTTCCTTTAGAGGAAATAAAGTAGCGCTTTGGATTTATTTAAACGAAAAGCTGAGTGCTTTTTTTCCCCTGTTTTATGCATAGCGAGAAGATGGACACGAATTCTGTAGTTCCAGAGGTTACATGGTTATTTCTTACTAAGAAATGTAACTTAGAGAGAGCAGTTTATGTTTTTTGTTAGACCTCGTAGATGGTTAAGAAGAGGGCTTTTTTTCCCTATAGAAAGCTGTGTCACAAATAGATCAGGTTTAAAAACAAGCGAGCCGCCTCTTCTCCCTGACCACGGATTAAAAAAGCAAATAACCAACCACAACAAAATGATCCCCCCCAAAACTAAGCCAAAATCATGTCCATCTTTGGTTTGGACCGACTACCTAGAACTTCCAGCCTAAAAAGGATGTTGTTAAGAAAGATGCCAAGAGGTAGGTAGAATGCAGAAACTGTGTTCTTTAACACTGTAATGTTACTTTCCAGGCATAACTGAACCCTTTATGACACTGTCTTCAGATGTGTTTTACAACACTTGTATGTGGTGTGGGTCTTGTTCTCACTACCTGGGCCCTGAGGAATAGCAGTTGGGGGAGTTACAGAGTTGAGCTCTGGTGGCAACAACCAAGATTGTATTACAGATTCCGAGTGGCAGAAATAATGTGACTTTCAGTACAGCTTTAAAGTGAACCAGTGACAAACAAGAGTAGATGGCAGGGTCCTAGAGGTGTCTTTCATTTGTTTACGTTTGTGACTTCATACTTTCTCAGTAAAAAAGTCGTAAGTATCATAAAGATGTACAGGAAATCAAGAGAGAGGAAGGTTCAGCATGTGGTTATAAATCAAGGCAGAAATACCAGAAGAGAAACAAAATCTGTTCCACCGCTACCTTGATGTCTTTGCTGTCCTGTTCTGTCTTTAGGATGTGTGCTGGGGGCTGCATTAGGGTTTTGCAACCAGAGCTGAGCATGTGAGGACAGTGGGGGCTCTGAAGTGAAACTGAGTAGTATACTCTTAGAACAGTGAATGAAATATTGAGAATTGTAATAATTGCTCTTCTATGTGTAAGAAAAGATAGGTATCATACAATAGTGGATTTTGCAGGTGATGCCTCTTCTCCG
This sequence comes from Xenops minutus, assembly GCA_035221455.1. Taxonomy (NCBI): domain Eukaryota; kingdom Metazoa; phylum Chordata; class Aves; order Passeriformes; family Furnariidae; genus Xenops; species Xenops minutus. The sequence continues at coordinate 97,626,469 of JAWWEE010000074.1, read as the reverse complement.
AACCTGTAATAGGGATGTTTTCAAGGCTCAGTGATGTGCAGTTGCTTACTGAGCCAGGTACAGTTTTCCAGATGAAAATGTTTAGTGGGGTGTGTGTGCATATATTCCTATATATATATACGCATATGTATGGCTGTGGTTTTAAAGTACTAGTTAGTAAGCTCTATTTATGAATTGTATGATTGTATTTTGATTTCTCAATAGGTCTGGGACAAAAGTGAAAATGGGGATTGGCATTGCACTGCCAGCTGGAAGGTTTGTATTTATAAAAATTACACAGGCATAACCATAATTTCTCCTTTGGCTTTGAAGAAACACACTTCATTTCTGCTGACTTGCAGTGTAGAAATACTCTTGGTTTTTTTGCAGATTCTGCCTGTCTTACATAAAGTGCTTTTTATTTGCTTTTATAAAATATCTAGTGCTCCTTACTTAAAGCAGACACTAACATGCAATCTATTGTTGTTAGTACTTAGTTATGTTGTCAGACTTTGGTGTCAGTAAACATAGCTGTAACTGGTGTTTAAGGAGTTGGAAAACAGTACCTTAGTTTTTAATTGAATGTTTTCCTGAGAACTCATACAGAGACTCTGCTTCATCTGTATAATTAGCGCATTCAGCTTCTGAATTGTCCTTTAGCTTGGATTTAATAGTACCACAATGCATTATACCTGTGAATGGAGATGCAAGTGAAGCTTTTTAATTCCCCTTCTCTAAGAAAAGAAGGTTGACTAGATATGAAAGAGGGGCTTTCTATTAAAAAGAAGATAGGCAATGATCCGCATGTGCTTTTGAAAGTATGGGCAAGCTAGAAGTAAGCGTGGTAATGGCTGAAAATTGATTGAAAACAAAGCTCTACTTTTTGCATCAGAAGCTTAGTTTGGACCTTAAAGTAGTAATAATGCCTTGAAATACACTTGTAATAATTGCCTTTTAAACACTTACTAATGGCAACAAAACTTTGCAGTGCTGCTTGTAAAAAAGAAATGTAACAGCTGCTGCAAAACTTGGTTTAAAAGAACAGAGGTATCAAGGAAATAGTCTTAGTACTTCCTAGAATTCCCTCCTGCAGAAAGTCATGAAAATAGATAGTCTCTTGGACTACAGTGTTCTGATGTTCTCTTGCAGACACATAGTGGATCTGTGTGGCGCGTGACATGGGCCCATCCTGAATTTGGGCAGGTCCTGGCTTCCTGCTCTTTTGACAGAACAGCAGCTGTATGGGAAGAAATAGTGGGAGAGTCAAATGATAAACTCCGAGGCCAGAGTCACTGGGTAAGATTTAGTTTTTTTCTGTTGATACAAAGCGTTCCTTATTTTGCCTGTTTTGTTCATTCGTGGCAATATTCCAATATAAAGTATTTTTAAAACATTTGGGGCAAACAGCTAAATGGCAACATTCAGGCCAATAAATGTCACTGTTATTGTTTCATAGTAAGATGTTCCCTGGCAAACATCTTGCAAACATGAATTCCCTTTTACAGTAGAATTTGAATTCTGGGGGTTTATGTTGACAAGAGCTCATTCAGAACTGTCTCGTGGTGGTCTTTTTCATCTTTCGGACAATGGATTGAGTTTTTTGGGGGAAATAGTTTGCTCAGAAGTAGATTTTCAGGGTAAAATTGCATCATGGGAATTTTAGATCTAAACAGATTATTTTCCAGCTATGCTTTATGTGTAATATTATTCCTGCCTCTAATGTTTTATTTTGTTTTAAATTGCTAAAATATCTGTTGTCTACTTTATACTGAAGTTTTTCAACATTAAAATACATACCCTGAGGAGCTGAGTTGACAAGACCGTTGGCACCCAGTGGGGTAGGAAAGCCCACTTCTATTTGTAGTTTTCAGCTCAAACTCAGGCTTTGTTGGCAAGAGAGAAGAGGACTTGAAAAAGAAATGTTTACAATTTTTTCCTCTTTCCCTAATCATCCTATCAAATGCCTGCTGCCTTTGCTCACTCCTTTATCAGAAGCACTTCTTTTGGGGCTTTGGTGAGAAAATGCTTCATGGTAAACTTCAGCAGGGCTGAAATTAGAAAATAGTGTCTCCAGGCATGGCAGTTACTGTCACCAGTGTGAGTGAAGAGGATAGTTTGCAACTTCCTCTGGCCAGTGCTTTTGTATTTTGTGCTTATGTTACATGGCAGTGTTTTTTTCTTTTCCTGAAGAGCATAATCTGAGTAACTCTTTTTGGTATCAGAGCTTTGATGCCGCTGTGAGATGTCTCTTGATGCTTGAAATTGCATCATTGTAATGATCTAATAATCTGTCATTTCTCTAATTCGTTGCTGTACAAGGATTTTTTTTTTAAAGTTTTTGAGGGGAGATATAAGCGATCCTATGAGATGCTGTTGTCAGACTTTGTTTAGCCTTCCTTAGGGAATACATTTTTGATGGAAATTTCTAGCTTTTCTCTCAAGAATCTACGCCTTTCTCTGCAGGTCAAGAGGACCACTCTAGTAGACAGTAGGACATCTGTTACAGATGTGAAGTTTGCTCCCAAGCATATGGGTCTTATGTTAGCAACCTGTTCAGCAGATGGAGTTGTAAGGATTTATGAAGCTCCAGATGTGATGAATCTCAGTCAGTGGTCACTGCAGCATGAAATCTCATGTAAGCTAAGCTGCAGTTGTATTTCTTGGAATCCTTCAAGGTACGTTATTAAAACTTCTGGATTTTACTTTCTGACTGTTTAGACAGAGGAGTGAGTTCTGAGTTTTTGTGGAATAAATCCTGTGGAGAAGATTCAGTGTTCATTTGGGTACCTGTGAAAGGAATGTACTGAGATTTCTTTTCATGAAACAAGTTTGGCAGAGCCAGGGAAGCGTTACAAAATGTTCTCCTGTGCTCTCTGAGGACATGTTCCTAGCTTAATTATTTTCAGCAAGTAACAAGCTAAAGAGCTACAGAGTGCTCTCTATTTATCCCATAACACTTAACTAGGATTTTGATAAAAGAAAGTGTTTATAAAAGGACAATTCCTACCTTTTTGGTCTTTCCTTAAGAAAGATGTTGCAATAGGTAATAATTTTGACAGCTCTTAAGAAGGACAGGCACCCTTGCCAGTGCAGCAGAATAAAAGGAATCATAGGAGTCTTGCTAGCAAAAATATGAAGCCCAAGAGCTGTTCTTTCAGTTCTGTCTTTGGGCTCAGTGATACACTTAACCTTAAACCGGACAGAATCAGAGAGGAGTCCAGTTGGGTAGTCTCTATCCTAAAGAACACATACATGCAGAGGTTCTTTGCTTCCTGTCTCATATCCTCCCCCAACAATAACAGGAAGGGAAAAACCATTCAAGGCAGAACTGTTTTGTATTCTGTTTGTCCAGAAGCACTTAATGGCTTTCCCTGTAGACACGGTGTTGTGTCCTGCTGATCCAGTTATTCTTCTATCCATTAGTTGTAGTCTGTGCTGGAGGTTCAGAGGACAGGATTTCATTTTGATGCATAGAATAGGGTTAAAACTTGATTTAAAAACTAGAGTTCATTTGCATTTAACTTGTGTAATCTGGTTTTCAAAACTTGAATGAAATGCCACTAAATCAGTCAGCAAAAGCACTGCAAAGAATGCGGACTCTGCCATGAAACTTGTGGCAAATGCTAGACTGCAGATGCATGTATAAAATCAATCCCGCTCTCTGGGAACATCATCTTGAATTCTGAAATAATTTTTCCTAATGATTTCACCACAGTGAATATATAAATTGGGCTTTCAAAACATTAGAGTGGAGATACTCGTAACTTGAATAGCACTTAACTCACGTTCCCTTCAGATGTTTTCCGTTATGATTTTTTTTGTTACTGTTTTAGATTCTCTTATCAATAATGTGTTTTAAATGTAAAAATGGCTTGGTGTACTTTGTAAATTTAACAGTATTTGTTTTCACCTTTTAGCTCTCGAGCACATTCTCCAATGATCGCTGTAGGAAGCGATGACAACAGTCCAAATATATTGGCTAAGGTTCAAATTTATGAATATAACGAAAATACCAGGTATGCTAAATGACAGCATATAATATTTGTGGGATCATAAACTGGTTTATAATGTATAGTCTTTTATTGCTGTCATTAGATGTGGAGTAGTAAATTATAATACCTTAATTTTGTCTGTGAGTCATTGGATGGGAAAAGAGAGGGAGATCTCAGAATCTTAACTGATGTTAACAGACATGATACTGATAATTTTATTCTATGTTGGTGCAGAAACGCCAGTGTTCTTACCAGCATTTTAAAGGGAGAATTGTTGTTTCTCTGTCTACTAATTTATATGCTTAATTTTGCACCAGAAATTAACAGGGCAAAGTTGAAATTTGAATTGTGTTGCATTAGGCACTGTTTTGTTCAAAGCCACCTTAAAATGATTTTAAAGGCATGATTATAATGAGAGAAAGTCCCGTGAATTTCTAGTGAGTTCACAGAAGCAGAAAAGGCCCAGATGTGTGTGCACCACCAGTTCCAGTTAAACGATACCAGAGAAACTGTTTGATTCAGAGTGATTGGTGTGAGAAAGGAGCCAGGGTGTTTTGTAGTTTTATGCCTGGCTTCAGACAATGCTCTCCATGCATTAACAATAAAGACAAGTTGGTGTAACTTACCTGGTGGTAAATAAAAAAATGGAATACACGTTTACCATGCAGCAGAGGAGGCAGGTAGCAATCTGCTTGCAAGCACAGAAAATGTAGTAAGTTACTGAGATGCAAATTCCCTTTAGATTTTGAATGAAAGAATCTTTTTATTTCCCTTTTTCAACTGTGGACAAAATGTTCTTTTCCTGCAATCTTTGCTTTGTTGTATCATTTAGCATACTGTTGTTAGTAGTTACTGTATCTGATGTATTCAACTTCTGAAGAAATCAGTTTGAAATTATTACTTACAATTAAATTTACGTTAAGAAAATACTTTTATTTTTGTAAGCCTCATCATGTATCCTTAACCCTTTTTCCCTGTTTCACTATGTCTGGTTTATATAACTTGCATCACTGGCAGTATTGATGGCATTAAAAGTTAATTTCTTATGCTGTACAGGAAATATGCAAAAGCAGAAGCTTTGATGACAGTCACAGATCCTGTACATGATATTGCATTTGCTCCAAATCTGGGAAGATCCTTCCATATCTTGGCTGTAGCAACCAAAGATGTACGAATTTTCACACTAAAACCTCTAAGGTGAGCTAAAGAGGAAGATAGTTTGGTATGATGTGATACCTTAGTTTTATTTTAGTAGTATCTGTGAAGCAAAAAGAGTAACTTAATGTGTACAAGATTGTTTTTTAGCAACCTGATTTTTAAGATGAGAAGACTGTGAGCAAGTCTATAACTTTGTCTAAATACCTCTTAGTACTCCTAATCTAGTAACAGTTGTATAAATTGCTTGAAAGATATATCCTCTCTTTCTGTAATCATGTTCAAGTTCAGACCTTTGAACTGTTGTGTGCAGAACTGTTGCTTTTCTCTTCAACAGGAAAGAATTGACTTCATCGGGAGGACTAACAAAATTTGAAATCCATATTGTGGCACAGTTTGATAATCACAACTCCCAGGTGTGGCGAGTGAGCTGGAATATTACAGGCACAGTGCTTGCCTCGTCTGGTGATGATGGCTGTGTTAGGCTCTGGAAGGGTAAGGCCACCCACCTGACATACATTAACTTTGTGGTATGCTGAATATACTGGAGAAATTTTACTTGAAACATAATTTTGGAGTGAAAGTTCATTTTAGATTTGTGAATTTTTTTATATTCGTGTTTACATTTCAGAAAAAGAAAATTACTTTATATGCTGGAACACCTGCATGATTTAGGCTGCTGTGAATAGTTGTTCCTGTACTTTGAAATTGATTCACCAGACTAGGGCTATATAAAGTTTTAATTTTAAAAAGTAATGCATTACTGTCTTTTCCTGCTGTTAAATCCAGAAAATATACACTCAGTGACAATATTGAGGCCCATTGGCTTTGGTTTACTTTTCCAAAAGCAACAGCAAAAACACAAAAACAAAAAAAAATCACTGGCAGTTTCCTTATACATTCTTGTTTTTTTCTCAGTGTTTTAATAGTGGAAGCGGAGATTTAAATCGTAGATAGGCAAAGAGTATCAGACAGCTAAAGGGACAGATCCTCAGCTATTTGGAATTTATATATTGGTATTGAAGTTCAATTCTGATTCACACCAGGTGTGTGGCAGTTGAAACATATTTGTAAGGAAAGTTGCGCTTCAGAAGAGAAACTAACAGTTTTTGTATGTCTGTATTTGCAGCTAATTACATGGACAACTGGAAGTGTACTGGTATACTGAAAGGTAATGGGAGTCCAGTGAACGGTAGTTCTCAGCAGGGAATTTTTAATGCCTCTCTAGGTTCAGCTAATACAAGTCTACAGAATTCACTAAATGGATCATCTGCCAGCAGGTAGGTTAATTAGTAGGGAGACTGAATTTCAGTAAATAGTCTCTTCTCTGAATCTTCTTAATTTCACTTAGTTTTCATGTTTGTTTTATGTTTTTCAAAGTGCAATACTTCTACAAGCTCTTGTGATTTTGCTCTCTGGTGTTGTCTTGCTGTGCCACTGTTAATGGGAAAATGATCAAAACCATAAGCCACACTGAATCAATCTGTGTAAATAAGCAACATAAACAACTATTTTCACTTTAGTCCTTTCACATTATTAAAAACAACGTTTCTGAAATATTTTCAAAGAAGGAGAATCTTCATCATACTTCTGTGTAACTGCCCTTTTGGTTTAGATGCATGTTTAGAAGCGAAGCAAGAATACTAGCAACAAAAAGTTGTTTGCTGGGATAATGTAGCAGAGGGGTATGAGGAAAAGATACTTCATAATGTATGTTTCAACAATCAATGCTAGTATTAGTTTACTTGGCTTTTGGAGGTGTAGCATCAATATTGTGGGGTTTTTTAATCTTTATATGGCATTTGTATTGCAGATAATTTGATTAATCTCTGTTGGATTTTTATTCTGTAATAATAGCTTTTTGGTACGTAAATTGAACTGCCTGTTCTGAAAAAAATATTTTAATTTGTGCACACTGAAGTGTAGAAATACACTGAGCCCCACATCTGCATGATGGAGTCTGTACAATCAGATTTACAGAATTGTAAATCTTACATAGGGACTAGATGTGGCCAAATTCCATAGCTGCACTTTCCAGGTTTTGTGGCCACTTTTTTTTTTTTTTTTTCAAATGCCTTGGGATAGCTTTCATTCCCATCCATGTTCAGCTACTCTTGTGGCTTTTTTTTTTTTCCAGTTTGAAATGCTTGTCAGTCAAGTTTGCTTTTGGAGAGTGAGACTGTTGTCATTGTCCCCCTGCCCCTCCTTCCCTTTCAGCAGTCAATCCTGAATAGTGCTTCTGGCTTCCAGATCCTTAGCTGTGTTGAACAGAGGAGGGCTTTCACATTTTCCTCTCAAGATAAATGGGGAGACCAAGAGGTGGTAATGGGCCCACTCCTTACAAGAAAGGGCACCACAATCACATTTGTCATCTGGTTCCAGGTTCTACTTACAGTGTAGCAAAAAAGTTGAAATACAGCCCTGTCTTGAAAATCGTATAACCAGAGCTATGTAAATATTTGTTGGGGCTCCTATGGGGAACCACAGGGTGTTTTATACTCGTTTAGCGTAGGGTGTGGTTTCACAGTCTCCCTATCTAAACCCTGCTGCCAGCTGGAGTACCCTTCCCTACCCCACCCCATTGGTGGTTCTTCTGTTCCTGAAGTTGGTAGTTAAGTTAAACTGGACCTTCTATCATTATTTTAGACTCCTTCCATTGCTCTGCATTTTGGAAAGTTTTTTGTTTTGTTTTTTAATAAATTATTCTTGGCTCCAATCTGTAACAAAATGTTAATTCCAAAATTATGTCAGTGGCTATGAAATTCCCAAACGTATGGTGTCTTGTCCTAACAATTAGTCTTACTATAAGAAATACACACCTAACCATGTTTTATAATCACATTGGCTTGAATTGCATAAGCACAATTGTTAACTCTTGCGTTAGTGTTAAGACATTGATAGAGATTTATGTATTGACACTTGACTAAATAGCTATCCTACACATAATTTATTTTGTCTGTGACTGTACATGCTATGTTTCAGTGTCTATACATTTAAACACTTAAAACAGCTAACACATAGGCAGATCTGAAAAAATCTGTAAAAGCACGATCATCAAACTGGATTTGTACTCAAAATAAGTTTCAGAACAGGTAATGTAGGTTGTTGCAAAATAAATCAGTAGGACTATATTGTTATGATGATGTAATTGTGTGTCTAGATTGATGATACAATTTCCATTCTCCATTTGTATTATGTCCTTTTTAACAGAAAGCAGAGCTGATACCAAGCTAACTGGAGTAACTTTGGTGTTTTGCTGCTTGTTGCATGCACACAGGAATGGAAAACGAACTCCTTTTTCCCCTCCCCAACGCCGTTTGACCTCTCCCAAGACACCAGCAGCCTGCTAACTACTAAATGCTGTTCAAAAAGCCTTTTTAAAACACGTTGTGTACATTTTTTTGTACTAGCCTGCACAGTTTGATACTATTGGAACTCCTGATAGAAAATTATTTGGAGAGGCTTCTTCTTTGGAAAAAAACACATAAACAACCCACCCAACCCCCAAAACTTCCATCAGAACGTATTTTTTGAAAGCTTGTCAAATTAAAAAACTAGTTCCTGTTTAAAAATGAGAATTTTTGTCCTTTATTGGGATGGGAGGAGGGAAATGATAATTTATAATAAACTTCCATTAAAATTGTTTTGAGAACCAATTTGTTTTGCATTTCATAGCGTTCAGCATTTGATTAAGATTCCTAAACATTACAAGGTTGTAACTGCTTTGTAATATATGAAACTGTTAGTTTTACAGGAATAAGAAAACTGTTTTGACAATTGTACAGATGGTAGCTGTGGGTAGTTTGGGTATTGCTTCATTTATATACTTTAGTATGACTTCAAATAAATGTTTTGTAAGTACTGTCATACTTTCTTCATCCTAAGAGAAGTGCTTTTTCTGATATGTATTTGTACATTCCTATGGTAATAATTCCATGGAGTCCCTGAAATTCTTTAAACATAGTATCCTTGAAAAATGCAAATACTTCAGCCATATAAAGATCGAAACCAAAATACAGCTTATTATGAATTGTCCCATAATTTCATTAATTAGTTAATAGCTGTTCTTTCTGTATGACCACAGAATTGTAAACAAGACAGAAAACATCTGTAGGTATCTAATACAGTTATGCTAAAATGCACAAGTGTTATGGGTAAGTTCTAATAGAAACAGCAGCAAAATGTGAATTGGCAATTCTGAATCTTGTGCTCACCAGGAATCATAGATTTACTCTGAGGATTTTGCAGTGATATGTAAATACATACAAAGGCTGTATCTCACTGAAAATAGTTACTCTCTGTAAATGTATATGACTAATGGAAAAACAATGGCGTTTTTAGTCTCTTCTAGAAACGCTGTGAAGTTAACCTGAATTAGATGCATATGCAGAAAATGTACTTTGATAATACTTAATGTATATTTGTGTCACAAACGAAGCGTTACTGAAAGCTGTTAACAAATCACAGAAATTCTGGGAGAATGAAAACCTGTTAATAGCTGTACTAGACCATCCTTTTGATTTCAAAAGCAATCCGTTCTTTTGTAAAAATGTATACTAGGACTATGACTATGGTATTCTTTTCTATGAATTTCAGTGGAAAAGACTGTATTATTTTGCTTTAAAGAACAGTTTCCAGATCTGTCTTGTTTTGAATTACAAGCCTTGATTTCTGCTATTATGTTCTATTGGTTTTGGCATGGATATACTAAAGCCTTTTTTTTTTTTTTCCAGCATGTCTTTTCTCCCCTTTGGTTCTCCTTGTATTTACTACCTTTCTCTTTTTTTCTTGTTTTGTTTTTTGTTTTGGTTTGGTTTTTTGTTTTGGTGTTTTGTTCCTTTCTTAATTGTTTCAGGTATTTCTTTCCCCCTCTGGACTCCCCACGGGCTGGATCAAGATGGTCCAGTCATGCCCAGCTCCTTCCTCCTCCTCCTCTGATAGAGCAATCTTGCGATGCTGACACTGCCAACCTCCAGTATCCTCACCCTCGCAGACGATGTGTATCTCGGCCTCTTAATCTATTACCTGAGAACGAAGGGGTTTAACATGTTACTTTAAATAAACTCTGAAGGGCCTTATTCTGGTGTTTGTGAATGCTTCCATTTCTGGCTGCCTTTGTATTCCTTCTCTTGTACAGAAGATTTTCAGAAATTTGGGAACTTCATGCATGTTTTGCAGAACAAACCACAACATTTAGAACCTGTTACTAGTGTATCAAAGAACATTTTGATTTGTACCCTTTGAACGATGGCAACACATACAAACAGTATTAGCCATGAGCTATTTATGGAGTAGCTGACCTCAGTGTGCCTGTCCTTTTTTCTTTTTTTTTTCTTTTTTTTCTTATTAAATCGGTTTAGTACAGCCTTTAATTTTTTCTTTTTGTATGCTGCACTGACGTGAAACATTCTCAAAATTAAACATGCCTTCAAGAAATTGTTGAGTAAAGGTTGATACTGGATCAGCTAATAAAAGAAACAAAACCATTCCTGTGTATACTGCAGCTACGTAATTTGGCTTGTGTGGTTTTACTTTAGAATTTTCCATCTTGCTGTATAAATATTTAAATTTTATAATTGTGGTTGACTAATAAACTTGTTCTGAAAGCTCTGTATTTGTACAGTTTTCCTTGTAATAGGCTTTTTTAAAGTAAGTTCCCGATGGAGTGCATTTTTTGATTCAGGTGTCCATTCTCCTTGCACTGTTTTTGTGCTGTCATGTCATTCTGGATGTGCAGCTGCATATTACATGTCTCTGCTACGAGGTCTGCTCCAGGTTTTCTCATGGATGTGCTGAAGGTCTGCAGAGCCTACTGGAGCTGTGGGGTTTCACATTCCAGTGATTGAATGAATCACTTAAGGCATTTTCAAGAAAGAGTGCTGACTTAAAAGATGACTTTTTTGATATGTCAGCACAGGAACATCGTTGCTGTGGATCTGATACAAGGTAGTGCAGAGGGCAACCCGCATCCTTCCAAAGAGACAGCAAGTTCCTGTGAGTCTTACTTGTATTCTCAAAACTTCATTTGCTCAGATCCACTACCTTTGTTTCTTTATTTTTCTCTGAGGAGTCTATTCACAATTTACAAAAAAAACCCCATGAGGAACACTGGTATTAAGGGGTGCTTGCTGACCTTGCGTGGAGGGAGTCTGCTGATACTTTCCAGCCAGCAGGAACAGAACTGTGGAAGAATAAAGAAAAAAATGTTTTATATCTTTTTACCAGAAAAAGTTAGCACTTATTAAACCATGCCATACTTTGTATGGTAAACAACAGGAATATTACATGGTTAAAAAATAAGGTTTAATTGGAGGGTGGGAAATAAATATTCCTCTGTAGAAGAAGGAATAATTAAAAAAACTATTATACTGGGATTCATTCCTAAACCGGAACAAACTCTTTCTGGGTAAGCAAGCAGCAGAATATACTTTCAAACATTTAAGCCACTTGCAGAACTTCCGTCTTAAGAGAAATTAAGAGATCTCAAAAGATCACAGAATAACCACTTACAGTAATAAATGACATTTTTTTGCAGCTTCTGGTGCATTTGCTTAGTTTATTCAGCATGGTCACATTTTTTTCCTGTGTGATGAACATGTGTTATCAGATATCCTAATTCCAGTCACAATTCTTACTAATGGAAACATGTTGTTACAGTTTCTGTGCAAACAAGTCAAGTTAGAAGGAACTGGCCAAGTACTTTGACCTGCACAGATGAGCTCAGGCTGTTTTTGTGGCCGATGGCTGCCTTTCCCCCTGCTGCTGTTTTGTAAACCAGAGTCCTTCAATCCCTATCCTTGACTGTCCACCTCCAATTCTTCAAACTCATACTTCCCTCTTTATCCACCTGCCTTGCTCCCTTGACTCAAGACTCTGAACTGTACTTCTGTGCAGAATCTGAGCCCCTGGACATTTACTGCAGAATCCTTTAGAGGGAAGGTGATTATAGAAGGGCTTAGGAAGGAATGATTACAGCAGGCACTCAATATTTTAAATTTATCCAGTGCTTTGTAAGGCTGCTCTCCCTTTTCTTCTGAAAGAAAATAAGCATTACTCCTTATACTTTTCCTGTGCTTGGAGCACATCTCAGCTTGAACTTCCAGGACTAGAAGTTTTTGGGTCTTGTTGTAGCCATGAAATAGCTTTGTTAGGGTTTTTGTTTGGTTTTGTTTGGTTTCGTGGGAGTTTTGCTTTTCTTGTTTGGTTTTGTTTTGAACATATTTGAACACATTTGAACACAGTATGAACAACTGAGTTGAATGTGTAGATTTTCCCTCATTGTAGATATTTGCACTCTCATACCAGGAACAGAACTGTAGAAGTGCCATGTAAAAATGTCCTGGATGACACTGAAATTTGACTTAAAATTGTTGAAGCTGTCATGTGTGCACACACACGTGTGTGTTTGGAAGGCACCATAACTGTGACATTCATGCTTCAATATGGAAATGAAACTTTCCACATACTGTAGTAAATTAAAACACAAGAAGTTCCACTTGTTTATGTGGAGGGTGACAGAGCACTGGAACAGCTGCCCAGGGAGGACATCGAGACTCCCTCTCGAGACATTCAAAACCCACCTGGCCACATTCCTGTTGTAATAAGTATGCATATGATTCGTGCCAGTAAGGAAAAAAATGGTTTTATTGCACTCTCATAAAACAATAAAACCAACTGTTGTAAGGTCATCAGTTTCCCTGAACCTTTATCAAGGAATACCTGAATTATGGTGAGAAGTTATCAA
>JAWWEE010000074.1:97590965-97611468 GCA_035221455.1 Xenops minutus | reverse complement strand
GCAGCGGCGGCGGCGGCGGCGGGACCCTCGGGGCGGGCAGGGCCCGGCGACCTCTTCCCGTGGGCGGTACGAGGGGGTCCCTGCTCCCAGCCCCGGCCTGCGCGGCTGGGGGTGCGCGGCCGCGGCCCGCCCGGCCCCTCACGGGGTCTGCCCTGCCCTCCCCGGGGGCTGTGTCCCCTCACAGGGGGCTCTGTCCCCTCACAGGGGCTCCCGTGCCCTCAGGTGCTGGCGCCAGGGAGGCCCCGTGCGGGCGGCTTTACAGCCTAAATATAGGCTGTCACGCCTGGCAGCGCCGGCTCTCCGCGGCTCGCAGGGGCGGCCCGGGAAGGCTGCGGGGCAAAGCCTTGTCGGGAGGGGATTGGGAAGGGCTCCTGACAAGACTCGTGGGCGAAGGGGGCGCGCCGCGAGGAGCACGGGGGTCTGCGGAGTGCGGGTGCGGCGCGCTGTGTCACCCCTGGCCGCTCCCTGCCTGCCCCCGCAGGTGCTGCCGGCACGGCACCATGGAAAACTTCAGGAACATCGCCGACGAGACCTTCCCGAGCTTCTTGGGCTGTTCCCTGAACAGCAGCGCGAGTGCCGTCTTCGAGAATGTGACTGTGGCCTCGAACCCCGGGTTCCCTGTGGCCGCCTCCACTGTTGCCAGGAGCCAGGCGGGCGGGGACAACAGGTGATGCCGCGGGGAAATGCCACCCAGTTGTGTTAAACTCCATTCGAAACGTTTAGCTTCCCAGGGGGAAAAATCTTCTCACGGATCGCGTGGTGGATGATAAAACTATGTACTGATCAGTAGCACAGTAATTGGCAAATGTAGGTTTGCTTGTATTACAGGTAAAAAATCTGCATCAAATTAACGACTAATAAAATACTTAACATTTATTGAATGAATGAATACATTATTATTTTACCTTTTAAAAGAGTAATTTCACTTTTAGACTGATAACAATTGAGTTTCTTTTAACTCTTAGTATACTCAAGATGTAGAGATTAATATATTTTTTACATGTGTGTTCTCTTGACTCTCTTAACTGTTCATTGAACTTACCTGAATCTGGCTCATTTTAGAAGGAGAGGTGTAAGAACTGAAGTTATGGATAAGAGTTAAAATTTGACACAGTTTGTAATGTTTTGCTCAGCAAGGAGTAAAGCAAAGACTATCAATTAGAAGCCTTAGCTCACTTAACTGCTGTCCTGTGACTTAACAAGAAGTAAAATCAGGTTTCAAAACCATGTCTTTCCCCAAGTGTGCATTCCAAAAGAACACCACTAGCCATTAAAATTATAATGTGGTCTTTCTTTAAAGAACTACAGAAGGCTGGAGAGGATCCTTCTGGGTACATACGTATCCCTGTAAATACAGGTTAGCTAGAAAATGCTAAAATATTAAAATAAATTACAGAAGGTGTGGCCATCACTATGCCTTTTTTTTACCTGGTTCTTTGGAAAACAGAAACAGTGCATATTAGAATGATTCTGATGTGTGTTTTTCTTCCCCACATTTATAGGCTTTCCGATAACTGTGCATCCTATTTAGAAGGGAAACATTCATCTCCATCAGGATCTTCTCACAGTAGTCAATCAGGTCCTGAGCCAGTGCAGAGATTTGCCCTCTGCTTTCATGATGACACGTAAGTAGATAGTAAAAATCTAATTCTGTCCTAAAATATAGATACCTCTGTGTTGTATGTAGATTTATATGTGCTGTAAGCTGCTTATGGACTGCTTTAGAATTGAATTGCCTACCTCAGCAGCAGCTTTTACTACTGGCCTTTTGATGGCTATAACTGGAGAGCTCAGCTGTAGCTTACAGCCTATTAGCTTATAGTGTCTGGCAGCCTGGGCAGCTTTTCTTGCTAAAACAACTCCTCCATGTTTTTTGGAGAAGGATAGTGGCAGGCCATGTGGAAGCACCCTGTGCAGTGCTATCACTTAGCCTGAGCAGCATTCTGCTGTTTGATTGACTAATTTGGCTTCATGTACGTGACAGGAATGAATCTTTAGAAATTATTTTTTATAAATTGTGAGGTTTTGTTGTCACACTAATTAAAAATTTCCTAAGCATGAATTATTAGTTGACTTATTTGAATCTGGCTTGTTCTAGAGTTTAGCTGATCTTTCTGGTTCATGTCATGTGTGTCAATAATGTTTTGCACTGATTTAAATCTGTTCTAAGTACTGTATACTTTGCATACAGAAAGTAACATCAATTTGTTTTAAATTTACCTACCTTGTAGCCTCAGTGATTTTTATTTCTTAAGAAATAACTAGTGCTAGTGATATAATTGAGAGAGCTTTACTAAGTGATGGAAGCTTTGGAAGCTGTTGCATACATTATTGTACCCAAGGTCAAATTTGTTCCTGTTGTTGTGATAGAAACTGCAATGTCTGTCTTCCTCACTGGTACTAGGCAGTATGTCGCTATGAAAACAAAGAAGATAAAATTTGAGAGGGACTCAATGTCTTCATTGTACTGAAGTTAAAAAAACCAACAAACCACACAGAACATGAAACAATTGTGTTTTAGACTTACAAACATTAGTTTAATTTATTTATCTACAATGCTAAAGCAAAAGTGTGGTTCAGTTCATTCAATGTGGAAATTTTAACATCTGACATGATTAGCTTATCTGCCTGCATGGAAGTTCCGTAAACCCAGAAGTGAATAATAATTCTCCTGTAGAATTACTTAGCTACATGTAATTTCAGTAAGTCATATTCTTTATAATTTAGTCCCTAATTTAATATTGCAAAAGGCCTGCTGAAACTATGGACTTGGGAAAATTTTGTTTGGGGTTTGACTTGCTCTCAAATAGTTCATGGAACTTGTTCAGAGTTGATCCTTTGTACAGAAATGAAAGAGGAATAAAGAGGTAGAGAGGCATATATTGCATGAAATTTCACTATTTGTTTCATAGTTTAGACTGTGAAACTGCAGTCCTTGTAATCTTGATATTTATTCCTTTATTGTAAAATGACAGGTCACTAGAACCTCTGCTCTTGGAAACAGCTGACTGAGACAAGGCAATTGGAGAACTTATCTTTATATAGAGAGATGTTCTATACTCATGTTGGTCTACGTAGCTCACTGATTTTTAATTGAAATAATGATCTTTTTAGGGAAGCTGCTACACAAGTTGAAGAACCTGAGACAACTTCTGTTAGTTTGAAAGAATCCCACTCAGAATATGAAGAGGAAGATCAGAATGTTACTAAGCATTCAAATTGCAGTCAAGGTGCCTTTCTTGAAGTTTTGCCACTTGAGCGATTGGGAGGTATTAAATTTTGAGAAAAATTGTGTACTTATTCTCACTCTAATTAGCTTTTTATGCTACAAATGTCTTTTCTTGACTTGTTTGCTATTTTATGGCAGGTATAAATCGGTTCTGAAAAGTAATCTCTTGGATTTGAGCAAACTGAAAACCAATAAAGCTTGCGGTTGACATTGTGTCCTTGGATTTTTCCCCAAAGTCCAAAGCTAGACAGGAAGTTGGTGAAAATAATGTTTGCTATAGAGTACTGTAACTAGAATACTAGTAGTAATCTGAAATAAATTTAACTTAAATTAAACTTTGTGGAAACAATGTATGTAACTTGTTCTCTACCCCTTCTCTTCCAGTAGGTGTAAGGTGATAAGATTATATTTTAAGTAAGATCTCTTTTCTTGCCCTGTTCCAACATGCAATAGATGTCTCTAACTGCA
Organism: Xenops minutus; assembly: GCA_035221455.1. Classification (NCBI taxonomy): domain Eukaryota; kingdom Metazoa; phylum Chordata; class Aves; order Passeriformes; family Furnariidae; genus Xenops; species Xenops minutus. Next base: position 97,607,771 of record JAWWEE010000074.1, on the reverse strand, counting down.
TGCAGCTGTAGAAGCTGGGAACTTGCTCTTCTAGTGAGATGATACAAGAAAAAGTAGTTTGGAATACTTGCTGTGAAAACTATACTGTTTTTGAAGTATGAATAGAGTAGTGGAAGCAAAAGAATATTCTGAAACTTAATTTAAAAGCATGGCTATTGATATTAAACTTGTTTGGGTTTTTTGCTGATGCCACTCCTGTGATTAAATTCTACTTATTCCTTAAAATTCAGTTAATACAATTGGTAAATGTATCCTTTTAGACATTCTTTTCTAAACTTTATCTGAGTATTTGTGAAGGTTTTTTGTGAGGTATTAATAATTTGGACAGAGAACACGTTCAATTAAAGTACTGTGATCTTTAATATAAATGGACCCTAATAAAACACACTTCTAAGGGGAGAGTGTTGGCTTCAGTCACTAACTGCTGTACTCTTGAGGAAGTGGCATTAGCTATGCAACAAAATCACGATGCTTTGGAAAACTGGGACTCCCCAGTGTTTGGACTTGATAATGGCTGGTCAGATTTAGTTGCTTCGTTTTAACTTGTTTAGTCAAGATTTAGTATCCTGGTCTGGAAATTGCCTTTTATTCACATCTATTACTCAAGAATTAGGAACCTATTTTTGCTAAAAGCTGTATGTGCATGTCTAAAATGTTCCCTGCCTTGTTTGCATTATGGATGGGTATAACACAAAGACAAGTGGAAGCTGCTTAAAGTGATCCAAAAAAGAATTGGCCCAGTAGGTGAAATGCAACAGTGGAACAGAACTTCTGCTAGTGCAACCTGGGACTCCTTACTTTTTTGCAGTGCCTTTTAGAAAACCTTAAGGCAGTAATTGTCTTTCATCCTTTTTAGAATTCTAGCCCCAATGAAGCCCCGTCTTTTTAATCACTCACAGATACTTTAGGCCTTTGTTATAGGGATGCTTAAGATTTGGTGTGATAATGTGTATGTTTCAGGTTTGTTTTTATGGTGTACACCAAGAACTTCCAGAGATTCAGTCTGCTATCTTATAGAACAGTTAGCACTCACTATGTTCTCATGTTGTACTGCTAAAATGATTACACTGCATTCTTCTGTTTTAGATTTGCCACCTGGGATATGTTTTCTTCCAGACATTAGGAATAACAAGGTAAAAGCTTTTCCAAATACAGTGAAATTAGAGGTTTTCTAATATTTATTTTGTGAGAGGAGGAAGGATTAAACTGAACTGTCGTTATTGTCTTATGCTGTGTATATCCTTTAAGTTTGTAAAGGTGCTGGCACGCTGATTGTGTCATGCCTCACTTTGCCTCCATTTTGCAGATCACTTAATTAGTACCATGGGAGCATGACTTCATGTAATAATTTCCAGTTATGGAAACTGTTGTTTGCTTCTAGCCTTTGCTGTCTTGTAGCTCTTTGTCAATGTGAGGACCTTGCATTTTATCTCAGTTGTAGTCTACCTTAGGGAAAAGCCTTTTGAGGAACTTCTTGGAATGCTTTTGGAAATTCACGTAGGCAGTATCAACCTGATTGGACTTGCCCCTGTATTTGTTTATTACTTGGAGGAATATTAGTTCAGGTGACTTCTTCACTGTCCTCAACATTAAAAACTGCACCATGTGTTAACAACTCAATCTTCCCGCTGCCTTTGTATTTGTGTGTGTGTGTGTGTATCATTATGCCAGAGCTAGCAGATAGCTGCAGGTATTGATTGACAGGTAGAGTTATACTTCAGCTGTTTTTTCAGCTGTGTTAGGGAAGCTGACAGCTGTGGACACAGAGATACAAGGCAAATAGGAATGGGAGATGTCCTGGTCCTTGTAGAAAATATATGTCAGGCTGCAGCCAAATGCTCTCCAATATGTACTCCTTAATGTGTCAGCTGGTATTTACTGAATTCTCTAAGTTTTCTTTCATTTGATTTTTGTAGGGCCCACAGTGGTCAGGGAATCCTGAATCCTCTTAGTTGAATCCTCTTAGTTCCTTTCAAATTCTTTGCTTGCTGAACTTTGACTTCTTGCTGTGTGTCAAAAATGATCTGTTCATCATAAAGAATGTGAGACTAAACCCAAAACAGACATTACATTGTGCTGTTTCTAAAAATCTTTCAGCTATAAAAAAGATAATATTTGCAGTTAACTAGATTCAGCTATTGCTTTTGTATTGTAAGTAGTTTAGTGTGCTCATTTGGAGAAATTTCCAACAAAGGGTGGGTCTCGGTGTACCATTTCTGAAGAAGCACTGTTTCAGCAGCATAGGAAACTATTGAGAGTTGTCTTTGTTCTTTTAAGTTGGGATTGCAGCTCAGTGAATGAGGAGAGCAATTTTTTTCAAGTGTAAACTCTTTAATGCAGTGGTCTAGTCCTTTATTTTTCATGTCTTTGAAGTTTACTGTCATTCAGATGCATTTTCACTGTTTCCCCTTTTGATCCCCACACTTTTTGTATGCATCCATTCTAGCAGGCAAAGCCCATTAAAACTAGAGTGTTTGCTTGGGTAAATAGGGAAAAAAGTGTGTGTGGAGTTTTGAAATATTATTAACCTCATTAATTGTTTATTATTAACTGAATTTATACAATAGTAGCTCTCTGAAACATTTTTCTCTGGATGCTTTTCACAGGTTGGTCTGTCTGAACCTTCCGAAAAGTTGATAGAAGGTGAAATCTCAAGTGATCATCTTGGCAATAGCCTTTCAAGTTTTTTGGAAAATGAGAAACTTACATGTCTTTCAAGCTCAGATGAAGATGCCACTGGTAAGTATGTTTATAACCCTTGGTAGCTGAGTCTGTAATTGTGATTCAATTTTACTGCATACTTGAGAAGAAAGATACTATTTTACTGAATTATATAGTACTGGATTATGCTTGATCAAAAACTAGTACATGAATATTAAAGAAAACTTTGTTCTTTGAAAAATTGACTATTTTAAAATTATAACAGGAGTGGGTGGCTGTGGAATTTGTCAGAGAAGATCAAAATTGGAATTTCAATCTAAAAAATAAAAATACAGTCCTCAATGTGAATCAAAAATATGGGTAGAAATGTGGGCATTAATTTAATGAAGTGGTAACTCTAGCTATATTTTCACTTTGTATTAGTAGGGATAAAATTCTGTGGTGAAGAGCATGTACATACACTTAGAGAGAACTTTTGCTTGAGTTTCAGTTCAGATGTCTTTATATGCTGCACATGCAAGGTGACACACAAGTTGGAAGTTTAGTTTACCTGCAAGGATAAAAGGAGAGCTTGAGTTCTGTATCAGTAAATGAGAGTTTTGAAATTTTTGTGCCGTTCCTGGGGTGCTGCTGAGGGGCAAATATGCTCTTCGTTAATGCAGTTGACTTTGCACATAGAGTGAAGGATGACAGGGCAGGTCCTCAGATAAACCAAGAATGAGGAATGTGGAGTAATAAATAGATTTACTGCTGTCCTGAGATCAAGCAGCCCTGCCTTCATGTAGGGCTCCTGGATTTTTCCCATGGCATCTATGGATGTTATGACTGTATTTGGAAGGGTTTTTTTGTTGTTTCTTGGTGCATAACTTCACTTGTGTGTTAAGCATATAAAAAATGAAGTTAACAGTTTGCGAAGTAAAAATACTGATTTTTTTATCACCCAAGAGGATGAAATTACTTTTAACTGCCCTCCTAAGGAGCTGGTAGCTGTTAGGTAGAAATACTTGCCTATTCAGGGTTCCTGTACTGGTGAAGCTAACAGATCTTTTTATTTTTCCTGGTCAGTGTGCAATGAACTAATTTTTATCATGCCATTTGGTATTCAGTATAAATTTGGCAATTAAGTGTTTCTAAAAATAAGGAGGAAGTTTCTGGTATCTGAGGGTAAAACACATGAATCTACTTTCTTATTATTTGGAAGAAAGATGATTTATCCAGTTTCACAAAGAAGAAATTAAGACATGATGATGGGATTAGAACACTTACGGTGGTGGTATTAATTTGAGTTTGAATTGTAGGTATTTGTCTACCATTCAGGTAACTAATTAATCCTCCTAAAATTTTCGACAAGTCCTGTAAGTGCTTGTTCTGAGCCTAGGCGTTAGTCCTCTTTCAAAGACTGAAGGAACTTAGCCTGCTGCAGTCCCCCCACCTTCTCAGTATTGTACATGAAAACAGAGCCATGATTCAGATTTTTCATTTATCGACTCTGAAATGTAAGAGATGCTCATTGCTTTGCTGTAATATCAAAGTTGCTGAGCTTCCATATCTTCCAATTCAAATAAATCTCATTTTTTTTCAGAAAATGTGCTTCTGTAAGTGAGGCTTTTTGTACAGAGCACGGGCCAAACTAGGAATCAAAGATGGCTTACTTGTGTGTGAATATATATAGTGTTTTCCTGTACATTCTTGACCCTGTGTAGACCTCTTTGTCAGAAGAAAGTCATGAGAATATTCTTCAGAATTACTTTTTGGGGATAAAGAATTGAAGTAAACTTTAAAGGCAAAATTGATGGAGAATTCTTAAACCATCACCAGCAACCTGAAAATGAACATTAAGAAATGTGGAAAACAAAATATGGTTGTGACTTTACAAATACAAGGCCTGGTTGGGTATGTAGTTTTTTTAATGAGGAAAAACACAAACAGGTTACTATTTCCTGGAAATGAAAGAATAAAAAGTAAATATTTCAAACTTCTTGGAATATGTTTTATAATGATTTTAGAGTATATTAAAAAATGCCCTAAAGAGCTGACTGATGTCTGGATCTTTTAAAAAACAAACAGAAGCCCGGGAAACTCTTCTTCCCTCAGCTCTCACAAACAAAAAAACCAATCCTAAACCAAGGAAAAATTAGTCTTGGAAAACTTCTCACTTGGCAAGCAGCCATAGTACTGTTATCAGTACTATCACTTAACATTTTTTGCTATTGAAATATATTTTATGTATGTACAGACACATTATATATATATGCTTCAGTCACTTTCTGTGAAGTTTGAAAAATGTTACATATATTTTCCTTTTAATTTATAAGTATATATATATGATTTACTACTTGGGATGTGGTGGTATATAGATCATGTGAAGAAAGGTGAATTACTTGATACCTGGGAGTTAAAATGTTGACTTTTAGTCATCTTGTTTTGCTGTGTATCACTAGTCATGGAGAAAGACAATTACATGTTTCTGTGACTCAGTTATTTTAAGGAAAAACAAGGATAATTCTGATCTGGTTGTGTGTTATGAGACTCAATGTATTAAAAATTATGGAGTTGCTTTGATAGCATGTCAGGTGACATAAAATGTCAGTTAAAAGTGAAAAGAATATTTTCTTCTCTTTCAATAGATGATGATATTGATGATGAGGAATTCTTTGATAACCAGCTAGAAGCCTATTTTGAGAAGCTGATAAAACCAGAAATGACAAGAGGAGACACCAACCTGCAGAAACTTTCAGAATGCTGGGGAGCACTGAAACTTTCTGAAAATGGCTTATTTCAAGTAGGTTTAAAGTTCAAAGCTCAGCATGTCCAATGGCCCTTAAGTATGTTAAACTTTAAGTAGTTAAACTTGTTGCTCTTCTTAAGTAGAGTTAGTTTTAACTGGTGGCTTTTTGTTTGTTTTTTTTTCTGTGTTGGTTTGTTGTTTTTTTTTTTTTTTTTTTTTTTTTCCTGTAGCTATTAAGACACTTCTTTCCTATCATATAACTAGTTTATAAATACTCTCTGTAATCAATCTTTTTATAAATCTTGGATAGCAATATCCAAGGTGTTATTAAGTGTATAGCATCACAGACTTATGTTGCCAGGAGAGCAAGTCTCTTAAATAATTGGTAAGTATGTGAAAGGGTGTAGGGGAGCAACTGGCTGACTTGTGATTTGCCTTTGAGTAGCAGTCAGCTCACTTGCAAACAGGTTGCCAGGGATTCAGTGCCTTTCTGTTTTCTTGCCTTTGCAACAGTGGATGTGATCCTGACAGTCTCATGCTTGACCAGAGTTGAAAAGTGTGATTGAATTTAAACAGTTAAATAAATTGTAACTTCTGAAATTTCTGAGATTTTCCATCTGACATCAGAGTTTTCAGGCTGTGGGAAGTGATATGTGTCAACCCTGTACAAGTAGTCCGCATAGACTGCCAGTTGCTGATCTACAGCTGTACATGAGGAAAGGGTTAAGGGGTTTGAAGAGTGAGAAAACAGGATTCTGTTCTCTGATCTTAGGTCTTCTCTATTTAAGATCTTCCTGCTTCAGTGCACTGTAGATAGGCAGTGGGACTCTGAGTTGGATTTGGAGTCCTTATCCAACTGTGGGTCAGCCAGAAGGGAAAGATGAGTAGCAAGGTGCCCATGTTAAAGGGAATGAGAGGATGAAGTAGGAAAAAGAAGGGATCTTCCCATCTTCTTGCTGTGTATGCCTTTGGAGGCAAATGCTTGGATTGGCATAGCCAGGAACTGTTGTCCTTGGTGGTGGTGCTGGCAGCTAGAGATGCCTATGACAGTGGCACATGAGTGAACAAAGTATGATAATCTCTTTACTACTAGGGAAAACTACTAGGAGAAATGCTGTAGTGTTATTTTTTTCCCCTTTGGTATATCTGTTCTAGTGTAACTTTAATATTTACTGGTTTTAATTTATTTTTTTTAATTTAAAGGAGAACTTTCAGGATTCTGCCAGTTACGAGGCTGTGACAGGAGTAGACTCTGGAAATGCTAGTGATGAAGATTCACAAAATGAAGGGATAACTGGATGTCCTGTGCAAAAAGAAATGCTGTCCACAGCAGTACAGCAACTGGTATGAAATTGCCATTTAAATTCTTGCTAATACTATGGAGTAAGGCTGTAGTAGACGATGGCAGTGTGTTTGAAAACTTGTTAGAGGTTGAACTAGCAACTTGACCTTTCTTTACGAAAGATTAATAACACCACTTTGGTTTTAGGTATTTTTTTCAAATATAGTTAGCTTGGAATGTTTTTTTGTCAAGAACTGTTAGTACAAATAGCTAACAACTGCATTTCTGACACTTCAAATGATTATTGTTTTTGAAGAATTCCATGACTACTGGAGATGTTCTGGATTCCTGCGTTGCTGCTGAGTTGCGATTAGATTCATTGTATCTCCAGTGCATGGACAGCCATAAAGCTGATGCCTCAGAAGTCTCTCCAAAGCAAGAAATACAGTCTTCTGACTGTCAGGCTGCTTCTTCTGATGCAGAAGTACTAGAGACAGCAAGAGGATTTTTGGGACACGATGCCACTCCTGAAGTTATTAGTGTAAATGCACCTCAGGCAGAGGCACCTGTATGTGAAGTTGGTCTTCCTGATGCTTACCTGTCACCAACTGGAGACAGCTGTGAGAATTTAAGTTTAGCTATCACAGACAAAGGTAGGATGCTTTAGATACAGCTCATCTATGCAATTGTGACTACACTCTGCTGCATGGAAAAAGAAATAAAATTGTTAGCTAGGCATTTTTCTTCAGTTTTGGGACTTGGTAAAAAAAAATAATTCAGCATGAATAAATTTTGCTTTTTGTGTTAAAAATCACTGTTGTATGTTGCACTTAACTGCTGTTCATTTGCTTATGAAAGTAGTTTAAGCTTGCAATTGCAGCAACTTGATCTCTGTTTTTTTAACTCATTTTTGACTTCTGGCAAGTGAACTTAATCTATATTAATCAAAATTTGATCTGAAATAGCGAGATTTTGTTATATTCCTTTTTTATTTTAATCCACACTGTAGCATTTGATATATCTTTCAGATGATTTGCCACACAGCATTGTCTATCAAAATGAAGAGGGCAAATGGGTGACTGATCTTGCATACTATACTTCATTTGATGAAGAACAAGATTTAAATCTGTCTGAAGATAATAAAATAAATGAGGAGTTCATTACTGGCTGTATGTAATCTTTTTCCTTTTTAGATAGCTCTTGTTGTCTGTAATAGTGTTAAGTAAACTTTTTTTTTCTACTTCAACAAATCAGTATATTGTGGTGCAAAGCCTTCAGGCTTTAGATACTGGAAATTATGTGAAAGTTGATGCTGATAGTAGCCTATAATATCATTATTTATAGCTGATAGCTTGTTTTTGTATTTCCTACTCTTCACAGGAAGGATGTTTTGAAAGAAAACAAAAAGCATTCTAACATGTGCCACTGGTAGCTATTGTATGAGCTAAAGTAACTCCCTTACCTGTCGTTTCCACAGTTTTTCCTTTGGACTTCAATTATTGTTATCCTTTCTTTCCAGAAGAGGAGAAGAGTAATTTTGTATTGCATGATAGTCATAAGACAGGAAATAATTGTAAACAAGGAATTGATACAAAATCAGCTAGAACATGAATAGAGTGTTGAAACTTGAGAGATTTTAAAGTGTCAAATTGGCTAGCTGCTGATTTTTTTTTTTTTTTTTTGTGAACTCCCTTAGGAATGTCTTGATGCTGAAAAATGGTACTGGTACTGAAAAACAAACTTATTGAAAGACTGTATGGAGTTCTCATCTTCAGTTGAATTCCAGGGTTTTTGAACCTCTATTTACTTAACTTAAGGATAACAAAACATTTTTTTATCTCAAACTGATCTTCATGAGAGTCTGTATGTTTGTCGTACAGGCTTGGATAATATGTGCATAACACTGTAGGCAAATCAATTCGTCAGCACCAAAATGTCATCTGTTTTACTAGACAGATTAAGCAGTGTGTGCAGCAACATTTCTCTTGGTCTCTTATAGTTTCTAAAGGTGACATTTGTATGGGCTAATGTATTTTCAAGATGTCCGTGGTCCACTCAAGGATCTTCTTTCTTTCAAAGAGAATGCTGCATATGTTGTTGTCTAAAACTGGTTATTCTGAATGAGTGATCAAACAGGGTCAACTAGTTGAAATAATCAACACTAGTGGTTTTCTGCTCATTTAAGCCAATATTATCCCATCTGAGAGAAAGTTTTCCATCTACTCTGTAAATAAAGTAAAGCTCTTCCATTATTTTTCAAATGCTGTTCTGCTTCTTAAACTTGTGCTGTTGAGTGATTAGAATATTAGACTTGTAAATTTTTCCAAGGCTGTTTATGTTTTTCCCACTTGATGGATTTTTAAAGCAATTCGTCTTTTGAGCCTATTGGCTCACCATTTTGCATAGTAGAGGATAACACACACAAAAATTCAAGATGGTTAGCATTCTTCTGGCTGCTAGTTTGCTTGTCTGTCTGCAATGCTCAAGTGTGGAATTTGACAGCTGAAGAGATTTTTATCTGTAGAAACAGAAAGAAAATATTACATCTGATGCTTCTGAGTCTCATTTATGACATGTCTCTGTCAGCAAACTGCAGACAGTATATTCTTGTATGGAGTAGTGCAAGATTGATCATTGAGCGTTGGGTTCTTCAGAAGGTCTGTAGAGAGCTGTAAAGCTTATACAGATGATTAAGTAAAGACTGTTATTGACTTAGAGTTCAAGTGCATACAACAATGGGCCATTTACAGTGCCAGACTGCCTTTAGGAAATGCAGTTGGCTTGCTCAACAAAGGTGTATTCCATCTTTATTTCTTTACTCAGAGCATATATTGCAACTTCCCATAAGTAATTTTATGAGCAACATGTGTGTTTGCTCTACATGTTTGTGTCCATTCTTGACTTATGTCTCCTTTTGCCCTGTGTTCTGTATGACTATGGATGCTCTGTGTACAAAGCTGCATATTTTACAAGTTTGATGAACTTAATGTTACATTAACATTGAAATAAGGTGGTAGAGCAGTACCTCTTGATCAGTTTTCCATTTCATTTTGGTAAAGAGACTTTAGGTGTTCTTTGTTCTGTAGATGGTGATTGTGCAATTAGTGTAATAATTTGAATTCAAAAATAAGATTGATTTGGCCTGTTAATTTGCATAGGTTTTTCCTGAACTGGGTACAAACCAGTGTGTTTTCTTTTGCTCCAACTCACAGGTACTACCTTGATGAAGTAAATTTTCAATCCCAAATATAGTAAAAGTCTGTTCTTAAGTAACCATATGGTGCTTGATTCTAGCTAGTATGGGTAGCATAACCTGTGAAAAGTTATAGCTTAGTTTGGAGTTGAGGCTGTAAAAGACATTTTTTATTCATCAGTAAGTTAGTTAGCTAAATGCTGATTTTTACTTTGTCTCCTTAAGATCCAGTGAGTACCCCTTTAAAACTAATTTTATATAACTTCTCTCACCAAAACAAGATGGAATAACTCCTAGTGACTTCCAAACTGTCTCAGATCTAGAAATATATATTCAATAATTGTCCATCAGAATTTAGTTTAATGCTGAAAAATATTAATGAGAGCACTTAATAACTTATTCCTTATTTTAATAAATGTTCTCTTTGGTTTTAAGCTGAAGCAGCAGCTATGATTGCACAAGACCAGGAAGAATTTGAGAAAGCACACAGACTTGTGCAGGTAACTGTCTCAATGTAAACAGAATAGTTCTCTAGTTTATTTACAAGTTACAACTTCTGAAATCTCTTTGTCTGCAGGCAGAAAGAGTAGACAGTCTAAATGCATCTGAATTAGCAAATACTTCATGGAAATCTGCTAATAGCTGCATTCTGCTGAGAACATCTGATCTTGATAAAGATGCCAGTTATTTACGTTTGTCTTTGGGGGAGTTCTTTGGTCAGAGATCTGAAGCTCTTGGTTGTCTTGGTGGAGGCAGTGACGTGAAACGGGTATGTATCTTAATATTGATACACAAGGAAAGTCCAAGGAGAAATACAACTAGCACTACTTTTGTTACTTTCTAACTAATTCTGAGAACTAATTTTCTGCGTTGACTTCTGAAGGATATTCTCTGTGAGACAGGTGTGGATTGACTTTAGTTTCCCACTTGGAATTTCTGATGTGAGGTGCTGGGTGGTATTACCAGTGAATGTTGATCTTCACCTTTTGGTCAGGAACTAATTATGTGCAGGATTAAAGGGAGAAAGGTACATCATGTACAGGGTGCACATTGGAAGTTTACATAATAATCGAATGAAATGCTGCTCAGACAGGGGTATTTGAACAGTGAGAGCATCTTTGAATAGCTGTTGATAAGGGCTATGCTCTCTAGGTGAATGTCTAACTTCATCAGAAGTCATCTAGATTGGACTTGCCAACATCTCTATGCTTCTTGCATCTGTTGGATGCCTGGCCCTTCTCTCATCTGCTGTTGGTAGACAGGCTCTCATCTGTGTTGCAGACTTAAAAAAAGAATGGGGAAATGTGTACAATGGGAGGAAGAAGTCAAGTATGCTTGTGTAATTCACTTGTGTCTTGATGAATTGGTAGAGTTGCCACGTTCTGTCCTGGTATGTTTTGAGGCTCAGTGGCACAGCATGACTCTAGGCAGAGATGGTGAGAGCACGTGTACTTTGTTGTGTATAACTGTTATACCTAAGTTGTGTCCTGGTTGTGATAGAGTTAGTTTTCTTCTTAGTAACTGGTATGGTGCTGTGCTTTGGAATTAGTATGAGAATAGTGTTGATAAGACACTAATGTTTTGGTTGTTGCTAAGTAGTGCCTACTCTAAATCAAGGACTTTACAGTGTCTCATGCTCTGCCAGTGAGCAGGTGCACAAGAAGCTGGGGGGAAGCATGGCCAGAACAGCTGACCTGAATTGGCCAAAGGGGTATTTGATACCGTAGAACAGGATGGTCAGTCTGTAGACTGGGGGGAGTTGGCAGGCAGCCACAGATCACTGTTCAGGGACACACTGGGTATTGATCAGTGGGTACTGAGTGATTGTGTTGTGCACCATTTGTTTCTCTTGGGTTGTATTCTTCTCTCCCTCCTTTTTATTACAATTACTACAGCTATAATTTATGTCTTGTGTCAATTATTGAACTGCTCTCATCTTGACTCACAAGGTTTAGCTGTTCTTTCCAATTGTTTGTGGTGGGGTGGGGGAATGGCTGTGTGGTACTTAGTTGCTAGCTGGGGTTCAAACCATGACAGTTGTTAGTTTATGTTATGTACGTATGAGCAGTGCATGTATTTGGATTAGGCATTTGCAATACTAGGAGGCACATTTTATTTCTTAGTGGTATGAGAGTCAAACACCAATTGGGCAGGCACTGTGAGCTGAAACTGCTTTGCAAGCCCATTGAACCTATTTGTTAATGATTAAATTTGCTCATGCTGTATTCTGGGATATTTTTTTTTGTAGCCATCTTTTGGTTACTATATTACATCTCCAAAGAAAAGGCAGCCTGTTGCTTTGCTAAGGCAATCTGATTCATCAGGAGGTGACAGTGGCCAAGAGATTTCGCAGCTGTCTGAGGTGCTTTCAGGTAATTATGGAACAGCTCTTTTTTTCTGTGGGGCGTTAATGGAGCATGTGTATCCCAGGAATATAGGTTTTTAGACAATTTCCTTACTCTAAATTAATTCCATGGGTTTTTTTGGTTTGTTTTTGTTTTGTTTTTTGTTCTTAGATGACTTAGAAACACAAACAAAAGACCACTCAAATTCTACCAGCTTTGAAGGTTCAGGGCATGGGATGAATACTGCTGCTGGAATACATAAAAGCATCAATACAGAAGGTGCTATCAAAAATAAAACAAAGGTATTTCTCTTGTGTTTTTCTTTTAAGTGCAGTTATGATCTGAAACAGAATTCGGATTGCTCCAATTATTATTGTTTCTTTGATTATGGCTAAATTTGGACTTTGCTATTAGCTCATTGCTTTATATATTGATCATTTGAATATAGTAGGTGCTGCTGTTAGGATAGTTTCATTAGAATGATGTGGTCCTGTAGTGAGTCAAGTGTTGTTACCACCATCTCATTTTCCTTTTTCTTCCAACTTTACTTTTGGAGCTTTTTAGTCTGCCAACCCATGGTTTTTCATAGACTCTTGGGCTGTTAACATTCTGTAGTCAAGTTTCTGAATACCAGCTGTGTCTTCTGCTTCTATTCTTTTAATGAAAACAACTTGTCTTTATCATGGGAATAAACTCTTTTAGTTGATGGAATTTAATAGTATGAACATGGTGCAAGTTGGAAAGCAGCATTCCTCCTAATGCTGGCCAGGATGCTGTTGACCTTCTTTGCCATAAGGGCAGATTACTGGCTCATGGTCAACTTCCTGTCTACCAGCACCCTCAATTCCTTTACTGCCATGCTGTTTTCCAGCTGGTTAGTCCACAGCCTGTATGGGTGCATGAGTTTTTTCTTCCTCAGGTGCTAGTCTTGGCATTTCCCTTTGAACTTCTTGGCACGTTTTTCTGTCCTGTTGAGGTTCCACTGAATGACAGCTGACTCTCTTGACCTATCTGCCATACCTTCCACTTTTGTATGATGATGAAATTTGCTGACGGTGCACTCTGCCCCATCATTCACATCATTAATGAAGTTTTTGAACAGTATTGGCACCTGTCTTGATCCCCAGGGTACTCTACCAGTGAGTGACTGGCCTCCTGATGGACTTTGTGCTATTGATCGCAATCCTTTGAGTCTGTCAGGCCAGCTCAGTTTTCAGTCCAGTCACGATCTATTTATCTGCTCCATACTTTAGCCATCTTTTTATGAGGATATTGTGAAGACATGCATGTGTATCTATAGGAGGACAGCTGTTTTCAATTGTTCCTAAATTTGTGTGTGTCTGAGAGGTGGGAAGAGACTCTCTATCTACTCCATGCTCTGCTAAGCGTGGCCAGTGTGAAAACTAAAGAATAAATCAGGCTAAAGTAATTGAGAAAATGGTAGGAATAGCTTTGTCTTCACCCTGCAGAGGGACAGATGATTTCAAGTTAAATGGGAGGTTACTGTATATTTGGTCATGGTAGCTTCTCTGTTAGATTGTTTTCAATGAGTTTTTACTCTCAGTTCTTCCAACTGAATTAAAGCATTTTAGGATTTAAAAAGTTTTATTGAGACTTCCTACCAGAGGTAATCTTTATTTAATCTTTAAAGTTTTTGTAGAATAGACTTAAAAAAATCAGCAGAATGAGAATTATGCCTATTGTGGTATACCTTCTTGGCAGGCAATTAAAAATGTGGCAACTAGAAATGTTAATATACTACCATATCCCTAAATGCAGAATAATTCAAGCAAGCTGACAAAACTGAAAACAAAACACTAAACAAAAAATTTCTTACTGTGGTGCCTAACTCATTCTGGTTTGTTGTAGGATGGAATTCATAAAGACAAGTTTGAGGATGGCTTACCTAATCATTGTGACTCTGTCCTGAGTATTAGCACAATTGCAACTGCTATTGCTAATGCTTCCACCAGTGCTGAACCTTCCCAGCTAGCTGCTATGATGATGGCACTCTCTAATAAAAGTAAAAGAACACATTTCCTTCCTGGAATTGTTAAAGAGGTGGAACTCTCTGCTAATCAGAGGTTATCCAGCAGTGAGGAAAACAGTGCATTTGACATGGAAAAATATCTCAAAAAAACAGACGAGAATGGACATGAAAGTGAATATGAAAGTATTGTGAAGCATGAAGCATCTGTCCAGAACCTTATATCTGATGCCTTTTTACTGGCTAAAGATAAAAATAAGGCTGCTCTTACAGAAGACTTGATGAATAATCATAGCAAACAGCAAGGAATAGAGAAGCGATTGCTGGATTATCTCAGCAAGGAAAGTGATAGTCAGAATTTTTCCAGTCTGTCTGGTGTTCCCAATTACAAAAACGTAACTGCAGATGGTGTTAAATATTCAGAAAAGTTGTCAGATTTAGTAAACAGTAAACGTTTACAGTCAATGGGTGCTGATGTTAGATCAGATACCCTTAATGGAAATGAAGCCCATGCATGTGGAATTCCTTTAGCAGCAAACATGGAAGTGGCACAGAGAGGTCTGCTTGCTTACCAGAACAACAATCTCACTAGTAGATGTTGTGCAAGGGAAGACAGAGAAACAGTAGTTCAAGCAACAAATGCTATTTCTGGACCATGTAATGGTTTGGTGGAAGGAAGTACAGGAAAGACTCTGTCACTCAGCAACTTAAACCCTGCCAAGCAATCTAGTAAGTGTGTCTCAATAAGTCCTACAAATGCAAGGCCTACAGAGAAATTGAACAGTGATGCAAGAAAGCAAAATGCAGAAATAGAGAAGAGAAACAAGGATGCCAGTACTGCTTGTGGTGGGAATGCAAAACATGTAACTTTTGAGAAGCTCTCCCCAACTTCCCAGAATAGTACTGGTAAGTGAACCTATATAAATGTAACAAGTTGTTGAAAAGGCTTTTCTTGACAGTAGACGTGTACTTAAATAAATCTTGTTATTAAATTCTGTTTATTTGATAGACCCTAAATCTGTTCTACCTGAATGTGACTTGCAGCCTCTGGAGGATGAGCAGTATAGCTTCAGACCTTCAACTTCACCTCTGATTCATTCTTCCCCTAGCGAGACTTCTGGAACAGCATTTTCGGGGTAAATTCTTGGTGCAGGTTCTAAGAATTGATGCTTTGTGAGGATTGTTGAGGGATTAAGTTTTATTTTAGATGTTGTCCTTGATCTGTGTTTATAGATGATCTTCATTAGGCTGAGACTTCATTCATAGACCAAGCTTGACATTCTTTAGACCAATGAAGATGTGTTTTTTAAACTTTTGAGTATTTCACTCCATTTGGTTCTCTGATTTGAACCATTACTTGTTGAAAGAGGATGAATAGAAATATTCATATTGCTTTTGACCACTTTGTGTCCTGACACATACTTCTGTCTAAGGTTTAAGGTTTTCTTTGCAACTGAACAAGCAGTGTTTTTAAAATGAGCTTCCATAATGATAAGTGTCATAAACTATAAGGTTACAACTAAATTGATGTAGTCTTAAATGTGTAAACATGGCCAATAGCTAATAATTATGTGCAGTCTCATAAAAAGATGAGGCAACTGATTTCCTTGACTTCACTTTTAAGTTCACTGTTTGGTATCTAACTACAGTTAGCGTTTTGTAAATGTTATTAGAATTGCAGGCTGTCTGGCATTTCTCATAAGTTAATATGTGCAGGAGTATATGTATTTTTGTAGGCATGTTATATAGATATTAATTAGGATTTCCAGTTAAAATGTCTCATTTCTGTTGACTGTGTTAAACAGAATGCCTAAGTAAGTGGACTTTAGAACAGTGTATTTAGAATTGTGTAGCATTGATTTTTCTTGAGGGCATCATTAGAAATGTATTCTGATACTCACATACTTCGAATCTGTTTTTCAGGTCTGAAAAGGACTTTACATGCCAGTCACAGTATCAGGAGTCTCCTTGCAAAGAGAATGTATTACCTCAGTCAATTTACTCAAGTCCAAGCATGAGCAGATTGACATATGTCTCTGCACCTAGTAGTACCTGTAAGAACACAGCAGCAAAGCATAATCTAGAGACATACCAGGTAAGAAAAAACAGCACCTCCCCTTTGCCCCCAAACAAAAGCTTTAAATGGTCAAAGTAATTCTGAATTAGAAAAGGGTTTCAGAACAGTTTAGGACATGCTGTGTATAAGGAAGAGGTGTTCTGCTTCTCCCCAAGTGCTGACTTTTCAGTAATTTAAATTCTGGAATAGATTGTGCTAAATGCGCATGCTCTATTGAGTATAAATGTAGTAAAACAATCAAAGAACTACAAAATTTTCAGAAAGTTAGAGTTGGTGTATTTTTTTCCTTTCATTTTTTCCTCATAATTTTGTGTTAATTCTTTCTGTTCTTGGAATGTAGTGCAGTATTCCAGTCGTATTTTGTAGGATCTATATCTGCTTTCATCACTTGAGGCTCCCTTTCTTTCACCTTCAGCTGTTAGGAGAATACTTTTCCTAGTTTGTTGGTTTTTTGTTTGGCTTGGGGGGGGGGGGGGGGGGGGGGGGGGGGGGGGGGGGGGGGGGGGGGGGGGGGGGGGGGGGGGGGGGGGGGG
>JAWWEE010000074.1:97523097-97590865 GCA_035221455.1 Xenops minutus | reverse complement strand
AAATGTTTGTAAATATGTAGTTTAGCTTGTACTATTTTTCAGAACTGAAACTATAATTTTCCATCTTTGACAGTTATTCTGACTGTTTTTATTGCTTTAGAAAAGAGTATACTTTGGGAGTGAAATTTATGTTCAGACTGACAATCTTATGCTGATTAAAATAATTGGCAATCTTGTATATGAATTGGTGTTCCTCGGAATCTGGGATCTTTCTGTACTGTCTCCCCTTCCAAAGTATGTGGAATTGTGGATGAAACTTATAAAAACACAGACAACAGCTGAAAAGCCTCCGTGACTGCATAGATATCTGCGTAAATATGAGTGACTACATTTATTTTGTGATATTAGTCAGTTACAATACTTTGTAAAATCAGTCATGCATTTCTCTAACGCAGGAAATAGAAATGCTATCTACTATGCCTTCTCCTTTCATTTACAGAGAGTGAGGCTTTTCAGGACTGGTAACTAGTGAGAGCTTTGTGAAGCCTTCTCTTCCTCTTTTAGGAAATCCATCATCAATGTTGCTTCTTCCTGATCCTTGGAGCGTGAAAGAAATGTGTGTGCTGGCCTATAGCCCATTTTGTTCTAGATTTAGTTGCTCAAGTTACAGAGGGAATATCTATTCTTTTCCATGCTGATGTTTCCAGTGGGAATCACAGTCCAGTAGGAGGGAACCCAAGGGCAAATTTAAATGGGTGTTTGCTTGTAGTCTTTGCTGGCTTAGCATCAGCCCATAGGTCTGTATTTCACATTTGCCGTGCATATGGTTCTTGATTTATGTCATCTCATGCAAGTGAATGACTCTGGATGCTTTGGCATAACTGTCTGCATACTGGTTTGCCCCTCTGTCCTGAGTAGTCTTTGTTCCTCCGGGTAGCTCAGCAAGGTTGATCCTCAAGTACTTTGCCAAAGTTTTACATTTGTATTATGAGTACATTTTAAAGTCCTGTTTATCATGCTGCAGCGTGAATTTATTCCTTTGGGTTAGTAATCTTTTATGCCGAGAGAGTGTGACTGAGAGATTTTCATCGTTTTTCTTGTTAAGAGCCACTTTCATGTCCCTTGCCTGAAACTTCAACAGACAAGAAGTGTTTGTATTGGTGTTACCTTTGGATCTGAATAATTACTATAGTGCAGTCTCTTTAACCAATGGTGCCATTTCCTTTTAATGCTAGGGTCAGGGTTTTCAAAGGTGCATGTTTTCTTAAATTTATTTATTGTCGATTTATTTATTTATTGTTTGGTTGAGTTGGCGGGGTGAGCCATCTCACCTCAGGCAGCTGCCTTCAGTGCCTTCTATAAAGGATTGTAACTTGCAGCTTACTTGTCTATGACAATTGGAACAGGTATTTTATTGGTCCTTCCCCTTTTTTCACATGCCACTGCCTACCTCTCAAGTCCTATTTATTTAAGCTGAATGGTTGCTTTATACTGTAGATACTTTTCATCCTTTTGTGAAGCTCTTGTTCCTGTATCAGAGTTTTCTAGATAACACCTGTCCTGAGCTGATGTCTCATTGCTTTGATTCAACACTGTCTAGTTTTCGTTCTGAAACTTTTAAAAATTATTTTGAAACTCCATTTTTGAAATTGGAATTTGTGGTACAGATTTACTTAACAAGAAAAAAAAATAACCTTTGTAGTACATCTAAAGAACACTTTAATTTTTCAGATTGGTAGGGGGGCATACCTGGAGTTTCATCCATGCTTCCATTGTGAAGACTTCTAAGTGTGATACCAGTTATGGAAGGGTGGTTTTCCTGTGGTCAGTCCTCCTTTACTGATTAGTGTCCATGCTGCTGTTTGTACCTATGAACAGTGCATGAGAGGGTGTAATCACTTTTGCTCTTGAGAGTTAACCTGCTAAGAGAATCCTTGAATCACATTGTGTGTATGCATATTTGTGATCTGTACTTCTTTTTCTCTTAGTTTGATTTCTAAGTGATAAAACCTCTAGACTGGGACTAAGAGGAATTAAGAATGGGGGTGAGGTATGCTCATTCCAGCTACACCATGCGTACCTGTCAAAATGGAGGACTCTGGGCTTGAATGATTTCTTTGTGTAAGTGCACAGAGAAAATGTTTGTGACAGTGCATTTTGATGCATCTTGAATCCTTTTTGGTTAGTAACTTGGTTCAAGGCCATTCAGTTCTTCCTTAAAAAGCTGACAAGTATGTCTGGTGTATTATAAATGTTATTTTGGAGGCAAATCTAAAAATACAGCACATAGGAACTGGCGTGAAGAAAGTTAACTCTATCCCAGCCAGACCCAGTAGAATGTGACTTGAGATAGCAGACAGGTTGAAGTTGTAGGTTTTCTTTTTCAAGTTGAAGAGCCACAGTTTCTACAAAAGTAAAACCTCAGACGAGACTTGATGAACTTGACTATTGGTATTGAGTGGCAATACCAGTAATGATCAGACAGGAAAGTTTCCTTAACAGACAATACTAAGTTCTGTCTTATGTACACTGGTTGCTTTTCTAAAATATGTAATACTACATGTCATATCTGTTTACTAGGATGAAAATGCGAGTGAACTAAGCACAACAATAATTAGAGCCAGTCCAACTCCTCCACGGGAACATATAAAGGAAAAGCTAGAAGACCACTCATGTCAAAGAAATAGAAAAGAAGCAGCACTTAGTATTGATGAGAAGCAAGAAGAAAATGAACTTGCAAGTCTTCAAAGAAAACTTGATAATGTACTGGATCAAGAACTGCTTGAAGAAGGTTTTTCAAAGAATGAAAAGCAGATTGCATATATTCCTTTAAATGCACCAGCAAATCCTAAAGAGCCAGACCATGTTAAATCAGCTTTATTAAGTAAATTCTGCACCTTTCAGCCACATTCTATCAATGTTGATACACAAGAAGTGTGTCAGGATCAAACAAACAAAGCACAGAGACAAGGATTACAATCTGTGAATATGTTACCCATATATTCTGGATTAAGCACCTATATGCCATGCAGTCAAAACTCATCTAGTGAACAGTATGTTCCCATTTCAACCTTTAAATCCCATGTCACTACCTCCGAGAGTCAAGCAGTTTCTTCTGTTCCCCCCTTGCTTGCAGGACATTCTCTTGCAACAGCTCCGTTTGCACAGCAGCATCTGGGAAATATACCATCTACTGGAAATACAGTTCTGTCTCAGTTTCATGGCTGCATCTCTGCAGGTTTTGGACTTCCAGCAGGGCTTCCATGTTCCGGTATCCCAGCAGGACATGTTGAGAATCCAGTTCTGGTAGGAATTCCGTTAGGTCCAAATGTTGGTCCTGGCTCTTTGGGTGCAGCTCCACTTTATAATCCACACTCTACTGCATGGAATAATAATATCTTAAATATAAAATCATGTACTGGACAACCTCTTGGAGCTGGTAGAAATGAGTGGGACTTGTCAAAGTCACCTGGTATTGGTAAGTGTGCTTTTTACAGTGTGTTTAAAACACAGCTGTGGACAAGAATGATGATAACAAGGTTGCTTATATTACAGTAAATAAAATTAAGATGACTCCTATGTGTAACCACAGTTATTGTTTATTCAGTCTTTGTTATTTAAAATAACCCTATTACTTATTTTCCTTATTTAACGATGCTCTCTGATTTCTTATAGCCTTCCTAATAGTCTTAAAAGAAATTTCTCATAATGTAGAAGAATTTTAGCATTCTTCAGCATTCAGTAGTTTTGTGTTTATGTAAAGGATCTAGAACTTGCTTTCATAAGAGGAATTAAAATCCTAGTTGCCGTTCAAGCTAGGCAAAACAAGTGATGCTCTGGAAATTCCATTGTATTTTCTGTGGAAAGTAGATGACATTTCTATTTCCAGCCTAATTGGGTATTAGCAGTCAGTTGAGGCCAAAACTCCAAGGAGGAGAGTGGAGAGCTCAAACTCCTAGTTATGAAGAGATAAGTTGCCAAGTGCCTTCTGACCTTTCTGCTGTTACTCTGTACCCAGACTTAGCTCTACACCTAAGCAATGCAAATTACTATTTCATTTTAAAGACTTCTTTTAACCTATGATCTTGTTAGTTGATATAGCTTTTCTTCAGGCTAATTCTTTCAGTCAAAAGACAAGGTAGTGGGATTGAAGATTTGAATTTGATACAGTTTATAGCCTATTGATTGTTCTAAATCATTGATTCTGTTAGTGCATTTTAAAATAGTGAAATTTAAACTTCTTACTCTTTGCCTGTTTTTATACTGAAAAGATATCATAATACTGATATTCTGATTTTCTGAGTGGGGCTAGTACTGATTAAGTTGTGACCATTGAGTACTTTATATGAGGTATATATGTACTCGATGAGTCTGCTATTTCCATAAATATTTATTTTTGTGTCAGGAGAAGTTTAAGATGCAAATTAGAGACAATTGAAATTTCAAATTTCAGACTTGTGGCAAACATCTTTATAAGAACTGTAAGAACCAAACATTTCCTTGCCATAATGAGGCATTTGTAAGATGAGTTCATAAACTTGACATAGCGGTAGCCTGAGTGTTCATTTTGCTTCTGGGTACTTGAAACTGACAGGAGTGTATTTTCTTCCAAAGGACATGTAAAAGTGCCAGAAGAACTGAAGTTTCCTAATGCCTGTTGTGTAGGAATTGCATCACAGACAGTCCTTAGTATTTATAATCCAACTGACCGGTGGTTGCAGGTCAACGTTGGAATACTCAGTGTTTCAATTAATGGGGAAAAGGTAAGAGCTTTTTTTTTTTTTTAAAGCTGAATAATACTGTAATCATACCAGATGTATGTAAAATTAGAACTCTTTTTCCCTATTTTATTGATAATATGCGCAAAAGCAGTTCTACCCTCTTTAAGCCAGGCCACCTGACTTACTCCAACAAGTAGGCTTTGAGAGGTAAATGCCACATCACGGGATTGACTTGTGGAATTGTATTGGGTGCGTGAAGTGTGGTAAGTTTGAGTTTACTGGTTCCCACCATTGTGTATGCAAGAAAAGTCAGCCCTAGAAAAGAAAGCGTCCATGATGAAAAAAAGTTACTGCTAATTTTTGGCAGTTTGCTCCTATTTTTCTTGAAATCCAGAGATCTTAAATGATAGAGAATGAGAAATATTTGGAGCAGGCTTCAAGATAGATGGATTGTTCTGTGGGTTGTAGGTAGCTTGTAGGCCATAGATGGGCTGTCTTGCACTTCAATTTTATTAAATTCTATCTACTTCTGTTATCAAAGTAATAGTTTCAGAAGTAAAATGTCTCAAGAACATGACAATGAGTTAAAGGTCCATCAGTATGATTTAATTTCTTTTATTGATGAATACACTTAGTAGAGAGGAATATAACAACAGAACAGGCATAGGGTACTCTGAGCTTCTGGCAGTTTGATCCTTAGGAACTTGTGTTAGATCTTATTTCTTGTAGTTTTTGGTAGACTGCCCTTTATCTAGTTAATTGGTTGAAATTATGTAGTGTTGTCCACAGTTCAGTTCAGTTGTAGATTGTATGCAGTATTGTTTTTTTATTTTTTTAAAATCTGATTCTTGCTGTTTTTGTTTGGTCAGTATTACTGGCAATTAGTGAGCAATGATTCACTTTACATGTTGCAGCTTGTAAGTCTCATAAATCCTGATCACATCCCTCCTTAGGTATTGTTTTTCCAGCAGGCGTAGCACGTATCTTTCCAAGAGTAGGATTTATGGTTTTGCTTGTTTTCTCAGAATGTTTCTTCTTTCAAGAACACCAAACCATAATTCTGTGTGTGCATATGTATATACATGTGTATATGAGAGTTAGGATTTTTTGCATATTTTTCTAACCACTCAGTATCCATGGAGCTTTTATGCAGTGCTTCTAACCTGAGATTCTGTTGTATCAAGAGGTGACTTTTTTTTTTTTAAGATGAAATTGCTTTACAGTTGTTTCAGGGAATAAATGTATGTGTTTATATGCATTTGTATAATTAAACCCCATTTTTTTCAGTCAATTCTGAGATAAACTGAGTATGCATTACAGTCAGTCTTTCCTGATTGAAAATTATATATAAATATGTTCAGAACAGAAATTTTAACATGCTTGGACTAGGATTGACTGGTGGCTTCCTTGTACTGACCTTTCCATTACTCTTACACTATACCTCTTCCTCCCTTTGATGGCTAAAAGCACCAAGTGGAGTTGACTTTGTTTATTTTGCTGCTGTTCTTTCTCAAAAATCAGAGTTTTACTTAGGAATTCATTTTGCCAGTGTCAATCTTTCACTATGCGTTGGAAAGAAATCCCAGCAATTTTCAGACTGACTTTTTAAATTAAGAGGAAATGCCTGCAGTTGAGCGGGATGGAAATGGGACATGAATATGAAGATGCATTAATTAAATGGAGGGAAAACATATAAAAACTATCTGTGCTGAACAGTGGTGCCACAGATACATGTGGTATTTGGAAAAGAAACTGTTCTCTGGCAAAAGGCCTGTTGAAATTAACAGGTATTTTGTTTTTCAGATGGATCCTATGAAATACCAGTGTCTGGTTTTCAAGAACAAAACCATCATAGGATCCTATTCTACCAACGACCTGAAAATACTTTTTTTACCTTCTCATCCTGGGATCTTTCAGTGTATTCTCAATGTTTCATCTTGCCCAGTTTCAGCAGATGCCGAGACAATCGTTCAGTCAGAAGCTTTGGCAAGTAGGGTAGTGCTGACAGCAGTCGCTGAAAATCCTAATTTAGAAGTAAGTAGATGCTTATCGTGGGTCTTTTGTTGTTGTTGCAATTTGGTGAATAGTTTAATGACACTACAAAATAAGAAGAATGCAAGATTGTTCCTTAAAGAAAGCTGCAATTTCATGTGCTTTGTGTGGGGAGGGAATATAAGAAAATGTTTGAGAAGCTTATTGCTGTGCGGGAAGTTCTAGTTGTGGAAAAGCACCTAGCTGGAAGTAAAGGATTCTGATTAAAAAGAATAAATAAAAATGTGTTACTTTTTCATTGCTAAAAGACTGAATAAGATCTTAAGCATCTGACGCTTCCTAGGAATCTGCTAAGTTGGATTGGGCATTAAATGTAACAAAAAGCATTTATTTCCAATTGTAAGGATTTCTTTATTTTTTACGTAAAGTAAGCTTTGTGTTGGTTTCTTATTACTTCCAACCTGTTTATGGTTGTAGAGAATATTTTCTTATTTTGGACTAATTAAAAATTAAAGGTAAGTGGTTGTATAAAATACTTTTGTCTTGAGTCTTATCATGAAGAACAACCAGGTAGGAGACAATGTGACATTGAGAATTAAATCTGGCTTCATGTAGAATTTAAGAGTAGACAGTCAGGAATAGGCTTGATGATACTTTTGGAGGTACCTGAACTAATTGCATGGTAGTCTGTGTCATGGTTGATAGAAGTAAAATTTTCAGTCATTAGCCATAGCTAACAATTTTTTTTTCACTTTTAAGATGGTCTGTTAACTTGCTTTGGACTAAGTATATGTTTTAAAGTAATGAATCTGCATGAATGGGTATAATTCTTAATGCTTCTTACATAAATTTTAATTTTTTTTTAGTACATTTTTGTATGTAGTTTGTAAAAAAAATCCTCTATTAATGTTTTTCATGGTATAGTTCAGTCAAACTTGCTTCATATTTAATCAAAATTAAACCCTATGCTCAATCTCTGCATGGTCCTGTTATATTCTTGAGACTGGAAAAAGTACCAAATAAAGGCTGTATTTTACTGCAGGTCATGACACTTAAATGTTTTTAAGCTAGCAAAAAGTAACTGCCCCTTACTTATTTTCTTAATTTTTAACTTGCTAAAGTGACTTTTTAACTATCAGAAAACTGACATTTCTTACTTGCAAACAGTAATCATGCTTTAAACTTATTTTAAATTACCCAGAATCATTTGTCTGTGTACTGGGTTTTGGTGGATATTGCACTAAGATTGGCTTAATTGATTCAGGCAAAATATATGGGACAAAGTCAATTGGCAGTGACCCCTTTTAATATCAAAGGAAACATATTTCTTAGGCTCCTTTTACCCCTGATAGGGTTGTATTATATGTGGATATAGCATTAAGAGGATGGAATAGGTGAGTAACATCCTTACTTTCCTGGTTCTTTTGTATGGTAGTGTGTTTTGTAGGTTTTTCTTCCTTCTAAGTTCTGCTTTGTTTCAAAACCAGGTGGAAACAGGAAAAGGAGATTGTCTGGACTTTGGTGACTTGAGTTCTGGCAGCTGGAAGGCTCTTCCCCTAAAACTTATCAACAAAACCCATGCTTTTGTGCCAATTAGACTGATTATTAATGCAGTAAGTACAGTAAAATTCCTGTATGTGAAAGTTAACATCGGGTGCTACTGAATTTTAATAACCAAACACTCACTTTATGTTAAATATCAGTAAGAAATATACCCTGGATGCTAGATGAAAGATTCCCAATAAATGTTTAATTAGTCAGGAAATAAATTGGTTTCACAGGTTGATGATCTTTTTTCTTCTGTAACAGTACTAACAAAAATGCTTCTGGGATAGGTATGATTTTTTGTTTCATGTATGTGTGTTAGTTTTTATAGCCTAGCCATGGGTTTCTGCCTTTAGTGCTTGCTCTGATAGCACAGGGCAACTGATAGCAAAAGGGTTGTGTTGCCTGAACCTTCCCTCTGAGAAGCTGGAGATACATTCCGTTCTTCAAATGGAACAGCTAACTGTTCAAACAAGCAGCCAAGCTTGCTGCTAGCAAGTTTAACATATTCTCTCTTCTTCTGCCAAGCAAGAGCAGGACTCTGTTCTATCTGCTTTGTCTCCCACTAGAGAATAATAGCCTGTATTAGAGGCTGTGGGATTTTCCTCTTTACATCTTTGTGGCAATGCAGATTCCAGGTTTTTGGCTAGACTGGCTCGCAACCTGTGCTGTGGGAAGAACTGGCCTTGTTTCCTTATGTAGGGGAAAAAGAAAGAACTGCCCTTGTGTTAAGGTGGATCGAGTTGTCTTGGTGACTGGTGCTGTTTGGTCTTCAACAGCCAAACTTCTTGAAGGCTTAAGATAACCAGATTCTACTTGTCCACTTTTGCTGCAGAAAGATTTTCTACTCTTTCTAGAGGGTTTGCTGGCTAATTTCTGAGTATTGTTTTTCCAAGCTACTTGGATCATTCAAAATTGTCTTGCATTTCTAAGCCTGTTTAGCATTGCTGTTAGTGACAGTAAGGGATTTAATACTTGCAATACTCTATTTCTTTGACAGAATGCAGTAGCTTGGCGTTGCTTCACCTTTTCCAAGGAACCAGTTAATACTTCTAATGAACAAATGGATGCAGTTTCTCAAGTAGCAGCTCCATCAGTTGTAAATCATGTGATACATGCAAGCTATGATGGACAAGTGAGTAGTCTATAGCTGGCTGATTCTTCCTGTTGCTTGCTGTCTGAAATGACAGTGCTGCATATCTGAGTTCACAGTAGTAATTTTTGGGTAGTCTACCTATTTGTGCAGTACAGTCATGTTTGGGGGTTGTGGGTCACTAATTTTTTTGTGGTTTTTTTTTTTTTCTCTCAATAATTCTCTTCCTCTAATAAGATGTCAACCAATTTCTTTTCCAGGATCCTGAAGCCTTAACAGTTTGGGTTCTGTTCCATGCACCTAAGAAACAAATTTCTTGTTCAGGTATAGCAACTTGATTTTCATTTCAACTAAAACAGATCTGACTTTTAATGTCTACGTATGGTAGAGTTGAAGGAACTGGCTGCAAACTTTAAATGAAACAGTCCATCTTTGGTTTGTGTGTCCTAATATTTTGAGTATCACATTCAGTCAAAATAACTGTAGGAGACAGATTACTTCTGTGTCTTAATCCTTTATATATTATCAAGGACATTTGTACTTTAGTGTTGAACTGAACAAAGTTTGTACTGCAAGATGCGTGGAATTTGTCCTAACTCCTTTTGCTGAGGGAATTAAATCATCCCTTAAGAAAACATTGCATTGGTTCAAAAATAGATAAGAAATTTGAAGAATTTCTGAAGAAATGTCTGAATTTTTCTGACTTCCTGGACAGAAAAGAGTAAATATATTTACTCAAAATTAGTTTGGCCAGTATGGTAAGATGAGGTTTTTTTGTTTGGATTAGGGGCAATTTTAGTCGCACTTGACCGAAAAGTAAAACTCTTAAGTAAGATGATCCTATGAGACTTTATTTAAAAGAGAAAAGTGTTGCCAGAGTAATGGGAGAGTGTCAGTTAGTATCACCACAACAAGAATATGTTAAGATTGAACAGTAGTTGAAGTGAGATACGCATCCGTAGGAATGACCTTTGCCGCTGGCAGGCTTATTTGCTTTTGTTACTCATGAAACTGTTTTTAGATTCCTTAGGTCCAGCGGATGAGATCTTGGCAAGAGTGGATGTGGAAGTGGATAGTCCTGGACCTAGCACTGTCATTAGAAGTATTTCTCTCCGAGCAAGAGCTGGAACAGCAAGGATACATGCTCCAAAGGACTTACAGGTTAGTTTGTATTTACAAAGTGTGTTTCCAGAACAGTTTGCCTCTTCTTGCCTCCTACTTTTGTAATGATTGCTTTATTGTATATGTATATATGCATACACACATGCTTACTTAATTTTTACAGAAAATACATCTGTCTGCTAGTGTGGGTTCAACAGCCAAACAGCAACTGCCACTGAAAAATGCTGGAAACATTAGTGTATATTTGAAAGTTAAGGTACGTTGGCTTTTCCCTCTTGAATTCATGATTTTTGTGCAGTTAATACTGTAGTGAAACTATAGCTGAGCCATGGGAGTTTAGGTCAGCTCTGTGGTGTGACTACAGGTTTGTAAGTTTATCTAAAGAGAATGAAAGATAGCAAAGAGTTTAGCTTACATTATTGGAAAAAGCATATGGGTGTTCTCTTGCTCAGCTTTGGTTGTATTTGTTTTAACAAAAGTAGCTTTATAACTTTTGCTAAATTTTAACAAGCATATAATAAATATGTAAAAACAGTGAACCCTGTGCTGCACAGCAGGTGTTAATTAGCTAGTAAAGCCTGTTTAGAGCAAAGGTGAATATTAGCATTGGGAAACATCTGTACTTTTTAACAAAGCTGCATCAGCTTTCAGTGTACATCGTGCCAACTCAAATAGAAAGCAAGGTCTTTTCAGATGTGCAGTGTCTCTACTTGAATTTAATTTTTTTTGAGAATCCATGGAAAGTATGGTCCCAGGTAACTAAAATGAAAGGTAACTAAACACATTTGAAACTAGCATTTCACAGTTAACGGAAGGAGCAATTGGCCTCATTTTACATAAGAAAAAATGAAATGGAGGGTGGTGAGCCCATAATTTCTTGGATCAGAGGCCACAGATGTAGGATGTAGGATTAATGTCACAAATGCCACATTATGTGATGATATTGGATGCTAATTGATAGATACTGTATTCTAATTGATAATCTTGAAGATTCCAGGTGTATTTAAATTGTCAGAACTACAACAGATGTACAACCAAACTGTATTACATGTTGTAGAAATGTTTAATCCCAATCCCTTAAAATATGTAAATAACTCTCCCTTTCCCCCTTTCATGCTTTCAGATATCAGATCAGGACAGCTGCTTTGTTGTTGAACCTGAGGGCCTTTTCCTTTTTCCTGGAGAAGAACAAGCAGTGACTGTCCTGTTTTCTCCAAAAAGTATAGCAACTACAGAAAGGTAATATAACTGATTCTATGCTGCCTGTGTTAAACTGAGCTGCTTTTGACATTAAAGTAATGAACAAATTGAAAATTGAGCTGCAAGACAGACTTTGGCTTCAGTTGTTTCATTAAGTCCTCATCCATTATAAAAGGATTTTTGCTAGGGTTCACCTTTTCTATAGGTTGTCTGCCTCTTCTGCTATGTATAGCCTAAGGAATGGGTAATATTTTCCATCAAGAAATATTTCAAAATTTGTTTTGTGCAAATAAATGGAGTAAGTCCCTGAAGCTCTTTATATGATATCTGTTTCTAAAGTACAACCAAGCTTCAAAATACTTCAGCAGCCCCTTCAGTTGCTCCCCTCTTCATCTGTCTGCGGAGGCAAGGAAAATGTTATTTCAGTTTTGCATATGAAAGATCTCAGACATTGATCAGGATTGCAAATATTCATCAATTTTGCCTGCCATAATCAAATAAATACTTGGCTGTAAATTCTGTACAGCACTAATGTACGTGTCCCTTTTGCAGATGTAACGCATTCATAGTTTTGCACATAGCACTTGATGAACTTCATTCTGTGAAATAGACTTGATTGGTTCAAGTGACCATTCTGGTATTGTATAAGAGTATTTGGCATTGTCAGGGGTCTGACTCATTTCTCCAGAGCAGCCTTTCCTCTTCTGTTATGTGTTTACCAGTTTCTGCTGTAATAGAGCAAGAATGGACAACGGAGTATCTTCAAATTATGTTCAGCTTCACTATCTAGCTTAACCCGGCCTAACCAGTGCATTAAACAATGAGAATTTCTGTGCTAGTGACAGTATGATCCTATTGACAGACACACAAAGGGATTAGTCTTTGCTTTCCTGTGGTCTTATGCATAACTGCTTTGCTTTTCAGTCTCAAGGTACTCAGGAGGATTGGAAATGTAGCAGTCTACATGCTAGTGCTGCCAAAAGGCTAATAAATGAATTCAGGCAATAACAAGGGTCCATGTTGCCTGATGATAGAACGCAGGCCTCTGTCAGCAGGCATCATAGGAAGTCACTGGCAGCTAGAATGGAGGTTCTTGAGTTTTCTTTCTGGTGTGGAGCATGTCTGTGCTATAGCAAATGCTTCAACTTAATATTTAAAAGCTTGATTTCCTTCCTTCGTCCTCTTGTATATCTCACCCTTGTAAAAATTCAGTGAAGTTTCTCAAGGTATTCAAAGGCATCTCTTTAACCTACACAGAGGCAGTCAGACTTTGTTTCTTTCCAGAATTAGTCTGTCACAATAATCAGAAATTAGCATGGGCAAAAAATAATTTGCCTGGCTGTAGTCTCTGAAATACTTTTCTGAACCATTTCCAGATGAAATAGTTCAGAAGATTATGTGGGGTACATGTGGCAAGCACCTTTACAGCCCAAAGAAGTTAAATGAGCTGTGCCTAAAGCTGAGTTCTGTAATAAAAAGGACTATTTGTATTTTCCCCTTAAGAAAGTAGTTTAAAAAAGCCTATCTATAATTTTTTTTAGTTATGTTTTGTTTATGTTATGTTTATGTCTTGTTCTCTTATGGGATTTAAATTTATTTATTTATTTTTAAAGTACTTTGAAAATCCTTGTCCTGCCATCTGGGCCTCAGTATGACGTGATGATAAAAGGTGAGGTGGAGTCTGAGAAAAACAGACCTGTTTCTACAGCTGCTGTGTGCTCGGACATTCCACCCATTCTCTCCAACAAACAGTTCATTGCCTGGGGAGCAGTATCACTTGGATCATCAGTGTAAGTATAAGTTGAACAGCGGTTTGTATAGAATATCGTGTTAAGTATTTTATGCTTCAGTTACTTGAAGTGAAATTTCCTATTCACAGTGATAATCCACAGGTTATAAACTAAGCTGTTTTATTCCTCAAGTGAGGGTAGCAGGACACTACAGCTATTTTTTTGTGCAAGAAATTTTTGGAAAGAAATCATGATCTTGTTTGAGCTTTGTGTATTCTTGAGGACTCTTTAGTTATCATTTGAATTGTATCTGATTCTGTAAATTTAGTATGTCATGTAAGTAGAAATCAGGTGGAAAAGTATTTTTCACCATCTTTCATATTAGTTCTTATCTGATCTTTTTAAGTTTCAAGTTAATGGTTTCAGTATTCTATGATTTCATGGAACTGTTCATAATTTTCTGGACATATTTTGCTTCTGTATGTAAAGGCTGCAGGTGCTACAGATCTCTGGACTTCTAATAAGTATTACTTTAGGGACTAATCCACTCTTGGTTGATACTGAACTTTTTGAGCAATCTCATAATGTTCCTGGTTGTTTTAAAAGCAGTCCATGTTTGTAATCAATAACTGTTTCTAATACCTATATTTCTATTCTGTTTTGTTAGCATAATAGTTTTGGCTACTTGCTGTTTGGGGATTGCTGTTTCTTTTCTGTGTGCTGCTACCTTTTTATTTTCTGTTCCTTCTATAAAACAGTTTTGATGAACCTCTGTTTTTAGGAATCTGAAATTAATTTTATAATGTTGTTCCAACAGAGTACAAAACAGTGTCTGCCACTGAAAATTAGGGAGAGGCTTTGCTCTCTCCTCTCTGATTGTAGCTGCATGAACCATTCTCTTAGGTTTTTACCTGTTTTAGCGCTTGTCGCATCCTTCTGTGGATGTTTTTTGACTTGTTAAAATGACAAAGGCTTTTGCTCTTCTCACTGAAGATGCTTCCTACCTCTATCGAGCAAAGATCTGATTACCTGAAACCTGGTCAATGGTGGAATGTATCATAGAGAAGAATAATTACTTATTGGTCAACCTGATTCTGTCAAGTGATGGTAACTTTCTGTGTTACTATTAAATTGAAAAGTACATGAAAAGGAAAAGTTATCCTTAATTTCCTTAATTTAGCTTTTTGCAACTGTTCCAGTGAAGCTGGGCTAGACTCCTCACAAGACCGTTTCTGCATAACTAAGTGGGTCTGGATAATCTAATTGTAATTGTGACCTGAGGTGTGGATTTGTAAGAAATTTTTGTTGACACACCTGCTGTTTGCTTTAAAAGTTCAGGCTGTTAAGTACAATACTTGAATTTCAGATAAGTTATATTTATATATATACATTTGGGGATTGCTTTGCTATATGTGTATTCATGTATTATGATGTATAATATTGTAGGGTCTGTAAGTTTGGGAATACACAAATAACTTTCTAGCTAACATATTCTACTGTTCCGAGAGGTGATCTTTTTCCATTAAATGTCTTAAAAATTGACTGTCACATTTCCATTTGTTTCCATGACTAAATATATGCAGTTAATTTGCATTTGCTGTAAAATCTACCTAACATATTTTTCAGACAGAAGAAGTTAACTCTAAGAAATGACTCTCCATCTGTGACCCAGCATTTAAGACTGCTGATAAGAGGCCAGGATCAGGACTGCTTTCAGGTGGCTGTCACTGAAATTTCTCTTCAGTGTTTATGTCAGTTATCAGGCTGTGTTTGCCCTGAAGTGTTAGTTGGCTATATATTTGTTTTGAGACTGCCAGGATGAACATAATAGCAGAGTTTAAGCTACACTGGCAACCTTGGGAACAGCTGAAATGATGAGAGTGCTGCTGCAAACTGGAGCTCAGCTTACAGCAATTTACAACTCTGTTGTATCACAACTGAGTCAATACCTGATGGAGTGAACCATCAGTGGCCCCTTTTGAAGGAGGAAGCCCAGACAAGGGTAGAAAAACTGGAATAAGCCTTTGGGAATTACCGTATCTAAAGGGTTTTTTTGTTTTGTAGTTCACATGTGTGTTTATATCCCCATTTTTGCTCAGATGTTCAGATTTTTAAAAGCTTAGTTTTTTAAACTGAGAAAAAATTAGCATAGTGCTGGTAAAGTTCAGCATTACTGTATTGGGAATTGAAGAGAGAAAACTGTCTAAAACTGAGAAGCATTGACATGTTCGTTATGCAATATGAAGTACCTCGGACTTTGCTGTCCTCTTTATAGCATATTGAACATTGTAACTTTAACTCAGTTGACAATGGCCTATATTTAATCTGTATTTCAAAGCAGTCAATTTTGAGTTACTAATGCAGTAAGTTTTGTTGCTATGTGTTTTTCCTGTTCTAGTCACTCACTTCTAATGTCTTCATTTTTATAGCTGCAAAGTATATTTGGATTAGAAGAACGCTTCACTAGTCATTGGGAACTCAAAATCCGTCCCAAGGAAGATACTAACATATACTTGATGTTTACACCTACTCGAATAACCTGCTGCTTTGCAAAGCTGGAAATCAAACAGCTGGGGATTCGATCACAGCCAGGAATTAAGTTTACTGTGAGAGTCTCAACCTAACTTTGAATAATTTTAAATGTACATTTCTCATAATTAAAGTCTAGCACTTAATAGCTGTTTCTATCAAAAAGTTGAAACTTCAAGATATACATTATGGGTATCTACACTTGTTAAAAGTTGTATGGGGACTAAATTTTACAGTTTGAACATGTGTCAACTGTGCATGCATTTTTTTCCCTTGTGAAGGAAGAAGAAATGTTTCATATACTATATTAGTAGTAGCCTAAGGTTTTAACTCAAAGTAGCAAAAAATCTGAACTTCTCTCATTCTATAGGTATGTCTTAAATGAACTTAAAGTAGAACTTGAAAAAGATGGAATAAATTTAGGCTTTTCTAGTTCTTGCAAAGTTTTAAGTTTATTGGAAACATTTTAATTTGTTTATCTGGAAGTTTTTTATAGTTTACCGTAGTTGTACATAAGTTTTACTAAGAAGGTTTCTTTCATTTGAAGTACTGTTTTTTTGGTGGTGTTTTTTTTGTTTTCTCTCCCAGATACCATTATCTGGATATGGAGGAACAAGCAATATAATCTTAGAAAATGTCAAAAAATTGTCAGACAGTTACATGGTTACACTGGATGGATTGTCTTCAAGATTACGGAGAGCTTCCTTCCATGTAAGAAACACAGGTTCTCGGGCTGCCTATGTGAGAGCACTGTGCTTGGCTAACCTACAGACCAAATCAGTTATGGATCCTCAAGTAATGCTAGTATCACCAGAGAAGTTCGTACTGAGAGAAGGAACACATGAAGTAAGTACAATACTTGATTCTGAGCAGATTTTATTAATTAAAATGAAAATAAATGTGGTCAATGAAAATATCTGACTAGTTCCGTATTAAAATCTCACCTATCTTTTGTTAAGTCCTGTTTCATTTGTATTGCAGTAATTTGTTGATTCATATTCCAAAGATTAATACTAACAATAAGATTTTATTTTCCCCTGAGTATGTTGTCTATTTATTTTATCAGGTGATTACTGTAACATGGAATCCAAAGGAAAAGAACTTCTATACAGCAAACATGTTGGTTTCGACAGTATTTTTTTTTTGTGGAGATGAAGTTTCTAGGCAGCAATATCGCAGGTAAGATGTGCTTTGCTGTTTTGACAGATGTTTAATAAGAACTTAAAACTAAAAGTATGTGTTGCCATGAGTATGGTCTTAATATGCTTCCCAAAATAGCAAGAACAAACTAAAAGACAGTGATGATATGGAAAGATCTGTTGGGTCTTACATCTGTAAGTTGTTGGTGAGGGGTTTGGTTTGTATATTTTTGGCTTTGCTTACATATTGTAGCTACGATCCTAGTTAAAGGTTTTATTCTCTTTTACCGTTCTTGAATTCAAGTGTGTTGTGTTTTGGGGAATTGTTTGCTTCTTTATATCCAAAGAGATTTGTGTTCTCTCTTTCCAATATGTATGTAGCTTTAGTTTTGAAAGAAGAGGCTCATAAAAGGAATAGTACTGAAATTCAGAGTGTTAACTTTTAAGCAAGGGTTTGCGTCTTGGTTTGCTGAATTCTGTTGTCAAAGACCGTGTTTAAGTAGATGTGTATATGAGGGAAATAACATCCACATATGCTTGCAACACACTAAGGAAACTTGTAGCAAATACTTAGCTGATATTAAATAGAGGCTGTGTTACTCTGCATTTCATTTTCTATGACTCAAATGCACAGAAATGGCAAACTGCTTTTAATGGCTTGAGTGGCACTTTTGACTTGTGCTACCTAGAGTGTAGTGCAGAATGATAGGAGTACATAGAGCACTAAGGTGCTGATGATCATAATTCAGTGCAAAACTTCAGAACAGCATTATTTCATGATGGCTTTTTGATATGATTGCCTGACAACGTGTCAAAGTCATAGCGTATATTGTTATCCGAATAAAGCATTAAACAAAGCTGCATGACTTTGAATAAAAAGCTCATGGAATAGCTGCATTTGTGACCTTGATAGAAAACTGGTTTATTTCAGATATCTTAGAAGGTGTTTGTTCCTGATTTTTGTGTGAGTCAATTCTCACTGTCATGGAGTGCTTCTCAAAGGACAAAAGTATTCAGAGAAAAGTTTTGATCTACAGATCAACAGATAACTCAGTTAGAAGTCCCATGCAACTATATAGGTATCGTTGTAAACCTTTTTTATTCAGATTCTGGACATTGGTATGTGAGTGAAATTGTTTGCTTTTGATTTTATTAGTCAACAGGCATGGCATTTGATTCTTGAAAATAGTGATCTAGTTGGTTGTTTCTTGGTGGGAGGGTCTCTGAAATCTGCCTTAATAATTTGAAAGAGATCTGTATTTCTAGCAATGACTGAGTGCTCTAAGCTAGCCAAACCCCATTCTGTCATTGTGCGCTAGAATAAAAACATGATTTGGGACTTAGGGGCAGGAATGTGAAATGAGTGCTCTGCCTATTCTGCCAACTTGTGCCTCAAGTTCTTCACTCCAAAATTATATATAGACAGCAGCCTGGCAAGTAGCTTAGACCTGAGAGTTGGTAGTGCTGAGTTATTATTTCTACCTCCATGGCTTTGACCCTGTCTGAGTGCCAGGTTTCCTCTTGCTGACCTGTAGCTTCCCATTTTTCCCAGGACTATTTATATCCCTATTCCTCCCAGTATTTTCTATCCTGTTGGCAGTCATGCTCCTTGGCTCCATGTTCCTGCTGTTGGCTGGCACCTGCTGCCATTCTGACATTGACTAGTCAATTTTTCCTCTCCAAAGGCTTTCACTTGTAACCAAAATAGCATTCTCCTGCTTCCTGTGGGGATTGAAACATCACTCAGATGCCTGATGTACTTATCAGAAATCTAGGTAGGTGTGACTGACAGCAGAGAACGAGTATCATGGAAAGACAAACATATGGTAACCATTATTTCAGTGTTTCCTTTTGCTCTGCAGCAGTAGAGCAGGTATTGCTTTAACCGTTTAAAGATTGTGAAAAGACTTCACTTTTAAATGAATGCTCACAGATTTGAGCTTGGTGTAGTCAAGAAATGACAAAGTGAAAATTATGCTGGATTCTTATCTATCTTTTCAAAGTGGTATTTCTAGTACTTTGTGTAATGTAATGACTCCTGTTTCCTTATCTCTTCAACAGAGCTGTGAGGTATCAACGTGAGGTAGAAAAACACATAATTCCAGAAAACAGCTTATTGAGAAACATTGTATTTGATGAAGAATTTCAAGGGGAGAAGCTTGTGACAGAAGGTAAACCTATGACATCTTAAAAAAAATCTAATACTTGTTTTTGAGTGGGAAATGTGCTTTTGGCTTGAATCCTGGGTACTTTTTCACTATTATTCATTATAAATGTAGAAATAAAATTCTCAATTTGGAAAGATGTGTTGGGCAAGATTTCAGTGTATTTTCTCTCCCCTTCCCAGTTGAGGAGGGGAATGATAGAATGGCTTTGGTGGTCACTTGGCATTCGGGCAGGGTCAACCCACCACACCAGAATTTGCTTACTTTGATTCAATACCTATTTATTTAAATTATTTTCTGTACTTTTCTCCTGGCAAAATGAAACTCTAGTCTATAAATGTTATAGCGTTAAAATTGCTCAGTTTATTTGGAAAGTATTTACCTTATTAAGAAACATTCAGTTTCTTGTACACAGATATGTCTTATATTGAAAAATTAGGAGGCAGGCAACTTAGCTGACAACTATTTTCTTTCCTAAATTGACGAAATTTTACTTCTATTTGTTAGTAAGGAATTAATTAATAAGAATGAATTATACTGTAAAGGTGTCCTTAAAGCCCTGCCCTCCCTGCTGTTCAGTAAGGTCATGAACCAATGTAATGTCAAACCCTATTTTTTGAATTATAGTCACATATGGAAAGATTTTACGGTTCTAAGACTACTACACCTGAATAAACATAGTGGTCCAATCTCTCCCTATAAACTATACACTGTCTTAGAAAAGTAAAGATCGTTGATCATTCATCTCGGTTGAGGTGAAATACTAGATACTTGGGTTCTGGAGTGTCCTCTGAACTTGCTAAGCCAGTATCAGAGTCTGAGCATCCTTGTTTAACTCTTACTGCCTTACTGTGAGAGTTTTGCTAATGGTAGCTTAAATTTTTTGTTTCTTTTAGTAGAAAACAAGGTCTACCTCTTGAATCTTAGTGGAGTTTTTTGTCTCTCCTGAGAGCATACATACCTTCCTGAGTTTGTGAAATATAGCTTATTGTTCTCTATTTGGTCACAATTGTTTTATTTACTCGGACTTACTTATCTTGGGCATAAATGATCCTTGCAGTCTTATGTATTCTTTCTGTACTCAATCAATTAATTTGAGATGAAGACCATTGATATAAAAAGCGCCAGGAACCAGACTTTTACAGCACTGCAAATATGCCTTCAAGGAAAGATGTTGGAAGAGTAGTTATCTTAGTTATTTTTACTCATTTTAACATTGATACAAACTTCAAGTCCTTCCTTATCCTCTTGTCACCCAGTCATGTCTGGTGTGAATAGTGCAATCTTATTTTATACAGATTGTTATTCACTGACTTTTCAGTGGGAATATCTATAAAGGTGGGGGTTTTTTGTTACATGTTCTTGTAAGTCCAATACCTTGCAGGAACTAAGAGTAGTACCTGGAATTAAGAAATAGGATTTTTTTCTTTTCAGTGAGGTGCTATCTTTTAGGTGAAAAATAAATTAATTTTTTCAAATCTGAATGCTCTTTTTGCTTTTTCCCCCATTCTAAATAAAAGACCATTAAAGAGATGATACTGATAAGAGCTCAAAGGATAGAATGCCTTGGATCTAAGTGTTAGAGTAATGTGGAGTTGAATACCTAGTTTTGGTAGTGCCTTTTCTCTTTTGTGCCTTAATCCACAGAGTTATTTAAAAAGAAAAAAATTAAGAAATTACATACTAGTGTTAATGTTTAATGTAGTGTGGTGTCAGTTTTTTGCCAGTCTGCTTGCTTGATCCATCAATGGTGTGGTCCAGGGCCAGCAGCTGGAGGGATCCTTGTTTCACCTACATGTTCCCAGTAAAGTCTTTATCCTGATCAGCAGAGAGGGGAGCAGGATGAGGCTGTTGGTGCTGTTTGTATTTGCTGAGTGTCTCTGTTGACTGACTCTGTATGTGGAGCTGCTTACTGGGAATAGGTGCTCAGCTTTGCTACTGGTTGGACTGGTGGCACCTCTACCTCTGTGAGGCTGCCAGGTGCAGTTACTCCCTGACACTAATGTGGTTTGCTGCACTAATTGAACATCATTTGCATACTGATCTAGTATATTCCTAGTTGTTAAAGTATGCTTCAATGGCTAATTGAACAGAAGCAGTGGTTGTTGCTATTTGACATCTTGGAACTTTTTATTCTACAGCAACCTGAAACGTTTTGTGACTTCTGTGCTTGGGTTGTCAAAATGAATTTAGTTTCCAAAGCATGTTAACATCTTGTCTGCTTATGGAAGTATTGTTAAAGAGAAGGGAAAGAATTCTTGTCAAGTAATATTTGCAACATCCTCTTGCCTGTTGTCTAGGTATCATGTGCTTTACTTTGCTATATTTATGGTACTTAAGCTTTTGTATAAAGTGTTTTGTGTGTTGTGATTGTGAGGGTGGCACCATCATGACGTTTGCGTGCTGTGATTTGGGTCTGACACTTTGGGTCTGGAGTTGTGTGCAGCGTGACCTTGGCATTCAAGCTTAATGATACCATGAACTAGCCATTTTGATATTTTAAGTCAGTGAAAATGAGATAGGCTCTAAGCGTTAAATACTTTAGTGGCTTACTTGGAAATCAGGATTTCTTGAACTGAATGGAATTCCATTGAAGGGCGGGAAAGGGAATAAAAGACATTCTGAATAGAAATAATGGTCATCCTAAAGAAAGAACGTATTTTCATACTGAATTTTCTTATATATGCAGAATAAATAATTTCTTCCCAAAACCACTTTCTGCTAGACATAGTTTTGCAAGACAGCCTTGTTCACAAGTTTTTGGATGCATGTAAATTCCAACTAAAAACACTTCTTCATGAGATATTGATCTGTCTTATCTGTAGCTGAGTTGTAGTAGCTATATACAAATATTAATTGTCCCTTGTATGTGCTAAATAGCAAGGGAAATAACAGTTGAGTCAAGTGTATCCTTTGAAAAGTGTTCACTTCTTCACTCTGGTTTTTCAGCATGAAATGGCTCAAAGCAAAGGAGAAAACTTTATTATTAAACATTTTTTTGAAATTTTTGGTTGTTTTTACATCATACTTTTATGTTTCTGACACTTGGTTATTTACAGGTTTATCGAATTAAATAAAGATATGTTAGATTGAATGGACTGAATGTTCTCTAAAGCTGAATCTCTTTCTGTGAAGCCTTGAGAATGTATTGGTCTTATTTGTCAGGGTAAAAGAATAAAACCTAACTTTAATAATTATTTTCCACCTTTATCCAAAGTTATATACTATCTGTCTTATAATAAAAAAGTTCAAATTGGTGTGTATTTGGATTTTTGTATTAAATTTGATGTTATGCCTGATAACTGAACTTGCAGGAAGTAATTTTTGAATAATCTAGGATATTTTAGCTGATGGATTATTAACTAGGTGTATGTCCTCAATCTCTGTTTTGTCATTTCTGGGTATTATAGATTTACTAGATTTACTCTATTACTCTCATTTTTAGTATGTGATATCCCACGGGAGGCAAATGATATCCGTCTTTTCTATGCAAATATGCAAAAGGTTATACTTTCTGTAGTTGGATATTCCACGTGTGCTCAGGATGGATTTCAGCAGTCTCCTGGACATAATTTGGAATTGGACAGGTACTGTAACTACAATTAGTAACTATATGTAACTATATTTTTTTCTTGTGAGGCTTGTTAGACACTGGATCTGGTTGCCCAGAGAGGCTGCAAAGTTTTCATCTGTGAAGAAATTAATAAAGCTAACAGGTCCATGTCCTGAATAACCTGCTGTAGCCAACCCTCCTTTGGGCAGGGGTCTTGGGCTGGGTGATCTTCAGAGGTCCCTCCTGACCTCCAGTATGTGTTGCACAACACTCTGTGAAACACAACTTGCATTGCCTCATTCTCTGTGGCACTTGTTTCTTCTATACATGTTTTATTCAAATTATTTTGCATTATTATCTCCTAAAGATAATTCTTTACTTTAGTACCTTCCATTCCAAATGGGACCTTCCACTTCCAAACATTCTGTGAAAAAGTTGTCATGATATAGTTGCTGAATTATTTTTTACTTAATAATGGAGAATTGAATTGCATTGAAGGCCTGTGTAAAGCACGTTGTACTTTAATAATAAAATTTTGAGAAATACTAGGAGTACGCTATTGTAATTACTCGTAAGTTATTTTACTCATAAATTATTTTTATTATTGTTTTTAATGCAATCTTATTTTCAGATTTGAGAACTGTGTCAGACAAAGCAATGCAACTCTGGATGTCCTTCCTGTTAAAGGCCCTCAGGGTCCTTCATTATCTGTAAAAACTAATGATCTGGTTCAGAATAAATCAGACACTCGACAGACTTGGGTTGTTAAACCTGAATATTTGACTTTGACGTGTCCTTCTATTGGTAAGTATTTTTTGAAGTGAATAGATTTGCGACTTTGGTATTCAGATAACTGTACTGCATACTGTGTTTGTGAATGTGACTTGGCCAGTAATCTTCCTGCAGTAGTTTATATCTAAACAGTAAACTTGATTTGAACATGTTTTTGGTTCAATTGTCAGAGGTAGTGTGCTCTGTGTTTGTATACGTATAGTATGCATTGCATACCCATGAAGATTTTAAAATACTGTGAAGGTAAAACTAGGGCAGAAAGCACTTTATTTTACTTGGTGCATCTCTGTGTCATGGGCACTTTGTGAGTTTTTTTACAACTTAGCATTTTTTATATTACAGGTGGAACAGCAGATACTAGACATGTGCAAGTTTTCAACAATTCCAATGGAACGCTGACATTTGAGCTTTCATGGCCAGCTCACTGCCTTACTATAACCCCACAACATGGAGTTGTTGAACCAGAGTAAGTTTCTTTCTAAAAGTTCCTTTTTGTGTGAAAGTGTGGTGAGGTTTTGAAGGAATTTATTTTTAATTAGTTTAGGAATGTAGTTAATTTAGGAATTTTAGATAGCTTTTAAGAATTTGCTGAAGTTTGCTTAGACTATTTTAGTTCCAGTTTGTGGTCTTTTTGTCAACTGACACACAAATCCAGCTTTTATATTTTTAGGGCCTTATACTTTTATAGTTCTGTATATAAAGAATGTTCTTCTGCCACCTACATGGTTACCTGGATGCCAGGAATTTTCTGTGCCTGAAAGTATTATTAGTATTGCGTAACTTTTCAGGAGCTGGGTGGTCAGTGAAGCTGAAAATTTTAGCATCTCCTTTCACAATCGTTTTTTTGCTTAAAATTTGCCTGGGTGTTTAAAAACAAAAAAGATTTCCTCCCTTCCTGTAACAAACAAACCACAGAATAAAAGGTCTTATGGAGTACTTTTTCTCTGGGGACTTAGTCTTTTCTCTCGCAACTGTGATTATATTCTTCAGAAGTTGATTGTGGGATTTTAAAAATATTTTTTTTTTTCTTGTATTTTGACAAAACTGTGTTTTGCCATTCAACCTTTGGCTTCTCAATGAAATAATGAAAGGTATGAAAATAATGATAGCCAGTGTCTGCTTGCCCATGTATTAATTAGCAGTATTTTGGAATAGTTGTCATAATATCATGGCATATGCGTATGAGACTTTTCACAGATGTAGCAACAATTTTAAGGTCAGTTCCAAAGGACTTTAAAAACCTTGTTATTAGAAAATTCTCATCTTCCAACAAAAAAGTCTCCCATAATAAAAATAGGTTTTTCTTTCAGAGTTGTATTTAAGTAGTTACTTTAACTTGGAAGATGTTTGCCAAACATAGTTCTCTTCAGTCCTGCATCACTGATAACATTTAAACACTTGATTTCATATTCAGGTAGATATAAATTGCAAGGAAATTTTCATCATTAGTGAGGAAAAAAATAGAGGCTTCTGTGGAAGGGCTAGGATATCTGTCACTTGTTGCAGATTCAAGCAGCGCCAAGAACAAATGTTCTCAAAAATGTAACAATGAACAACTTTCTCATAGCTGTGAAAATAAGAACATGTTGAGTGTCTCATACACTAGATTCAGGACTGTCTGTGGAGTGATCTCTTAAAAAAAAGAGAGTATGAAAGGTCTTCTGCAAGCAATTTTCTTGCAATGCAGAATTTTAAAATGTATTCAGTTCACTGGAAAAGAGTGAGCTGAATCCTCACATGTTGGGTCCAAGTAAGTAGTTTGGATCAAGAACAGAGGTCTGCAAGTAGGAAGCAGACCCGTGGGAACAGCTGACTTAAGCGCAGCATGCTGCACTTGCCCAGTTTTCTATTTTTCGTGACCATCCCCCTACGGTGCCAAGAGCCAGTCATCCTGTCAGGACAGGAGCCAGCCAGAATCTTTTATACTATGCACTGCTATGGCTGGAGCTGACAGAATTCCTGATCTGAGTTAGGCCATGAAAGGAGAAGGTCTGATTTCTCAGTGATGGTGAAAGAAGGTCCTGGGATCAAGAACTGACTCTGTCATGCTAGAGCAAGCAGATCACCCTCTGTTTTACCTTGACTAAACCCCTTAAGTTTTGTGGAATGAGCTAAAGGAAACCTCTTGGAATAATAACAACCTGAGTCCCTACTGAATTTGGTAGCATTCCAAGAGATTTTTCTTGTGGAGACAAACTGAAACTAACCTTTGTTGATGTTGCTGTGCCTCAGTGTTGAGCGTAGTGGTAAGTGCTGGGAAAGGAACTGTACTTTTGGACCAGGAACTGTTGGAATATCCAAAGGCTTCATAAACCACCTTAGAAAATGTTTCTTCTCCAGGATCCTTTCTTTTCCACAGCAATAAAAGTGCTCAAAGTTAGTGTCTTTAGGTTGGCTATGGCTCTTCTGAGAGACATGTTGTTTGTGACCCTTGCAAGTTGGATTTGTGTGA
Source organism: Xenops minutus (assembly GCA_035221455.1). Taxonomy (NCBI): domain Eukaryota; kingdom Metazoa; phylum Chordata; class Aves; order Passeriformes; family Furnariidae; genus Xenops; species Xenops minutus. The sequence continues at coordinate 97,564,892 of JAWWEE010000074.1, read as the reverse complement.
GCAGTTAGCAGTAAATGTGCAAGACAAGCTGGTAGGAGTAAAGGCAGCGGAATGGTTTGTGGTAACAGATACAGTGTGTATTTAATAGAGTGCATTCTCATGAACGTAGTTGTACATGAGAGAGAACCATAAGTGGAAGTGACAAGGTTCTGAAAGCTGCTAAAATTCAAAAAAACCTCCCAAAATTCTTTATGGAAATACCAGTATCCAGATTTGATATTGAAGACCCTTCACATCTGTTACTTGAAGTTTGTAGCGATAGTTATATTGTGACAGTGATCGTGGAACTGATTTTTTTTCTATGCTAAATTTTTCCAATGCAAAGTGCTGTAATAATGGCATATTAAGCTAAATCTTCAGGTGTAGTTTGAGTGCTTTTGCTAACATACAGCTAATGACCTTAACTTCAATGATTTTGTACTGTTTTTTAAAATACTTAAATGCTTAACTTTCTCCCCTTTGTTTAAAGGTCTCTAGTATAGAATATGGAACATTGTATATCAGAATTTGTTCCCACCGGTTAAATTACCACCTGATTTCATTCGTACTGTGACTTGATTTCTGACTCTTCTGTGTCTCCTACTCTGTCCTACAGAAAGCGTTGATAAAGTTGAAAGTTTGGGTTTTTTTTTTTCCAGGATCAGTTCTGCAAGGGAGGGAGGGAAGCAATCTGCTTCTCTGAAACTAGAATTAGCTTAAAAGGTTATTGAAATGCAATTTGTGAAGTATACTTTGTTTGAACACCAACATTCCCTTCTTGACTAGTATTGAAGCTTTTTTCCCCCTGAAACATATAGTTATATATCTACTTGATATGGCCTGACTGGCTGTATATGTTTAACAGTAGATAAGATTTATTCTTTCCCTGTGATCCTTATAAAACCATCAATAGCCAGTTTATTTTTAATTTTAAATTTGCTAGTATGAAGTTTCTGGCTAATAGAGTGTAATAATATATTGGATATCTGAATGCCTTCACTATCTCTAAAGCATCTTCAATTACCTGCTATCTTAAAAGTGCATCCTTTTTTGGGGGGGTAGTGAGATCTGTTGTAGATACTTGTTCTAATGTGAGGAATATGAGATTCAGGCTAGTTGTTTTGGGTTTTTTTATTAGGAGCAGTGCACTAATTCTGGTGAGTCCTAATCCTACGCTTGCCACAAAGCCTTCATTAGTTCCTTGGAGTGGTCTCATCTATGTCCATAGTGGTAATGGAATAAAGGTATGCGGTTTACTTGAGATTGCTACTGTTTATCTTACTTTGTCAGATAAGGTCTAATAATGTTGCTAAAACGTTTTAGGTGTGAGTCAGCTTCCATTATTCTTCCTAATTTGTAAAGTTCTCTTAAAAAAAAAATATTAGAGATGCTGTTTTGCAAACTGAGATTCTTAGTTCATTCATCTCAGAAGAAATACTACGAAGTGAACACTTGAACTTAATTGACAACAAAATTGCATCTATATACCCACCACTGCCTTAGGCATCACTTTCTAAAACGCTAAATACATATATGTACACATAAAAGTAGTCTATGTCATACTTTAAAAGAAGTTAAAAAGGTTGTTGGACAAGTCACTATAGCTCCTTTTGAGCTCCCTTAGAATAAACTTAACCTTCTGGACAACAAGTATGTGATTAAGAATGTCTAGAACAGGTTCTTGCTCTTCATGAATTTTAATTCAAGACTTTTCCCTGATTAAATTAAGGCATGTAAATAAAATTTATGAAGCCAACAGTTTTGTCTTCAATCAGTATAAAAGCAGAAGGACTCCTTGGTAATCTATCCCAAAGAAAGAGACCTCTTTTTTATTTTTAGAGCTAGTATCATTGTTACAATGCATGGAGAGAGTAGTAAGATACTGAAAGGATAACACAGTGTCCCTGCTTTCCTTCTTCATGGAGGGAAGTGAGGTATGATAAAGAGTTGGAAACTGCCTTAAAAAACCCAAACAGGGAAGTTGCTGAGAAGGAAATGTTGACTGTGCACATATTTAATTCTGTTATGTTCTACTATATGAGAAAAGAATCTAAGTAATCTACTAGGACAAATGTGGAGAATGTAGCAAAACCAATAAAATTATAAGAGGCCTGGTAGTTGATAATGCCTTTGCTATTTATTTGCTGCGTATCCAAATCGGCAAAAAGTACGCTAAGGTTTTACTAGCATTAACTGAAACTTTTAAAAGTGCTAATTCTGTAGCAGAAGTGAGCACAAAGCTCCTTCTGAGTGAGACAGCCCTGTTTCCATTCTCTGCAAACGGAGAATGTTGTAGGAGTTGTCAGTTAAACTAGTTAAGATTATTATTTCTGCTGAATTAAAATGTATAGATTGCAAATTTTCAGTAAATGTTCTTTTTCAATTAAACTTGTCCTATAATCTTTAAACTTTTGAGGTCGGAGAAGACCTGATGATTTAATGTATGAGACCTTTTTTCTGTTGGAATGTAAAGCTGAACATGAGCTCTTACAGCTCAAGTAGATAGAGCTAAATGGCTTGACTTGTTACTATATCAATATTCACTGTTGAAAACTTTGTTTTTCTTTAAATTGTGCAAAAGTTTATTAAAGTGCATATTCAAGAGGCAGCTACACACAGTGTGTCTGGAGCAGACCTTCCATATAGAAGATGTGATACACTGACTCCACAGTCAGAAAATCCTACTATTCATGTGGAAAAGCCTCTCTCCAGGCTCCCTCTAACAAAAACGGAGATAAAGAACAGGAACATTGTTTTTCCTAAAACAAGACCTGGCCAAAGCTCAGGTAATAGTGCTTTCTCATTAAACATAATATCTGTAATATCTTGTGTTCTGAGGTTTTGTTTACTGTATTGCAAGTTTGGGAAGTTGAGTGCCTTGACTTTGGTTTTGTTCTTTTAGTCTGGTAAGTGTGAATGGCCAGTTTTCCCCTTCTGCCTTTAGTTTGAAACTCTTCTTTTTTTATCTTATTTGTTTCTTTTCCTTTTGCAGTATAGGCACAGAAAGGTTTGCATACAGACAGGCAAGTTTCCACTTTTTAAAACGACTGCAACTCTGCTGTGCCTGGGCAAAGAGGGCATTTTAAGTTTACTGTGCCTAGTTGAAGCTCTTTTGGCTCAATGCACTTTTGCGGTAGATCCATTCTCAACTGTGTTTATGACCCTAAGACGTGAGATAAATCTATCTGTGTTTAGCAGAGGAATAAGTGTCCTTCCTTAAGACAATGGGAATGTTAGCTGTGAAGCTGGCTGTCCTTGTCTTGGTATGTAGTGATCAAAGACGACGCTGTTAACAGTGGAGTCTGAAATGCTTGGTCTGTACTTTTAATTCCAATAGTGCTTAAAATTCTCAAAGTAACTATGAAACTTTTATTCTGTTATCTAGAAACCAGATTTTTTTGTAGCACTTACTTTTCTAGGTAAGGATGGGTTTTGTAACGATTAATCGATGTTACTTTTTTATCCAACAGAGGTTAGAACTTTCAAAGCTTCATTTATCAATTGTATCTGGGGTTCTTTTGCTAAAATTAAGAAAGAGGGTTGTAATATCATACTCTTTGCCCTTTTTTATCAATGTCCTGTATAAAGTATATAACTTTTTAAAGTGCTGCTCTAGACTGAAGTCATCTTATGCTGTTAATTCTTGCTGAGTAACAAATCCAAACTAGAACTGATTTTTTGATGCAACTGAATTTGCTCCCAAAGTGTGATACTCTGATTTTTTTTTTGTCTCTGAATGATCAAATAATATCTTCAGGGGGAGTTGGGTATCTTCTGGGTTTTTTGGAGGTTTGGTTGGTGGTTTTTTTTTTTTTTTTGTATACTGGTGTGTGAAGGTATCTGCCAAAACTCTGGATGCAATAAAGTGAGAGGTGACTTAGATCTCTCCTGTTTGGTTTTGGGTTTATGAAAAGGTAACTTCTAACGATAAGCAAAACATTCACATACTATTCTTTGATATCCTTCAGGTTCCTTCAGAGGATTATGCATTATTGTTGGAGGGTTATTGAGGGTGAGATTTAGGCTTCACCATGTTTCTTGTAAGCGTCCTCAATATGGTTCTTCCCTAGAAGACTTCCAGATTTCTTTTATATAAGCTTTCAAGAATTTTATGACAGCATGCTTTCTTTGAGTCTGCTCTTGGGATTGTTACCATGAAAACCGTTTCCATTAAACTTCTGTTTGTTTAGAAACATAGTTTCTGTGTAAAGTCTTTCCAGGAGAGATACTTAACAAACACCTTTAGTATACTTATCTGATGTTTCTCTTTTAGAGAGTTACCTGGAAATGGAAAATAAAGGAGATGAAAACGTGAAATGGAATTTGTCATCTTTTGCACCACCCTATGTTAAAGTGAGTGAATACTTGCATTGGGAGTTTTATGCATATGGCTGGTTTTTTTTTTTTTAACTTCTCTTGTCCCACTTCCTCTCAAGAAAGACTATATTTGAGTATGACCTCAATTACAAAGGTGTTTTTCTTTGTCTGTATCAGGGAGATGTTTTACTCCTTTTTTCATCTCTAATGTGTTCCCTTCCTGTCAATCAATCAGTGCTCTGTGGGACAGTTTCTGGTTTACTGGCTTGCAGTTTGCTTGTGCTCATGCAGTATCACTATCCAGATTGCATTATGCAGTCAAGCATACATGAAAGACAGGTGTCTCTTTTTGGATCCAGAACCCTAGACTTGCCTGGTTTTGAGACTTGTGCTGCTGAAATTTGCTGTACATGGTATTCTGTGGGTAATTTGAGTTAGGTCGAGGATATTTTAATTACAGTGCTGTTGCCTGTGCAAGAACTGTAGCTGTACCATTGATATTTGTAAAAGCTTCCCTATTTTTTGGATAGTTTGAAAGGCTATGATGATAATTTTGATTCTATGCTAGAATTATTATAGTCTGTTGTTGTAAAGGGATGAAAAATGGTTATGTAGCAGCCTTAGGATTACCCCATCAGACTGAGTGTGTCATGTTCCATGCAGTGCACCACCTCTGAACTGTAACTGTGATGACTGCACAGATACAGTAGTTTCAGTCTTCATTAATTTGCTTTTTAGGGAGTCAGTATTACTTGAAAGCAGCTTGATGGGTGTATTTTCCTCAGTCTTTGCAAGGGTGTGTGTAGGTGTATTGTGGGGTTTTGTTTTTTTTTTTTTTTTACTTTGCCTTTTGAATATGACTCATAACTTTATTTGCAGGATGTGGATGGAAGTGGTGGTGTTTATAGGGTTACTTACTCCGCTTTCAGATGTTCCCGTGTTTCTGGTACTCTTGAAGCTCATGCACAAGAGAAGGTAAACTGATATTTATAAATATTTCAGGCATATCTCAGTTGTAAAATATGATCTTAAATGAGAAATAAATTTTATGTGATAATGATAAAATGTTGGCCTTTCAGTATTGAGTTCTGGAGACTGTATCAGGTAGTCAGTATCTGCTTCTCTCAGCTGTTATTATGTCAGATGAATTGATTCTAAGAATTCAGGCAATCCGAGTAGTTTAATTTGAGCCTGGTGGTGTGTGTGTTTGTGTTACTGTTTGGGGTTTTTTTAAGGACAAATTATTTTAGAACAGAGAATTGTTTTAAATGTTTTATGAAATTCCAGCAGAAAATCGCAAATAATACTGGGTTCTTATGAAACCTCTGAGAGAACCGGTTTCCCTTCCTTAGAAACATTCTTGTCATACTTGTTCAAGAACAGTCTTCTGTTCCTAAAGTTGGACTTCATTTGACTTACAGTTTTATCTCCTGGCCAGTAGGGGGTTTCATAGCCACAATTATAAAGCATATCCAAGGACATACTGAATGGGCTTGTAAGGGGCTTCCCTTTCTCACCTTCCACTGCAATGCTACTTCAGTTTTATCTCCTCATCTTCTTTTAATTGTTATAAATTATTATGACATTATTTCTATAAAAGTGCAATTCATAATCTATTTTCAAGAATATAAAACTTACTCCTGTCCAGCTTAATAGCAATTTCATAACACTGAAAACCATTATTTGAGTGTAGGCAGTTGTGTTTACATTGGCAATCCTCGTTCAGACCTATTTGAATAACATTTACACTATTGGCACATCAGGCTGTTGGCTGGAGTTGATAAGGTACAGTGCTATCATGATATGCTGTTGTTTGCAGTGGATATGGTATTTTGCTAATTAGATATAGTTATAGCGATCTACTCTAATCTGCTGCTCTCCTTCTCTTTCTACCCTCAAACTCAACTGTGAAAACAATGCCAGTTTATTCTTGAAGTAACCTGGTTTGGCACTTTACAGAGACAAACCTTTGTTACGTAGGTGACATGTAAGAATGATTAAATTTATAGTTTGCAAGTCAGTTTTAATTTCAGGCCTCCTAGTAAATTGTAGCACAGTGTACTTACAGACTTGGAACTGGAGGAGCACAGTTGTTCACAGTTGACAGATGAAGGTACTGCTGTTTTTCAGCTGTACCTATTTCCCCTCTTGGTCCCCCTTTTCCTTCATTTTACTAATAGAAGTAATTGTGCAAGCACTTGCTGACTTTGCTTAAAGCAGATTAGCTAAATTAAAATTTTATTTGAAGTTGCTTGTACAACCTATTTCATCCAATATTTTCTCTTGTGGGCAAAGGAGGACTAGCTAGTTGTCTTGTTTTCTGCAAAATAACCTGTGTGTGGCATATGTGTTCTGTAGTGTAAATTTTCTGCTGGCTGAACCATAACTTTTTTCAGGTAAAATTGGGGAGATGTACAAGGTATTTTAACAATATTCTGAAAATTTTTTCTCTTGTTTTTGTAGGTTGCTGTAATCTTTTTACCTAGAGATAAAGGGGAGTACTCCCAGTTTTGGGACCTGGAGTGTCACCCAGTTGAAAAGCCTAGCTGGAAACACAAATTGAAATTCCAACTTTCTGGAACAGTGAGTATATAAAAGCTGTAAATGCTGTCTTGAGCACAAATTTTTTATAATATTTAGATTTTACTATACAGTATTCTTTCTTATATACACTGATGTATTGTGAAAAAACCCCAACCCTACTAATATTTTTATTGGTCTAAATTGTATTGATTTTTTTATATATATTACAAAAATACTTTCCTGCTCTTGCTTATGTGATTATGCATTATCTTTTGCCATTTAAGATGTAAAACTTTATTTTTCTCAGAGTAAGTAGAAACAAACTTGCCCCCTGAGGGAATTGTTTCTGTTGACAAAGATTTGTTTGTATCAGACACCAAATGGTTTGTTTTTGTTTTTGTAAAAAATAGCAAAGTAACTGACCTTTGCTATAATATGTAAATACGATTTTGGAATTTTCAAATATCCAAGTTGGAGATAGCCACGTGTCTCTGATAAAACCTGTTTCAGTATTTTATCGGAGTAACAACATAGGTGGGGCTTATTTTGAGATTTGTAGATGGGAGCAATTGGGTTTGAGCTCTCCTTTGCTGCCCTGTTGTTGCACGGCTCAAACTTTATAGTAAGGCTTGGAAGAAGAGTACTGGGAGTTGGAACTGGTTTTCTGTGCTCTCTCTCCTTGCTTTTAATCCCTGCCTCAGCAATTTACATAGGACAGAGGATTTTTTGCCATAAAGGAAGAATTTATTCTAATGATTAGTTAAATAAACTGACTGTGAAGAGCTTTGTACATTTGGTATTGTATAATGGCTATACGTGCTTTGCTGCCCTCTCCAGAGGGTTTGACTTTTCTAAGAAGCACAGACAAAAATTTGGGATCTTTCTTTAGAGAATCAAGCCTACTGCTTCCAAGTAGGAGCCTTATTTATCTTTCTTGCTGAAATACCTTACCTTTTATTTTGTAGAGTCCTTGGTCTTTCCAAATTAATGTCGAAAAGGGTGCTTGTATAAAAAGTTTGTTAAATAACTTCTCATGTTTGGCATCAGAGTCTTGTCTAATGTTTGGTTTGGGAGGGTTTTTTATTCGGCTTTCATCAAATTTTTTAAACATAATTTTTCTGAAATTGAGAAAAACACCTAAGTCATTTGTGTGCTTAAAGCTAGTTGAAATGGAAAGAAGATAAATTCTTCAACAGAATTCTGGAGTTTTAAAGCATTCTCTTCTTAAAATGTGACTAGTTGTCAGAGTTGTATAAATCTTTGAGCAGGATAACTTGATATTAATGTTTTCTAACTACTCTGTCAGATTTTTTTCTTGATTTTTTTTCCCCAAAGCTATTAACAATTAGATCTTTCCAGCATCTCTGCACCTGAGAAAAATTTTGTAGAAAATACTTGAAATGCATGTCATGATCATTTTCAGAAAGATTTTAAAAGGAAGTACTTTATTTATGAGCTAGGTAAGGAACTATACATCTGTTCAGTAGAGGGATCAGCACAGAACATTTACCTAAATTGTTGCAGCTTTTAGTTAAGGAGACGAGTCATTTGTAACCCTGTGCCCTAGGGATCAAGAGTTAGGCAGTGTTGCTACAGCTTTGAAAGGGACTGGGATTCTGGTGGTTTGCTGAGGCAGAGGGCTACACAGCTGTGGTTAATGTGACTTCTGATAGAATGAGGTGGGAAGAGTGACTGACTGTCATTCAGAGTGACTGAGTGGTATTTATTTATAGCACCAGTTCAAAAGAAATGAAAAATTTGGAAGAGCTCAGGAAGGAACTAAAAGAACCAGGTTAAGTTAGCAAAATCAGTGGCACATACCACTTTAATTTTTTTCCTGAAAAATTAACTAACTGTACCTTTGATTATGCTCTGCATGTGTTTGCACTTCTCACCACTGGAAACTGTAATCAGGAGTTCAGATCATCATATCTCCAAAACTGGTCCCAGAGAAAAGAAAGGAGGGATTCTACATGTGCATTGCAGCCCCAACCTCTCAATACTGGTCATTTTTTCTTTTCCTGAGGAACATTTGTTGGGCTGCTTTTGGGGGTTCTGAGGTCATAGAGCTAAGAATGAATGTTGCCATTGTGCACAGAAGTCTTGGACTGGTATTTCAGTCTGATTTTTAGTCCCTTTTGGGTGAACTAGCAAGCACCTGCCACGAGGCTGAGGCAGCACCGAAGTTATGAGTGCTCCTTTAGTATATAGAAAGTTGAGGACTTCATAAAGAATGCCTGCTACTGTTTGAAGATACTGCAGATCTTAAGTAGCTGCCATTTTTTAGTTTACCTTGTTCGTATACTTTGAAATGTTACATAGTTACACACCTCATGTATTATTTTGCAGCAAACTGAGATCAATTACTTCATGTTTAACACAAAACCTACTAATGACTGAGAATTCTTGGTTTAATTATCAGCAGCACAAAGCTTGATCTTCTCTGGGCATCCCAGAAGTGAGGGGAGGAAAAAATATTTTTAAACTTTGTGAGCAAAATAATTCCACTTTTGGAGCTGTACAATTTTTGTGCTCCTGAGGTGGTTTTGTAACAGCAGCACTCAACTGTAGCCATTTGAAGTGTTAACATACTGCTTCCATTTGAAAGAGGAGAATTCAGTACAGGCTGCAGTAAAGCATGCAATACTTCAAGATGCCCTGATAAAGACTAGGGTAACTTCTGATCATTTTCCATAATGTACCTTATTCTCATTTAGTCAACTTGCCTTTTAATAAATTAGAATTTGAATGATAACAGAGGCACGATATCCACAGTTTTTCACTACATGGAATATTAAAAGCTCTTGAAACAAGACACATGTGCAAATCCTTTCTTGTCTTTATATATTGGGTTCTACTGGGGTTCATGGGTTATTTGCAACTGAAAAATATTCCTTAAGAATTTTTTTTGGCTGGTGCTATTTCTGGCACTCTGATTAGCAGCTCTCTCAATTGAAGAAATGAATGCCTAAAAGACAAGTTTGTCATAGCAGCTCTATTGAAAATGAATCTATTTTTTTTCATCTTCCCTGCGTAAGGGAATCAACTGCACCATTTCAAAATTTGACATAATGTTGTACAACCATAAGTGTAGGAGGTTCTTTTGGTTCTTTAACTTTGTTTAAGATGTTGTGACCCAAGGGATTCCAAACAGTATCTGGCTAGATTCGTTAAGCAATGCAGAATTTGAAATTGGTTATTTGGCAAAGTATTTCCTTAGAGTAATCTGGTCTCCTTGTGTTAGAATATACTAAATGAGGGTCCTGATGATGGTAAATATTTTGGCCTAATTCCTGAATGTAACAAATACCATGTAATGCATTCTCTGATTCTATCTCTCTAGAGAGACCTTTCTTTGAGAAGAATGTATTGTTCAAAATATAAAATTATTACAAAGCTTTTTTTCTTTTGTGAGAATTCAAATTATAATGCTGACTTATTCCTTCCTTCTTTTTGAGCAGTTGTTTAGCCAGCTTGGTTATTCTTGAGGCATATGGGCAGAATATCTGCAGAGGAAGTGGGGTTTTTTTGGCTTTTAGTAAAATCTTTGTTGCTCGCAGCCTTCTCGAGATTCCACCTGCACTGCTAGTTTGTTGTGAAATGTTTTGTAAGAAATAAGTATTCGTAAAGCACAGAAGCATGTGAAAGTATTCATCCTAAATAATTGCTTCTATCTCCATGATCCAGACTCTCCTTTTCCTGAAAGATTATCCTTTAAATAAAAAGTCTTGGAGTGGTTAAGGGGAATGACTTATGTACCTGAATACTTAAATAGTTTTGAATGTGAAGTTTACAGGCTTTCCTATTTTTGCCAATAGAGTGCTAAAGCAGAAAATGAAACTTCAGTTGTGGAAGCTTCTGCAAGTGCCCTTATAAAAACTGAGCTTCCAGTTCTACCAGAAAGGAAAGTTTACTCTGAAAGACGCACAACAAGAACAGGGTACGTATGGACAAAACTTGAAAAGACTGTGTCTGCAACTGGGTAAAAGGGTGCGGGGGTGGAACCCAACCCCACAGCCAAAGCCTATTTTACTACTGGAACATGTAGGTGGTGGAACAGGCTGCACAGCCATTCTGTGCAGTCTCTGTCCTTGAAAGTTTTTGGGATGTAACTGGACAGCCTGATCTGACCTCACAGCTGACCCTGACTGGAGTAAGAGGTTGAACTAGAGACCTCCTGAGTATCTTCTGACCTGAATGACCCTATGATTCTAGGTTAAAGAGTAAACAGCTGCAAAAACCAGACTTGCCAAACCTCTTAATGGCTCTGTTTTGTTCAATCTTACATGCTTTATCTTTGGAGCTGGGTTTCTAAGCTGTCTGACCATGGCATGCTGTGGTGAATGAACTGGTATTGGCAGTAGAATTTTTTATGTATACTTTTTGTATATTTGCCTTTTGGAGACTCCCAATTGACTATGAAGTCATTTCTGGGAAAACCACTGTACTGATGTCTTAACCTTGCTGTTCTTCAGTCTTAAGTTAAATTTCAGTTCTTTTACTGTAGGATGATGTGAGTATGGCCAGGGGACTAAAATGTTTTGGTTAAACATGGTATCTCTGAGAAGAGTCTAGTTCTCTAGTAAAGCATATGGGGGAAAAATTCAGACTGTGAAAATGTGTATAAGTAAATGCCTGTATATTTATGCCACAGTGATGTTTTCATTATTTCTTCTGGCTAAAATATCTTACCTGTAACTCTTTATGTGAGAGAGTTGGTATCTTCTGGATCTTTCCATTTTTCCTGATTTAGTCTCAGAAAGTGCACCTGTTAACTTCAAGTATGCACTCAATGTATCCAGATCATACAAGTTAGAAATGTTAATATCTTTAATCCCTTTTTCAAATTAGACAAAAGGAGATTATTCAAGGGGTATATGCACCAGAAGACCTCTACGTTTTTCCTCCAACTAGAGTTGGGGAAACATGCACGTTAAAGGTGAACTTACGGAATAATTCCTTTGCCACACATGTGGTAAGTTTGACAGACTTTATCTTAAATAGGTACTTATAAGTCCTTTCAGTGGTTCAATTGTACTGTTTTTTTTTTTTCTTTTGTTCTTGACAAAGATTGCAATAGTACTAGTCTTAGTTTGTTAGTTTCAAAAGCCAGTGTTTGAAGAATTTCACTCTCCTGCAATTTTTTTCTTTTGTCTGACTCAATAACTGAATGTATTTGTAATATATTTACATCTGAAAAAACATTAGATTATAGTTTGCATGGGTTTGTAATTTTTTTGATTTAGTGATTTTATTTCTTAACTTCAGTGAAATATTGAGATACGAATTTTTTTCCTTACTGTTCACAAATGTGGGCATTCTTTATTTTTACACCTTGAGTCTGTGTAAAGCTGTATTTGTAAGTGATCTGATTTAGCTTAAGCATGTCATAAATTGAATATGGTAGGCTTAAATATAGTACACTTTTAAGCATTTTGTATTAAATTACAGCTGAAATTTGTAAGTCCCAGAGAGCCTTTCTACATGAAGCACTTGAAATACTCTCTAAGGTGAGTTATGCACATGGTAACGTTCTCTTCTAACAAAAAAATTAAGCAAGTAATCCAGTAAGATAAATATTTTATTTATATTTACAGTACTAAAATGTAGATAAAAATATTCTGTGTATGTAAAGGACTGTGCCTTTGTTACCTATTTTTAGTTAAGTTTTGGGGTTTTTGAGGGTTTTTTTTTGGTTGGTTGGTTTTGTGGGTTTTTTGTTTGGTTGTTTTTTGGTTTGTTTGTTTGGCTATTTTTTTTTTTTTTGTTTTTTTTTTTTTGCTCTACTTTCTAATCTTGGTTAGAAGCAGAAAGAGACCACACAGTTATTTTTGCATCTGCCAATTTCTTCCCTGCAAATTGTTTCTAACAGTGCTGCTACTTTTAATGTTAAGCCTAATGCTTCATGTAACCATTTGGCACGCTGTGCACAATCAAGTCATTCCTTCCATTTATACTTTCTGCACAACAGACCAAGCAAATTGCCTTCATCATGCTTCTAATTTGACAAACCTGCAGAGCTGCATCAAAGACTCTCTGCAAATACAAGGTTTGAGCAGCCAGTTGAATTGCCGGGTCATACCAAGTATTTCAGCATTTTACCTGCATAAAAGGAATTTTCAAGTTGGTTATAACAATTCCTGAAAATAAACCCAGTCATCTGTGAAGTTCATTACAACAAGCATTTGACAGTAGTGTTAGTCATCTCTTCCAGAAGTATAGCATCTCCTATGCTCATCTGCAACAGTGGGATTATCAGGAAGGCAGAAATGCAACCATTTCATTAGAGGTAGTACAGCATACATTCCCAGTTGTCTAGAAGAGGTCCCCATTTTAAACACAGGACCACTAAGGACAATGCAGGACAAAAATTGTGAGCAAAATTTTAAATGGAGCTAAGTATTCTGACTCTTAATCTGCTTGGCCTTCACTGTAAAGACAGGGCTGTGGTGGTGTCAGCCAAAGGTATTCAAGGTATTCCTAAGGCCACTTCTCAGTGCAAGGTGTTGTAATTCCATTTAGGCTTGTGTTCCAGTGTTTCTATTTAGCTGTCATTTTTTTATTAAATATTTCACATGAAATGGCACAGAAAGGTTTTTTATGGAGGTAATGACACAGATAAAATCTATCGAAATACAGACAACTAGCTAGATCTGTCTAAGGCTATACAGCTGCAGACAAAGGACTGGATGACTTGATTTTGTCATCCTTGACAAAAAGATGAGTAACTTCACTGGAAGGCACTTTGATACTTCAAAAATATTCTTGAGGAATGCTGTAAAGCTATTTGGTGCATTTTCTGTAAGAGATTATGAACTTCTACTGCATTTATCTAAAGTAGACTTAAGAAGTTTAAAAGTCAGTCTACCTTTTTTTTTCCTAGTAGCTGGCTGTTTTTATTTTAGTTGTAAATACTGGCCTCTTCTTGCTTTTTAAAACATAATTCCTCTGAAGTCAACATATAGCACTGTGAAGAAACTCTCCCATTTACAAGCATAAATCACAGAATTAGATGCTTTTTAAAAAATGTTAAAAGTGTTTTAGATGGTTTTTATTTGAGAATAGCATCAAGGAGGCTATTAAGAGAGCCAGTGTTAACTGTTTCCTTCTAAATGAGGTCCTTCTGAATTTGGACATCTTACAAAGTAATGTTCAAAACTGATTGGATAAGAAAACTGGTTACAGAAACTTGTAATATTAGTCTATAAATAAGGGATTAAAAATAGAAAGCACCACCTACCTACATGTTTTTTACCAAAAATGTGTTATGTAGTAAACATGGTCTGTTGCATGCTCTTAATTTTGAGGGCCCCATTTGAAAGCAGTCCTGTGTGACCAAGTTTTAAATCTGAATAATGAAACTACAAGTGCGTATTTGTATTTAATATCAAGAGACTGACCTTCAGAAGTTGGTGTAGAGGCTTTGCCAGTTCTTCTTCAGTTGGTTATGTCATCACAATTACCAATTCCACTACAGAATTTTGTCTGGCATACGAAAGAATTCTATTTGTTTACAGGGTAGATTTTTTTTTTTTTTTTGCTGCTGCTGCTGCAAAGAGAATACTTTTAACAAGATGGCTCTTAAATGATGCAAACATATGGATGAGATGTTAAAAAACACGTGACTTTTTAAAAACTTCTAAGTTCTGTTTCTGGAAGGACTACCAGGTCATTAGGCCTGTCTAAAACCAGTTTGGAAACAAAGGTGTTTCTATTGTATTGCTTTCAGAAGCCATCTGAAATAAGTTGATGACAGAGTAGCATATGTTCCAAATATTTGTTTGGGGTTTTTTTTCTTCCCTAATTATTTTTGTGCCCAATGGGCATCCTTCTGAGTGGCAGGGGTCACTATTCATTGATGATTCGTCTGGTTACTGTGGCTTAGATAGGACTTACCTATAATGTTCCCTTTCAACTTATCTATTGCAGCGTAGTGTTTAGAGGACTAGAGCATTAGTTTGTCTATGAAGCAGGCTTCAGACACGCCTAACTTTCCAGAAATACCGCTTAAGACTGGTGCAAAAACCCATAGAGGCCATACAGTGTTCAGAGACTGATTGAGTTGCAGGCGTAGTGGAAAGTTTGAAATAAAAAAAAGGTATTTCTTTAAGAGAAAAAGAGTTAATTGCAGGGGAATTCTACTTGTCCTAGTAGAATTCTTCTTGACTAGTTTCTGACTGCTGAACTTGAGAAAAATCCTCCAGATTGCTTCATTTCTAAGAACATTTATACTGTGTAGTAGCTCAAAGAGCTGTTGTATTTGGAGTCTGAACTTTCAAGTTTTCTTAGCTGAAGAAAATGAAAATAGCATCTTTCCCTTTGGATTAGGAAGCAAGTTTCCTGAGTCTTACCTCGATTGTGAGAAATCAGCTGACTGCTACAAAACAGACTATGTAACTTTTGGCTAATTCTGCTTTTAGAGAGGAACAATAATGTGTTTAGCACCCACCAAATGGACAACTGAGTTTAGAGGTCAAGCAGAATTTAATACAGCTGTCATATGCTAACACACTGCTCTGCCTCGGTATCACTGAGGTCATGTAGTATGTATTCTGGAAATTAATATTTGACAGCTTGATGTGGCCCTCTCTTCAAGAGAGCAATCCATGACTTAGTGTTAAGTTTTTGATTGGGTAAGTTTGAGTTTGTTATATTGTTATTTTTGAATGTTCTGTAGTATGTAAGGAAGCATAAATCTATTATTACATATATAGACTTCTGCATCTCCCCTGATTTTCTACTAAATTTACTTTTATTTTTATAAATTCTCAGGTGGACCAGTTATATGCAGCTTCAGACTCTATTCCTAGTAAAGTTTGTTTTCTAACATAATTCATGTTACAGATTAAAGTCATACTGATGTTCTTCACTTAAAAAAATGGATTTTTAAAAAATAAGCTGAATAAATGCCTTCAACCTGTATATTATAAATGGATAAAGAGACAGAGCCTGCCAGATTTGTTATGCAACACTTGACAATTGAGTATGAGACATGAAACGCTGATCTGATTGTATTCCTTTGGTGCATTGTTGATTGTAGTTCAGTATAATATAATTAGTGCTTTGTTTCTGTATTAACCTGATTTAAAAAAAAACCCAAACCCACAGTACCGTACCAGTCTTTATTCTGAAAGCATTTACTCGTACTTAATTGATCAGGATCTCGTAAAAAAAAAAAAAATCAAAATACATTTGCTAGTGTGAGTCTTTTAGCACTAAGGATGATACTAACAAATGAGGATTGTATGTAGGGCCAGTATTATGATTTTCAAATGTAGGAAAAGGGTAAGAGCGCAGACTGATTATGATAGGTTGAATTAGCCTAGAAAAGGCTAAAAGGAATATGAAAAGGTAGGAACAAAATGAGAAAAAGTAGGGGAAACAAGCACATTCCAATGGACTTTAGGGGAGAAAACTGAAGGTACAATAAAAGCAAACAAAGCTTTCTTTTCTTTTTCTACTGAGCGATGCTGTTCATTTTTCCTTGTTCCAGTGTGTGCCTGTTACCAGTCTCTTAATGCCTGATATTTCTATTGAATGCCGTGGAATCCAGTAGGCTGCCACTCAACATTTCCAGCTTATTGCTTGTATGGCTTATATTTTAAAATTATTCAGTCTAGGCTTTTGACAGTTGACAGAGCCACCCATTACATTTGGTATGTTTCTATGCAGTCTGCATAGAAGAAGACTTATATAATCTAAAAAGGTGTAAAATCTCTAAAACACTGATTGAGGATGGGTACATTGATTTGCAATGATTCAGCAAAATATTTTTTAATGTGGAGACAATTGAAGTAATGGAAAGTCCTTTAGTATCTTCAAATATGTGGAATTTCAAAAATTAATTGACAATTTTAAGTATATTTGTAACATGATTTTTTGAAGGGAAGACATGTAGTAGTTATGGTCTAAATATGGTTTATGCACTGTCAATATTATTGGGAAGACCAAACTTATCAAGGTAAACAAGTAGCAGTAAAGCATTGTAGTATTTTGTGTAATCAGTAGTAAAAAATTACCTTTATGATCAAAGTCCCTCAGAAGAAAAATAATCAAATTTATAAAAATAAACTTGGTGATTCAATGCACATCTAATATATACCATTTTAGTAAAAATGAAAACTAGACAAGAATTTGTCTGTTAGGCTTTAATTATTAGTTAACAATGAATATGCTCATAATTGCCTTTTCATAGATCCCATCATTACATCAATGTGCCAGTCCAGTTCAAGCCAAAGGCAGAAGGAATGTTTGAAGATCTTTTTGTTGCGCTGACGACCGAATATGGCCCGGTTAATATTTGGCTACGTGGTAAAGCTATTGCAAAGAGTTAGTCAGAACAATTTTATAATTGTTTATAAGAATTTATAACAGTTCATATCACTTTAAATATTCAAAGGTTTGCTACTATATTTCCATACTAATGTCCTATTTGTTTTGCCCTGTGATGCTGCTTTGATGGAAAGACTTCTGTAAGATAAATGATGGTGCTTGTTTTATAAATCTGTTTTAATAGTAAAAACATTGAGAAATAACATTGTATGTTTAAAGGTTTATAATTTTCTAATTTATGTTTCTGTACTTTTGTTGAAAAGTTTTCTATTTTTGCATTTATTAGCAATTGCTAGATACTGATATATTTTATTTTAAGCATTGTAAATACAGAAATAAAATCTTTGTGTAAACAGTTGATTCTACTTGATTTCTGTCTTTGATTAAAAGAATCTTTGCTGTAGGTAAGGGAACAAGTTGCCTACTCTTAGACAATGCTCATTTTTGGGGGGCTTTGGTGGAACAGGGGGAGGGATTTCAGGACCGAAGGTGACCTCTTAATATCCTGTCTCCATCTGGTAATGCTGGGACCACATGAATGATCTGACACTCAGCCCTTAGCTTTTTACACAGTTTAGTGGCAGGCGTAAGCATTGTTTTTAACTCTTAACAATGTGAAAACTGTAAATTTTAAGATGAGCAATACTACCTTCAGCCCTCCAGAATGATGCATCTTACTTAGTGTACTGTCTCTTAACAGTCTCAAGATTTTGCTTTGAGAGATGACATAAGCCTGGCAGCTTACTGTTCAGTTCCATTTCCTCACATCTGCAGTCATTTGATTTAGGGATGGGAGGTAGAATCCCACCTATCCCTATCCCTTTTTTCTGTTTATCGGCCTGTCTGTGAACTTACCTGTTCACATTTTTTAATCCTTTTGATACTTTGTTTCCACAAATTCACGTGGCAGCAAGCTCCGAGAGTTCACTCTTCTAACAAAATTTTTGTTCTGTGATAAACTGCCTTATTTCTAATTTTGTTCAGTGCTCTCCAGTTCTTATATTGTAGAAGTCATTGAACAACAGTTCCACAATCACCTTACCCATTGTTACCATGTCATGGAATCTTAGAACCATTTCGGTTGCATGGGACCTTTAAAACTTGTCTAGTCGAACTCCCTTGCCATGGACAGGAACACCTTCAACTGGACCAGATTGCTCAAAGCCTCATCCAATCTGACCTAAATTTGGTTTCCAGGGATAGGATGTCTTCCACTGCTCTGGGCAACCTGTTCCCAGGACACAAGTGGCTTTCTGGGCCATGAGTGCAACATTGCTGGCTCATGTCCAGCCTCTTATCCCTCAGCACCCTCAAGTCCTTCTCAGCAGGGCTGTTCTTGACTTATTCATCCCCCATCCTGCTGATACTGGGGGCTGCCCTGACCCAGGCGCAGCACCTTGCACTCGCTCTTGTCAAACCTCATGAGATTCCCATGGGCTCGCTTCTTGAGCTTGTCCATGTCCCTCTGAATGGCATCCTGTCCTTCAGGTGTGCCAACACCACCACTCAGCTTGGTGTCATCCACAAATTTGCTGAGGGTGCACTTGATCCCTTCATCTATGTCGTTAATGAACCTATGAAATATCACTGGTCCCAGTACAGATCCATGAGAGACACCCTTGTCACTGGTTGTCCATTGGGATTCTGAGCTGTCGACCACTACCCTTTGGACATGACTGTCTAACCAGTTCTCTATCCACTGAGCAGTCCACCCATCAAATCCATCTCTCTCCAGTTTAGAGAGAAAGATATTATGGGGAACTGTGTCAAAGCTTTACAGAAGTCCAGATAAATGACACTTGTGGTCCTTCCCTTGTCCACTGATGTAGTCACTCCCATCACAGAAGGCCACTAGGTTGATCAGGCAGGACTTGCCCTTAGTGAAGCCTTGTTGGCTGTCCTGAATCACCTCCCTGACCTCCATGTGCCAAACACAGCTTCTGGGAGGATCTGTTCCATGATTTTCCCACGCACAGAGGTGGTAGTTCCTGGGGTCCTTATTTCTACACTTTTATTAAAAAAATGGATGCAGGGTTTCCCTTTTCACAGTCACCTGGGACTTCACCATCATGACGTTTTAAATATGTCTGTTGTACCTTTTGGTGCTGTCTGCTATTTTACTTTTGTAGCATGGAGCTTTATGTCTGAAATTACTTTAAGCTAGAAATGTAGCTTTTTGGCAGCACAGTTCTGCTGTAGTTTATGAGCTTTACTCCTTTCTTCAGGTTGGTAGAAGTGAGTGAGATTCATTTTAATAGGAGATTGTTTACTTAACAGTGTTTTCAAACAATTGAAATTTGAAAAAACAGGGAGGAAAAACTTGAAGTATCTTGTGCATTTCCATTGATATGTGCCATTAGTATTAAGTAAAAGTATATTAAAGCTGCTATCTTTTTATAAAACCTTGTTTCTCAGCATTCTGGAAACCAGGAAGGGAAGACTTATGAAAAGAAATTAAAACTAGAGAAGTGTTGCCATCTCCTTAGTCTCCCAACACCAAGACTGTGAGATACTGTTCCCATGTTCCTCTTTGTCTCTGCCAGATGTTGCTTGCATGTTTCCTTAGTTGATGTGATGCCTGTGTACTTCTGAGTAGTGGATTGAAATAAAAGGAACCTTCTATCTGCTGCTTTACCTCAACAGGCTTGGCTGCTTCATTTGAGAAAGACCTTAGTGTACAAAAACCTTTGCTTATTCAGTTTTAGAAGCACAATCAGAAGACTTCCAAAGCTGGAAAAAAGGCTGAGCTGCCTTTGAATTACAATAAGAATCCCTAAGTTTGGATAATTATGTATTCTAAATTCAAAATTGTCTTTGTATGCTGTTCCTGTGGTATACCTGATGTCTGCAACTCTGTTCACACTTCTGTTCTGGGCTTTCTTGAGACAACAAACTGGGAGGAATGGTTATGCATTCTTTCCTATGTTGCCACCTGAATTGGATGTAAGAGAAAAAAGGATGCAGGATGTGTTGCTGTGGATACTCTCGTGAACTGGGCTTGTGTGCATAAATGTGTAAATATATATATGGGTGAAACACATTTAGATGAACAAGTGTGAGTAAATGATCTGCCCTCGTTATCCTGGGGGATTCTGATTTGCAGGTGATGTTAAATATTGTGGCATCTATTTGCAGCCCACTGCACTTGTTTTACTCCTAGTAGCAATTACTTCTTTTGCAGTGTGAAATGGAAGTTACAGACTGGTAGCTCTATGTCCAGGTGCCGTTCCAGAGAACATCCCTAGAGCACTTGTCCCAGCAGTTGTTTTGGCTGTTTGAAATATTTAGCCATATTTGTGTATATAAGAAAAAGTGTAAGAAGGATAGGTAATCTTTTAATATTTTAGCTCTTCTACTCCTCAGGCTCCTGTTGCACAAATATTAAACAGAAGTTTATGTTAGTACTATGATGATGTGTAATTAACCTACCTGCTAAAGAATAAATTGTGCATGACTCCCCTTCTCCCCCCAGTTTAAGTACCCCAATATTGTTTCAGTATGGTTGCAATCATCATTGGATGTATTGCAATAATTGCCACCTGAAGACATCTTGTCATATATGGGCAAAGCAAATTCTCTCTCTGAAAAAATGCGCACTAGTTTGTGCAGTGCAAACTTGAGCCCAAGTCTGATAGACAAATGATTTGCCTGTTCTGGATAAAATCTTTCACCAGTAATGAATGTGCAAGAGCTGGAGCATAGCCAACATATTTTTAATTACAGAATGAAAACACAAATGGGACTTCAAAAGTCTTGTGGAAGTCACTTCAAACTGGTTCCATTCCTAGTCCATGAAATGAGATTGTTGCCTTTCCCCATGGCTGCTTTATTTATGTAGTAAACTCTTGTAGTCAAGACAATTTTGCTTTGAGTTGTCCAGTGCTTACTATGAAGGAGTCCTGATTTCTGTCTCTACATCTTTTAGGGATACAGAAAAATAGAATAGTTATGACTTGATTTCCAAGACTGCAAATTTGATTAGGAGTTTGAACCATAATACTTTTGATAAAATAAACAGAATTGGCTTTAGGCATGATACTTCTCTCATTTTGATTTTAGTCACTTTTGAAACCTTTTTCAATTTTCTTATTTTGGATGCAATCTTTTGTCTCAGACTGGCAAGATTGACTCAAACATCCAAGCAGCAAACTTAAAAAATCCCAAACCAACCTGAAATGTTGTCTTTTTATTTACACTCATCTTAATTGTCGATTTTAACACCATTCAGAGAGAAAATTCAGAAATAAATTATTTTAAAAAATTCATTAAGTGTCTAGCACTAAGGATGTCTTTGTACCTGTTCAACCTAATTGGGATATTAGTAATCATAATTGTTCAACAGCTTTGTAAAGTTTTCACATCATTGACTACAAGTGGAGTTATAATACATTCCGTACACGTGCTTTGGTGTGTTTTGGAGTTTGTTGCCCTGGCATCTGAATCTAATTAGTGTTCAGAAAACCTAGTAAAGGTGCATATCAAGGCCTGTCTGTCTAGAAGATTATTTTGATCATATAAAGGGTTAAAATGGTAAAGAGAATTTTGTGGGGTTTTTTTGTAAAGAGTTTTTTGCTGTATGGAGTAAGTTACTGAGGGCAGTGGTGGCCTTTTGAACTAGAGTACTAAATACTTTGGGGCATTTCTGTTGTAAGAATGCTCGTTATATGAAATGCTGATATATTCTTGCTCCTGTGATTTGTGGAGGAGGTGGGTGGCTACAAGGCTAGCAAAGTTCACTATGTTAGTAGGTAATGTGTTTTCTGTAGATGAAGCATGCCAGTTTTCTGCATTGCAGCATCTTTGAAAATGAGAAAAGGCATTATGGGAACAAAAGTCCATGGCAGCCAGGTAGAGAGTGGGCAGCTGACGTAAGATCAGTTGTCCCTGGGGCTGTTACTGAGTACCCTGACTTTTAGTCACAGCTATCTTGTTCTACTGTTTTTCCCAAAAAAAGATAACAGAACTTCATGCCTTACGTTTTACATTGCATAGCATAAATGAAGAATATGCATTTTACCCTGAAGAGAGGCATGACTTTTCAAACCTAATGCAATGTGCTGAATCTATACTAACAACAAAAACACCTTACTTGCAGCATAAGAAGGCTAAGAAAGAAAATGAAAATTCTTCTTGCAATAACATACTGTTTGACCACAAAGCTTTCCTCAACATATCCTGCATGTTTTATTTTTTTTTTTTTGCTGTATGATTGTCTGAGGACACTCTTGCATGAGCAGTCTTTAGATGTAAAATCAGATAAAGCACTTGGATTAATTTTCTGTAAATATTATCTGATCATGTCTGAAAACTGGATGCTTGAGTGGCAAGTTTTGGCTCTAGACCTTTCCAATGTGAAGGTATTGTTTTGATCTTTGCCCCTTCTCCCTGATTCTAGAAATGTGTAATTTCTAGAGCTGCTCAAGAGTTCAGAAAGATGCAACTAAATTCCTTGTTCTGAATAGTCAGCATATTTAGAAAAATCTGCTTTATCTCTATTCCCAAATATTTTTTTTTTTAAGGGGTGGGGGAGAAAGGGAAGTCAGTGCTGACAAGATGAAGCTTTAAATGTATAAATACCACTTACAACCTTGGAATTTTTACATATAAGACACTTCAAAAATATTTTTTCTGATTCGCGTATTCATTACTGGTATTGTATTGCCCAATTATTTGTAATACTAATTCATGTCTTTATGGCTCAAAATGCTGAATTCTGAAATAGTTTGTCCTAGTGGCAGCTTGTTGTCTGGGAATGACATTTTCAGGTACAGCTTTGCTCACAGACTCTCATCTGTAGCCACCTGCCTAAATCTGACAGTTGAGCACCAGCTGGGAGTTATGACCCGGAGAAGCATAAAAGGGCTGGAGCGAGACAAAATGATCCATCAAGTCCTGCTTGTAAGTCAGGTCTCCAAACATGCATTTTCTACTCTATAAATTAAAAATTAAAATACTAATGGGCGTTCTTTTGTATTCACCCAACAATTGGTTCATTAGGTAGGTATGTACAAAGAGGCTCTGCTTGTCAATGCTGTTTGGCTCTAAAAGGAGACGAAATCGGTAGGGGTTAGGCTAGTCGTGAAATGCCCCCACCCCTTTCTACCTTCCTTCCATGTTTGTTCTGTGAGGCTGGCGGTAGGTAATACTCATCCTGCATAGAGCTGGTTTTCATTGTGAGTGTTCTGTCACTAGTCACAGCTGTCAGGTATGTCAGTCATGTAGTATTGTGGTGGTGTCAGAGACATAATCAGAGAGATTAGGTGGACACAAAGAGCTCTGAATGAGGTGGTAATTGCGTTCAGGGGGAAAAGAGAGTTAAAGAAAGAAACTTTCCTTTCTCACAAGATCCATTAAAGAGGTGACAGCTAATATATTAAAGCTGGAACAAGATAATTGTGGTAAGAATCTTTGTGTGTTCTCCCTAAAATGCAATGTGCTCACAATAAATATTCAAATGCTTATTTTGTGTTGTGAATACCAGATAACCATTTACAGTGAAATGCGACCTCTTTCAAAAAGTTTAAATTCATTGCCAGAATGTTCTAGGAACAGTTATAAAACTCAAAAGGAATATTGGTGCTATACTGAATCACAAAAATGCCATCTTATGAAAGCTTCTTTGCAGGGATTTTCTTCAAATTGGTCTAAGTGGTGGAAAAGAAATACTGAGATGCCAGCCACGGGCTGTGATCTTCCAGACTTAACTCTCTTTGAGTATTACTTGAATAGTACTTCTCCCCTTCCTCTCTCTCTCTTTTTTTTTTTTAAACAGACTACTTGAGTATCTGTTTACATTACACTTTTGCTGTATTAATGCCTCGCTTCAGAATTACTCCTTACTCTTAAGATCCAGGAAGAAACTTCCCCTTCACTCCCCTCCCCTTTTCCTCCTTGTTTCCCTCTCTACCTTCTGAAGCACTGAAGGTTGCCACAAGTGTACACACAAAGTGTGTACTGGAGCTTTCTTTGTCAACAAAGTCTTTTAAGCACCTGGACAGTTGTATCTTTCTTCCTGTTCCTACACTTGAGGTCAGGTCCTCTGTCTCCTCTAAACAGTCAGGGATAAATGTTTTGGTGTCCCATTCATGGGATGACCATTTTCCTTTATACCTCTATGAGCTCTTTTAAAACCTCAGCTATTGTATGGACATGGGAAACTGTTGATCTCAACTCCCTCCTGCTTTTACACAAGGGCTCACCTATTACAGATTTTGGTCATTTGGTATGGACCAGTGGTTTCCTAGCTAAATACAATGCTAGGAGAAAAATGTCAACAGCTTTTGGAGTATTCTGTGTTAACAGAAGAGATGTTACATGGACCTTGCTGAGTTAGGTTATTAACTCCATGGCTGGTTTTGAGTGTGGAAAAATAAGCTTCTGTGACCAACCTCATGTTTTTTATGGTCCCAGTGTAACAGCTACGTTGATACCCTGGCATTGCAGAGCTGCTGATGTGTTGAATGGTTAATCTGAAATCAACAGGGCTGCTGAGTATTCTTTATTATCAGTGAGTATAAAATTGGTAAGTAATGAGTATAGAAGTGAAAAGCAACCACTAGTGCCAAAAGCACTCCCACAACACATTTAAATAGTATCAAACACCATCCATCCCTTGTACTGGATATACAAAAACCAGTTTCATTTCTGTCCATTAACTTACTGATATCCTACTGGAATTTCCGTGTTGACTGAAGTAAAAATCCAGTCTGGCCATCTTTCTGCACAGAGCTCTCACAGCCTTCAGTGATGACTGTATATATACAAGAAATGTCATGTTAGATTCTATTGTCATAAAATTTCATTCAAACCAACACTTTTCCATTTTCTTTTGCAGCACCAGGTTCTAATAAACCTTACAATATAAAACGAGAAATTGGTGATAGTTGAGATAATGGTATTAGTCAAAAAATCTTACTTGACCGATTCATCATACAAATTAAAGTAGTCTCATGTTTTTCATGGTATTTATGGTGGTTTTCCAAGCTTTCTTCTCTTTCTGGCTGTTCTGATTGAAAATGAAGTAGGTTGAGAAGAGTCATCTCAAAAGAAAGGGGAAGATTTGACACATTTTGATTCTAACAGTCCTGCCAGTGCTTTTAGGATAGTTGAGCCACCATAATGGATTGATCAGTTTGATTCTTTTGACACACGTAAATCACTTTGATACAGGTTAATTCAGGCTGTGTTTACAGAGGTTACTCTGATCCCTTTTTCAGGCTACTGTATGTGTTTTCAAAGAAACAATACCCCAAAACGTTTGGAGAATGAAAACCCATTCCTTCCTATTTACAGAATGGTATTTTTTCTTTCAAGCTGGAAGCCTACAAAATAAGTCTTAGGTTTTCATCATAATCCTTTATGAGTTTTAAATCTACTTTTTAAGTTGGCAATTTTAAGTGGTTCCTGGTGAGTAGAGCCCTGGTGAGCTTCAAAACCACACACAGTTTCAATGAAGCTGTGTGAACCTGCTTCAGAATCTCTGCAAGTTTTCCAAGCTTTTATGCTCTCTTATGGTTTACAGACAAAAACCTACAGGGGTCCCATTTAAAGCCTCCTAGCAGCTAAAAGATAGAGAAAAAATGGCTTTTAAAAAACCTGAAGTACCCTCTTATGAGTGCATTAAAAGCAATTTTGTTTGCTTTCCACTTTAAAAATGCTTCAAGCTGCCAAAGATGCGATGTTAGAAAATGACTCATGAGTACTAGAGAGAAATAGTCTTTGAAAGTTTGTTCATAGTAAAGGATGATAGCTAGGCAAGTGGAGTTTCTGTATTCAGAAAAAAATATCTTGTGTCCTCATAGTGCAGATTTTTTTTTCTTTCTCAATAATCTGTTCTTCACATGTTCTTCACCTTTATCTTACAGGTTTCAGTAATTTTGTGAAAATCAGCTCAGAGCTTCCATTTGTTTGTTCCTGTGGATGCTATCTATCAACCTTTGGAGACCAGGACCTCCACAGAGAGGGAAGGGAATGCCAAAGCAATGAAGGCTCATAATTTAACCCACCTTTCAGGTAATCAGAGTGTGTCATGCTGTTGATTGCCTGACACTCTGTACTATAGGGTTTAGGAGATTTTAGTATTGGGTGGTTTTTTTTTTTTAATTTTCATTGCAGTGTTTGATATCGGAGTGGTTTCTTGATTTTTCTCTATGGGAAACACTGGGTGCAAAGGCAAAGTATTAAAATGTCGTCCTCACTTTTAAAATGTCCTCCTCATATCAATATTGCTACAGCTCCTCACAATTTTCCCTCTCTTCTGGTGTAAATAAAGACAGTGTGGAGTAGACTTTCTAAAATTCAAGAACATTTGGACCTTGTGTTCTGTTCTAAACCTCTCTTGAACAAACATGCTTTCCTTTCTAAATTGTATTGCTCAGCGCTAGGGAAAGAAAGTGTTAGGAAACATTCATTTAGTCAATCCAGAGATGACTTGACAAAAAGTGAACTGTTTTAAGGTAATTTTGTAATGATTGAAACAGAATCTGTCACAAAACCACGCCTTTTGAAGGCTTACCTTGCGTACTTTTTGGTTTCCTCTATGGAGTAAACAGGAATTGTGCATTAGGGTCAGAGAGGGATTTCCCATAGTATGGTGTGAGCTCAGTTTTATTGCAGGTAAAAATTTTAGAGGTGTAGATCATATCAATATATACATTATCTCAATATAATTCTACAACATAGTTAAAAACTTAGTTTTGGGTTTTTTAGTTGATTAATTAAAAATTAAAAAAAATCTGTCCTGTAAATGTAGCATATTTGATATGAAAAACCATGGCAGAAAAGGGCTAACAACATTGACTTTTAATGGTTTTAGTTTAAATTTTAAAACTGCACATCCACCAGCCCCTTAGCTTTTCCTCTAGACTCGAAAAGAAGAAAGGAAAATTTTTATGTACTTGGTTTTTTACAATAGCTGAAAATGGAATAAATACTACAAGAATTAAAGAACTAAAATAATTAAATGAAAGTACAGAAGTGGTAGTATAAAGTGTCTGAGCTGTATTGTCCTTGTGACAAAACAGAAAGAAAGAAATGTGTGAACAGGATGTGAACATAACCTGCGATCATGAGATAAAGATTCGTATGTGGTTTTAATTGTGAAAACACAACGATGAGCCTAAAAGTTGTGTCTGAAAACAATGCTGAATTACAGACTAGTAACCTGTTGTGTACTTGAATACTAATTGAAGAGGTTTGGTGTTTTTAGAAATCAAGTAAATTAAATGAAAGAATGAAATTTTCAAAGCACTTGCATACCTAGAACAACAGTTGGTGCTTAATCTTGCCATTTAGTTGCATAAACCATTTAATGCAGGTGAATTTTGTGATTTGCCAAAACTTACTTGCATGGCTTTTCCTGAGGTCAATGAGCTGGTGTATGTTAGGAAGTTAATTCAAAGCCTCTGGCATATGCTGCTTATTTCTTGCATAGTCTCTATAGTTTTTGTGTATCCCTCTCCCTTGTGATCACCGCTGGAGTCCTTAGAGGGGTTACTACCATAGCTCTAGGCATCTCTGTGTGGCCTGTAGGAACTAGACTGTTAGAATTTTCAGTACTGTAAGCAAGAAAAGATGTTTGAGTTTAAAAGAAGTCCTAACCATCTCCAAACCAAACAAACAGGACTTCCCCGAAGAAGGACTGAGGCTTCCCAGAACTGCTGTAACAATACAGGATTACTCAAGAAAAGAGTAATCACTAGCATTTGTGGGCAAGGAGTGTTCATGGATTAAGTAGAAGGTGTTGGCTCTAGCTACACAGATGAGGAATAATAATTTTTCTTCATTCTAGCAATGTATAGAAAATAAGCTACCATTTAGAAGACAAACCTGTAGTTTAATGAAGTTGGGGCAGAAGTTGCTGTCTGGATCTTCCTATGACTGCAGAAGAGGTACCTGCTCCTCAGCTGCTTGTCACCATCTTTTCAGCTGGTGATTATCATCGTCTCAGATCTGTTCGTTGTGCATGTTGTCATTTTCTTACTTGTCTGTCAAAACGAGTTAGGTTAAAAAGACTTTCCTTTTATTTTTTTAAGTTAACTTGGTTCACTTTGAAGGCAACAGATTGTGGAACATTTGTAATAAGAGCCTCTCCAGCAGATAATCTCAAGCAGAAGGGTGATGACAGGTGGCTGGAGGTTGTAACCTCTTCTGAGCTGGAGAAGTTTCTTAAGACAAATTAGTTATTCATAACTTGGGTGGAAGCAAGCATATCTGCTGCAGGGGTGGGGGTCTTGTAGGCAACCCCTCACCCTGCAAACTTGCTTCTGGTACTTGCACAGCCAAGAGCCACCCATACTGCTGATCTGCTCTCTTCTACAGGCATGTGACTTAGAGCAGGGTGTCAGTATTTAGAGCCTGTTCGAGTCAGAAAGACATCCTGGAGTGGAAAGCAGGCTGGCTTGGAACAGTGATGACAAGGATGAGGATGCCCTTGTCAGCTTGACTAAAGACCAGCCCACCTACAGGTGCCATTTTTCTGAACTTGATAAAATTGGGCTGAAATCCAGATGCTCTTATCCTGTAACTGCAACAAAAAGGGGAATGGCTGCTGCAGGAGCAACAGCAGGGACTGGGGTGATCTGTTAATGCCCTGGAGGGCACTGCAGTTTTGAAAACCTGCATTCTCAGTAATCCAATTTATATATGCTGAAGTGGTTACATGAAGGTTGTCCTAAGATGCTTTTAAGTTAATTTGGTAATGTGGGAGTTGCTAAAGCATTTGTTCTGCTAGATGCATAAGTTGAGGACTTATTAGTGTGGGAGGCCGTACTTCATCTCTGCAGTGGAAGAACTCCACAGTGCTTAGCCTAGTTAATGTATCTCAGGATATGAAACATTATAAATATTGATATCTAAAGGAGGCAATTATGGTTTCCTTTGTCAAGGATTTGCCCTACTTGCTTATCCAGGGATAAGATGGAGTCCATTTTCTGTGTTAATATGATAGACCTAAGATCAACCAGGTCAGACTGATACATGGCCCCTCAAATGGATCTTCCTTTGTACAATTTGTACTCAGTCTCAAGGTCCAAGAAGTCATGTCATTAAAAGCAGATAAAACAACTACACCTGTAGAGCTGGGATGTCAGATGCAAACTCTGAAACAAAAAAGGCAAACCCAGTATTTTAGATGAAACGCAAGTGGAAGTGATGTGAGTACAAGGGTCGGACTGCAATCCTATGACACAGAAGTATGATCTGGAGGAAAGGTGAAAAGTCTGTTCACCTGTTCTTTCTTAATGTTGATGTGCACCACTATATCCTGCTGGGAAAAGTAGAAGGACCTGCGGTGGAGATAGTATTTTACTTGATCTTGCCTTCTGTAGTGCTTAGGGTACAGGTCTAATCTTGTAACTCCACATTCCTGGCTTTAATCACCAAGAACAGTGTATTCTCACTAGCTACTTCGGGCTTCTTAGTGGGACTTAGAGAACATGCTGGCTGTTTAATGCAGCATCCTTGCATCCAGATCAGTACTGCTATTTCAGTATCAAGCTTCCATAGATTGTCAGTCTGGATAAATTGAAACTCTCAAAGCGCTGAAGGGTGACACTGTTTCTATTGTATCTGACTCGTGATGTTTGTTTTAGAAACAACTCAAGTACTCATGTCGATTCAACAGTGAGTGTTAAGTTGCTGAAACTATCTACTTACGGGGATACATCCAAAGGAAAGGATTTTCCTTTCACAGAGCTATTGTATCTGATCATCTGTTATTCACTTCTTTGTTTAGAACTCTGGAAAGAAGAGTGACTTGAAAGAAAGTCACTAGCTCAAAAACTGTGTTGAACGGTAATATCTATTACAACAGAGATTTATTTATTGTATGACCACAATGTTTTCTTCTAAGAAAACCCCGACCCTAAAGTATAATAATACCATTTTTTTCCTGAAATTGTTCTTGGTGTGATTTTCAAATCTAATTATTTTTTTAATCAAAAACCTGCAGAAACAATTTTTTTTTTTTTAACAAAAAGCTACATAAGAATGTCTTTGTGGAACTTACAGGGTGACCATGCAGCAGAAAATATCGACACCAACCATTAAAGTAGATGGGTGTTCCCCGAGGTAAAATGGAATGTTCCTGTCTAAAAGATATCTTTAATCCCTTTCTGAGATGGAATTTTACAATGCAGCTGAGGACCAACTGATTGTAAAAGGCTTATTATGAGGCTGAGACATTGTTGGGTCTGGATACTCTTTGAATGGCATGTCGATGTCAGCCTAACCCCGTGCTGATTTTGCTTTCTTTCTCATTCTTAGGGAATAGCTCAATGACACACCTTCTTCTTTCTGTTAGTGGGGTAAATTGTAAACATCGCTCTGGACTCTGGGATTCACCTGCTATAGTGATCTGTCTCAGCTGCGGCAATGCAAAGTTTCCTTCATGCAATTAATGGGACAATTATATTAGAACGTTGAGATCATGCCTTTTGCTGAAAAGAATAGAGATCTTTCATGAACAAAGAGAGCTTTATTTACATCTTTACAAATAAAGCACCATTTTATTCTGTGAAAGTGGGTGACGGCTACAATTTGGGTAGGCACAGCATGGCATGAAGGTGAACTCATAGAGTGGTAGGTAGAGCTCTGGCTAAGCTGTCTTGGAAAAAATTAAAAATGTTTTGGGCTTTTTTCCCTGCCTGCACTGACTAGTAGATTAGTGTGCAGACAGTTTTGGTATTGCCTAAGAAAACCCAAGAATGTTGAAAGTAATTTCATTTGTTTGCTAAGTAAATGTAGAAAACCTATCTTGTTCTTTTCCAGTGTATCAAGACCCTTCATGTAGGTAGATATCATGCATGTAAATCAAAGTGTAGTGGTGGACAGTTCTGTACTCTGGGGGAACTACTGAGACTCATAATCTGATAAATTATGAGCCATATCCAAACAGAAACATGGAAAGTGTTTTAATTTTTGATTCTTAAGGCTTGTATGTTTGTACCAGTGAAACCCCAATGACATTGCTAAGAGAAATACACAAGTCTGAGATATTTTTACAATTCTTTCTTTAAGCTGCAAAGCATATTTTTTCTTTCAAAAAGTCATTTGGTAAATACTAATTTTAGTCTGACTTTTGACACTGTTCTAAATGACGTCTGGATTTCATAGAAAATCATATGTTTAGTACAAAGCTGAGACTGCCCACTGACAAATAAATTCTTATGCTCCTGTAATTCTCTTTAAGAACAGACAAATCACAGCTATACTGACTTGAAAGTGAGTTTGGTTTTGTTTCTGGTAGGAGATGTGATTCTGAGGCTTCTTTAAATGAACTCAGCATCTAGCCTGTGCCTGGATCAATGCAGTTAACTACCAAGTACAGCCTATGCCAGTTTATAGGACTTGTGGATGGTGAGAAGTCTCCTTGATATTGCTACAACCTTCACTGTGTCAGAGAGTGGTCTGTGAAACCAGAGAGGCTCAGTAGGTGAGAAGGTCGCTTGGAGTCTCTGCCAGCAGCAGCTGGGCAGCCTCTGGCTGCATTCCCCATGCAGCTGATATTCCTGCCAAAATTTCCCTGCTGCTGTTGGGCTGCAGTGCCAGGAATGGGGTTGAACAAAACAGTATCTTCTTTGCTCTGCTGCCTTGCCCCCAGCAGAAGGGCAGATATTTGGAGGAAGAAAGGGCTTGGAGATGACATTGTGCCTGTTTCCCTGGGGGGGCTCTGAGGTCTCTGGGTGGCCTTGCTGCATGGGATGTAATTCAGGTTTTGATGTTGCTCATCTCTCATGCTTTCAGAGTAATAAATGGAGTACAGCAGAGAAATAAATAAATAGCACTGTAAAAGCAAAGATTAAACAAAAATAAACATGAAGAAGATAGTTTTAAAACCTGAGAGCAGGAAGAGGCTTTATTGTCTTAGAGTTGTCAAGTTTTGAAGTTTGGGATAGTTATGTGGTAGAAGGCTGTGAATGGCACAGCTAGAAATAAACCATAATCAGGTATTTATTTGCCCATGTATGCACAATGGTGAAAAGTGTCGAGTTTGAAGAACAAAGACATTATTTCACGCATTTTCACCTTACCAGAAAGACATTGCATGAAAAAGTGAAATTTTCTGGAAACAAGGTAGCTGTATTTTATCAAAAAGTTTCCAGACTGTCTAACGTAAGTGTATGTATGTTGAGAGTACACATACATGAATAACCTTCTTGGTCTCTAACTCCTTATTCTAAGTAAATTACTCCAAGTCAGCTGTTTTGCATTAACTGCCTGCATGCAACTTATTATTGTCAGGTCAATACAAGCTAATCCCAAAGCATTTATTTTCTTGGTTAAGGACGAACTTCTTTTGCATGCGTTGCTGGGGCAGAGTATACATTTTATAGAAAATAACTGAAGATTAATTGATTTATAGTAAATTTGTCATCCCGTTTAACTTGGGGCAATTTGATCATGAGTTCCTACTGTTGGAATGTGGTATAGTGAATATGATACTAAACAACAGAAAGATGTTAATCTCCACAACTGAGGCAGAGTTCCTACCCCTGGGAACTTCTTTGAGCAGTCTCCGTTCTATGCAATGGAGAGAAGGCTACTCTAGAAATGGTAACATGGAATAATAGAAAGTAAACAAAAATAGAGGTTAATGTCACAGTGTAAATTTACTCATATTTCTGCAAATGTTAATATTATATCAGAAGAATTTCTGAAGTTGCATTACTCTGCAACAAGATTTTTTCAATGTTAGGATTACAATCCATCCTTTCATTTAACATTTAAAAAAACTCCAAACCTTTAGTATATGGCATCACTATCTACTGTGTAAATAGTTTCCTAACCTAGGAAAACTACTTACATTTTCATTTGTGAAAGTCTGTATGACATAGTGTATAATCTGTTGCATTTCTAATCAGTTGCAGAAGACTGTCCTTGAACATAATACTTTCCCACTCCTTAGACTTGAGAAAGAAATACAGGGGGTTTTCATACATCTTATTATGTTTAACTTCTGACTGGGGGTAATGTTTTCACAACATGACAGGGTACATCTCAGTACTTTAACACTCACTAGAGGGATATGTGTATGACCTGTTAGGTTAGTACCTATAAAAATAAAATTGAGCTTTGAAGTTTAAATTCTGAGATGTAGAAACTTTTTTTTTCACAAGTTTTTAATATATTTTTCTAGTAATGTCTTGTTTCAAGTGGTTCAGCTGACAGTGAAGAGTGCTGAAGATGCCAGCCAAAGGAGCCGTCAGTGTGTTAAAGGAAAAACATGTAAAAAACCTATAGTTTTTATGTACTTTGCACTTTTGCAACTTGTTATACTGATGCTAAAAGAACTGGGAAAGAGCCTTTTTAATGTGTTGTGTTTTGTTTTTTTTTTTCTACTGGCCTCTGTTCTTGGTGTTTGTATGGTATGTTAACATCTGTAGGTAGCCTGCTAATAAATGAGCAGCTAAGGAAGTATCTGAGAGAAGACACAGCAAGTTATTGGAGGAATTCCTGTTAATGCAATAATACAGGTCTGAGCATTAGAGAACAGTTTGTCTTTTTGCAAGCTGTTCGTGATCTAGTGGTTGGAGTTTGAATGCAGGAATGAATTCTGCCACTCAGCCTTCTCTTTAGTTATTTTCCTGTCTATAGAATAGGAATAATGCTTGTGTACGCCTGGGTTGGTGAGATTGAACTGATTAGTGACAACAAAATGCTTTAAGAGCTTTTAATGGAAGGCGTTAAACAACTGCATGCTATGCAGATTTTCAATATTAAAAATATATTACAGGTGACATGCAAAAGCAACTGGGAATATATTAAAAAAAGGTCACTGGGATTCATTTAACGAAAAAGAGCAAAGAGACGGTTTCTAAGATCCCTTTGGGAGGAGTAAGCTAGAAGGGAATAATGTAACAGTCTTATTTGCAGTATTTCTGTAAGCAATTGTAAAAACCTTTTTCCAGACATGGAAAAATCCATTAGCTCAGAGCAGCAGAGGAAGCAAAGCAGGCATACGGTCAGCAGCAGGTTCCATTTGTTTTTGTTCTGGACAATATGGATATTGGATTCAGTGGTCAGTGTTAGCCTGGGGTGCCTGCAGGTGATGTAGAGTTGCTTCTTAGGCACAAAAACCACTCAGCTACTATACTGTATGACAATATATACAATTTGAATAGTGCTATTAGTCCAACCTATTTGCTTTAATTTTAATTGTCTTCTGTGATGGCAGAGCCTTCAGATTTTTCAATACTGCCTCAATGCAAAGGCTTTAATTTAAAAGAAGTCCTAAAACAGAGGGAGTAAAAGAGAAAAGCAGGAGTTGTACTAAGTGGACACTGGGAACTTCTTAGAGCTCTGCAGCTGTATCCTTGGGGAAAGCTGAAGGGCATACCTAAAAGAAATCTTTTGCAAGGTAGGGTTCTTAAAATGAAGGCAGCTGTATTTTAAAGTTTAAGCACTGACCATGTAGCTCTGTACTGTACCAGGGAAACAGTGAAGATGGTCCTTATCACAAAAAAATGAGGGAATTTTTTTAAGTGCTTAAATAGAAAGATAGAAATATTTTGAGAAGCCCTGAAGAAGAATAGAGTGGCTTTTAAACACATGTGGATATGTCAGGTTATTGGGAAGGATTTGAAAGCTAGGAATATGGGCAGCTGAATAGGAATTACTATATTAGTGAACATAAAACCAGAAGGTTATAGATTGTAATACTGATTTTACCATTATAGTTAAGCATAAGATGATGATGCTGTTCTTGATTATCAGTTCTGTTATGCATCCTTCTCATATGATTTCTCTCTTTTCATGTAATACTATCCAAAGTTAACAAGTTTTGGGGTCATGGCTTCATTTGATATACTAGATGGGCACCACATTCTTTATTGCATACTTTTTCTATAGATTCTGTGTGTGTGTGTTGCATCTGTGTACAAGAAGTCTGATTGTGGCTCTACTGAAGTCAGTGGGATTTTTGATGTGGACCTGAAAAGAGGATCTTGTCCAACAATATTTTTCAACTCTTTGATTTAAAAGTTCCAACTGATTACTCCCCTTACAACTAACATAAACCAATACAGTATGACTTGTAGCTAAGAAAGTAATTCTGGGTATGTTTTTGGAAAGAAAAGGAGGTTTTGGTAGTACATTTAATCAAAAATTGTAGAATAACAAGCAGTGAATAGCTTTATTGTGGTCCAGTAAACAGAATACTGTAAGCCAGGAGAATTTGGGTCAGTTCCTGATTATGCTTGGTCTCATAGTATATTCTTAAGGCAAGTTGTATTTATTTTATGGCTTAGATTCTGTATCTATAGCATGCAAATGGCAAGGGTTGTCTTCCAACACAAATCAGTCTTAGACTTGGGAAAAAGATTGAAAATTTATTTGGGAAATTATAAGCAAAAATCTCGTATCTTTCATATAGCAAAGACTTTATTTTGTGAAGCTGATAATACATCTGTTTGTAAATTATTTGTAAATTGATGACAACAGAGTACGTCCTGTAGAACAACCAGGTTAAAACAAGAATTAATTTCTTATTTGATGATCAAATACTGTCTAATTACTACACACATTAATGACTCTATGTAATATGATGTCTTCCATCATCCAGCCACTCTTACCAGGGAGTGTAATTTCTCTCTTTATTATGGTAATGTACATGGTATTTATTAGCTTATGAGATATGCTGTGATTTCAGTCCATTTCACTTGGTTCCTTGCAGAGAGGTTTTACATCAGAGCTTTTTTGTCTGGTTTATCAGAAGCTAAAGGTAGACCTGGAAACCTGATCTGTGATCACATGTAGTGAACTTTTTTTTTACTTTAGGCCCTCTTCTAAGAAAAAGAGGGGTGGTATTGCTGCCATTATAGTTTGGAGAGTCTTGGGTGTGCTAGTTCTGTTAGCTGTGCATCACTTATCCACTGTTTTCTACAAACTCCAGATTCACCTGTGCATTGGTGAATGATTGTCAAGAAATGTCACTGGGACTGATGGTGCAGTCTTCAAAATTTCAACAAGAGATACAGAATATGTGTCCCACTGAGGTTTCTGCTGTGCCCCTTCCAAGCTCTTAGATTACTTACTTTGTGCAGTACAGTAAGTACTTACTATAGTTCCAGTGTGGACTTGGCTGATTGCTGTCTCTGTAGTATTGTCTCATGATGTCCTTTCCAAGACTTTTTATTGTCAAGAACAGAGAAATACATGCTCTGTGACATTATATTGGTATTAAAACCTGAGAATGCAATCCAGATATTCGTAGCACTCACTACAGTCTGCCATTGCATTTTATTTAGAATTAAACCCTTTTTTAGTTATGTCCATCATGACAAAAACCCAAAACATCTCTTAAAATATGTGGGATTATCTAAAACTGAGATTGACATCTGGTGATGGGGTCTGCAGGTGTGTGGGTGGAATTGGCAGATGAACAACACATTGCAGAATGAGTGTGTGTACGTGTGTGCACCCATGAACAAAAAACTAGGGAGAGTCTAATTTCAGTGAATGACTAGAACAGATAGAGAATTTTCTACAACAGCAAAATATTATAAGTAATCTTTCTTGTGCTGCCTTCCTTACATCCTTACTTACTTTTTCCTCCTGTTATTGCTTTAATACCTACTTAACAAGGCATGCAAAGTGGACATGCAGTCACTGGCATGACACAGTTGCACACCACTGTGACATGTTGGAAATACAGTCTGGGTCCTGGAACCCTGTGTCTGGTCAAGGGGCCCTACAAGTAAGTCCATTTGCATACGTCTGCTGGGGTACTGAGGGGCATGTCAAGGCCTTGCACCTCTCTGAAGCCCAGTGCAGACTGAGGCCTCCATCCCTCTGTGACTGAAACATTAGAATTTGCATGAAAATTTTGAGGAGATTTGGTTGCTTGCCATTAGTTCCATAAATTGCCTAATATAGAAATTTTCTTCCCTGGTGTACTCTGGTTAGTCTAATCAGGAAGGAGAGTGGAAGCCCTTGAAAGGAATGGCCTTCTTGGGACTCATCCAAGAGAAAGAATATAACTTCCTGGCTTTAGTGAGAGAGAATTGTTGTAGTTTTCTCTGTTGTAATGCTTCCCTCACTAGATTCTGCTGTGATAAATAACTAACAATAGAAAACCACCACCAGACCACCAAAACCAAGGGCCCTCCCCAGGACTTGATTGAGCAGGGTCTTTTGAAAGCTGGCATATTGAAGATGTTTCTGTCCCTGTGTACTGCAGGGTGCCATCAAGGTTGCAGTCTATTTTTGTGAAGGAGCACCAGGTTAGAATTATGAGCAGTGTTTATCTGCTTGTGGTGGACAACTGGAAGATGAATCTGGATGACCTGTTGGGTAAAAAACCCCTACTGAATACTCTTCTGACTAGTTTTAGGTGCTTTATTAGTAGCATGCTTTCATGTGTAGTTTAGCAAGACCGGCTTATTACATGTGCCCATATGTTATTTGTCTGTGTTCTTACTGCGGTTTGAGTGCTTTTAATTTCTTCTTCCTCCTTGTTCTCTCAGCGTAACAGATAACAGGAATCAGTAATACTTGAAGTACACTGATCTGTGGCTTCCTGGTGGGAAACAAGATGAGTCACCAGTAACTACAACCAACAGCGATTATGTCCCTGGATTCAGATTCAGTCTAATTGTTCAAATACTTGCTTTCCCCGCTGACTTCCTCCCTAGCAGTGCGGAACATCTTGCAGACTGCCAGACGAGGAAGGAGGAAGGGATAGCTGTTACAGCATATGTAACAAGCCCAGACAAGGGGCCCACCATGGAGGGATATGGACATTTACACCAAGTGTTTCACCAGGCTGTGTATTTCCTACCATATCTCATAGCATGACTGGGCCAAGTATTTAGTATAGTCAGCAGAGAACTTGTCTACCAAGTGTCCTTGGTTCTTGCATTGGGGTTCTGGACATGGCAGGGATGAGTGGTGCTCCTGTTGTTAAGCTCTACCCTTAGGAACACAGCACTTTGGTGTCTACCAGTAACACTGAAGTCACTTTTACTATCATATGAATGATAAAGCAGTTAAAAACCAACAAACCCCCAACAGTCCGAATATTAACTATATTATTGCTATGTTTAGAGAGGAAGATGGAGAAAAGAATGTAAATCATACACAGACCTGCCTACACCTTAAATCAGTTATAAGAACTTTCACTTTTTTGTCCGGGGAACAAACTGTCAGGATGACTGTGCAACCTTATGGATATGAGAATCCAATATCATGATAGTGTCGGCATGGCTTTCACTGAAGGGATGTTAGGGTTTGTTTGTTTTAAGATAAGTTTCTTCATATCACAAAACTCTCCAGAGATTCTTTTCAGAGTGAAACACAACTCCAAGATCTCCTCTGATGTATAACTTTGTCAGGGAAAAAATGCTAACACTTCTCTTTAACTGTCTCTCTAAGCTTCAGAAATACTGACGTTCTTCAGACACACTTAAGTGGAGAAAGGCACTGAACAGAACTTTTAATGGTAATTTGGTGATTAAAAGGTAAGGGAATTTGCATATCTGAGGAATTGTTGTCCCCTGGCAGGTGCCAGTACACTAGGTTGCAGATTGTGTCTTCCTGAGATATCTCGGGTAGGAACAAGAGTACCAGCAGTATAGAGTGTTCTCAGCATTGCCCTTTCCTGATGCAGATCCATGCATGGAGCTTTCTGAGCATGTGCAGGAGTCTATGCATTTTCACTGGGTTTTGCTGTCCTCCTATATGCCCAAAATATACCAAATTGCAGCCAGGCAAATTTTTTCACTCAGGAGGTATCGTTTAGAAACAATTTGCTACTTGATGGATGACTTCATTATGCTTTACAAAGTCTTCCATGGGTTAGGATATTCCTGTGCACATGGCAAGACTCTCTCGGCAGAAGTGAATGACTTCTGGTCTTCCTTGAGAAGTCACCGAAGGGAACACAGCTGAAGTTTGGCAGACTCATTTGTTGTGAAGTATATACAGATTACCAGGGCACTCTTGGAAACTGAGCACTTGACTCTTGATGGCTAACTATGGAGCAAATTTGAAATCAAGGTTGTCTCAGTTTGTTAGACTATAAATAAATGAGTTATAAATACCAAGTTATGGATTAACCCTGTAATCTTTTGATGATT
This sequence comes from Xenops minutus, assembly GCA_035221455.1. NCBI lineage: Eukaryota > Metazoa > Chordata > Aves > Passeriformes > Furnariidae > Xenops > Xenops minutus. The sequence continues at coordinate 97,525,668 of JAWWEE010000074.1, read as the reverse complement.
TTTGCAACTTTGAGGACAAATAGCTCCAATGTATTATTCACGTTATTGGAAGCTCCTCTTTTCTGTGTTTGATGTTCCTTTGGCTCCTTGTGGCTTAATGCAATATATGTTTGCTAAAATAGTCTTTCACTGCTGATCTGACTGCTTCTCTGTTTTGGAACTATTCTGGTAGTTCCCCATTTCCAGTCACATATGGTGACCTGCAACATGAACTGCAGGCCATCACCTTCATGTTCTTCATAGCCTGATGCTCTGTATTCTTGGCTTGTAGAGATTACTGGTTCCTTCAAGCAGACTAGATCTTCCTTCCCACTTGCAACTAGGAAAAGATGCACATTTGAGTCAAACATGCACATCCTTAAAGTTAGCAACTTTTACAGTTCTTCATGTTACCTAGTCCCTACTATTTCTCCTCTTCATTTTTAGGGTCACAGGTATAAGTGGCAAGGGAAAATGAAGCTGAGTGCATTGTGGATGGGAATGTGGACTGAGGCTGATGCTCTAAATTAACAGAAATCACAGAATGGATCAGGTTGGAAGGTGGGTCATCTCGTCCAACCTCCCTGCTCAAGCAGGGTCATCCTAGAGCATATTGTAGAGGTTTGTGTCCAGAGGGTTCTTATCTCCAGTGAGGGAGACTCCACAACCTCTCTAGGCAATCTGTTCATCTGTTCCAGTGCTGTTTTTTGTGTGTGAGAATTCTTTGTGTAAATGTTCCTGCATTTAAACATATAATAGCAACTTCGGTTGTTACACTTGTTTCCAAGTGGCTTGGCATAGCTGAGATTAAGGTGGCTGATTTACTGAACGATCCATACCACAGCCCTGTATCCCAAAGGGTATTAACAGGAAGGGGGGAGGCCAAGGGCTAGGGAGTGCTTGATGGCTCTGTGCAGGTCCTCATTACTGAAATGGACAGTGCCTGCAAGTGAACACAGGCAGGGCAGAAGCTGCTTTGGGTTCGTGCCTGCTGGGCTGTGACATGAACTGGGTTTTCCTGTCTTGCAACATTTTTTGAAATGTCAAAAAATTTCTCATTCTGCATGGGACAAAGTGTACTTTTTTTGCTCCCCCCTCCATGCTGGCCCTGACCTTTACAGAGGAATGGAGGCTGGGGCCGCCTGCGGGCTGGTGGGTGTGTGGCAGAGCTGCCCTGTGGGGACTGGGGGCACCTTGCCTGGAGTTCCCCTTGGCCTGTGCCCTCTCTGCGTGCCCAGTGCCTGGCTGAGAGCCAGTGCGGCAGGAGTGGTGCTGTTCCTGCAGCAGCAGCTCACAGTATCAGAATCATGGAATTGTTAGGGCTGGAAGGGACCTCTGGAGATCATCTGGTCCAACCCCTCTGACAAGGCAGGGTCACCGACAGCAGGTTACACAGGAACGCGTCCACATGGGGTTTTTTTAGTGACTCAAGTGCAGGAGATTCCACGACCTCCCTTCCTTGGGCAGCCTGTTCCAGTGGCCTTCTGCTCTCTATGCAAAGAAGTTCTTCATCATGTTGAGGTGACACTTCCTGTGTTTTGGCTTATGACCATTGTTCCTCATCCTGTCACTGGGCACCACTGAAAGGACTCTGGCACCATCCTGTCACCTGCCTATGAGATTCCCTCTCTTCTCTAAACAGGTCCAGCTCCCTCAGTCACTCCTCAGGAGAGAGATGCTCCAGCCCCCTCATCATCTTTGTAGCCTCTGCTGAACCCTCTCCAGTAGCTCCTTGTCTTTCTTGCCCAGAATGGACACAGCACTGCGATGTGGCCTCGCTGGGGCCGAGTAGAGAGGCAGGATCACCTCCCTCGCCCTGCTGTCCACACTGTTCCCGACACGCCCCAGGATCGCACTGGACCCGCTGCCCACAAGGGCACAGTGCGGGCTCATGGTCTTGTCACCCCCCGAGCTCCCCGCTCCTTCTCGGCAGCGCTGCTCTAGCTGCTCAGCCCCCACGCTGTCCCGGCACCTGCGGTTATTCCTCCCCAGGTGTAGCGCCCTGCGCTTGCCGTGTTGACCCTCATTCTGTTCCTGTCCTCGAAGGAGAGCCCTGCCCGGCGGTCGGGGCGCCGTCGGGGTCCGTGGGGCGCGGGTCCCGCCGCACATCCACCCGGCAGGTGTCAGTGTGGGCTGCGGGGCCGGGCGGGAGCGCCGCCTCCCCTCCCCCGCCCGCGCCCCCCCGCCCGCGGCCCCCGCGCCGCCCGCCGGAGCCAGACTCGCTGCAGACAGGCGGCAGCCAGCGGGGCGGGCAGGGCGGGGGGAGGAGGAGGAGGAGAGGCTGGGGATGAGTTGGAGGCAGGCAGAGCCTCGGCGCAGGGAGCGAGGCTGCCGGAGACAGGCAGGGGGAGGCGGCGAGGCGCTCCGGAGGAGGCCGGCGCGGCGCGGCGCGGGGGCGAGCGGCGGGGGCCGGCGGGAGGTGAGTGCGGCGGGGCCGCGGCGGAAAGTGCCGGGGAAAGTGCGGGGAGGCCCGGGCACGGCGTCTGCGGGCGTCAGAGGGACGAGCCGGCGGCGGCCGGGGGGCTCCGGCGGCGCTCGCCCACCCAGCCAGCCAGCCTCCCTCCTTCCCTGCCTCCCTGCCTCGGTGCCGCG
>JAWWEE010000074.1:97495073-97522915 GCA_035221455.1 Xenops minutus | reverse complement strand
GCAGCGGGCAGCGCAGGCGGGGGCGAGCCGGGCTGCGGCGCGGGCAGGGTGCGGGGGGCGCCGCACCCCCTCCCCGCCGCCGCGCCGGAGGGCTCAGCCCAGCTCCGGCTGTCCGGCAGCTCCGCTCCGCTCGGCTCCCGGCAGGGCTGGGGTCGCCGGTCGGGGACAGCCCGGGAGCGGGGGGACCCGCGGGGGATGCCCGGCCGCGGTGCGCGCCCAGCGCCGGGCGGGCAACTTTCACGGGAAGGCAGAGCAGCAGTGCGGCTGCCGGGCTCACGCACCAGTGACCTATATTTAATGAAGTGCCTTTTTTCTTTTTTATTTTTATTTCTTTTTCCCCCTGAAAAAAAAAAAAAAGAAAAAGTTTATTAGCAGAAGTCTAGCTTTGCCTGCTTGTATCAGACGTCTGCCTAAATTGTTTGCATTGCATATGTGCATCCCGAATTTCTGAATGGTGTGCCAGGTTTTCCATCATGTAGGTGGGTAGGTAGTTATGCGTAGGCTATGGTTTGATGCTTGCTGAAGAGGCAAACACCGTTGTGTGTAGGTTTAAGTTCACTAAAGAACAAACAGGAAACAGGCAAAATGGAAAAGTAAGTTCTGTTTTCTTAGGAGGTCTTAACACTTAGAACGATAGAGATTTTAGTGGGATTCAGAAGCCCTTCAGAATAGCAAATGGTGGTGGTGCAAGAGAGCAGAAATGTGGTGAATAGTTTTATGTGGTGTTAGAAATAGCGTTTGGTGTTAAAAAAGTTTGCTGATCTAAAACATGGACATCTTCTTGTAAGGATGAAAAGCTCCTTTAAGAGGTTTGTATGTGCTTCCATACAAAAAAAAAATAAAAAAAAAAATTCCTGCATTAAAGTGTTGGTGGACTGGAAAGGTGCACCACTTAGCATGAAGAGAGAAATGTCTGCAGCATTGTACATCTGAGACTAGCCAAAAAGGAAGGGAGTTTTTGCCAGTAAGAAAGCCCGAGGGGCAATTACTGGTAGTCATAGATGAGGTAAGAACATAGATTCTGCATAAGTATGGGCAATGTTCCTTGCTGGTCCTTTGCCCCCTGGAATTGTTGGTTAGCCAAAACTTCTATTCTGCATTCCAATTTCATTTCTAGGATAATGTTTTGGGAAACCTATTCTTTGCAATGATCCAGAGTTGTTTAGATAACATATGATGCACTGTGGAGTAGAATTAAATTACTGTGTGTGGTGCACACGTGTTTGGTTTCACTAATGAGTGTATAAATATTATGGCTTTGTGGCTGTAAATGAAAGGGGAAGTTTTGCTGGAAAACCAGTGTGCTGGTGGGAAGCAGCCTCATCAACATCTCCTCGGCCACACTAGCTGAGATAGTGGTGATACGCTGAACATCTATATCTGTACTCGTGTTTTAGTGCCAGGTATTAAGTTACTGTGATACATAAAGTGACCTGCATGAGGAGAACTCAAATTGGAATGTGTCAACTATATGCAGTTACGTATAGAAGTAGAAACGCATATGTTTATATACTCTGTGTTTATAGCAGCATATTTAGTTCTGACTTGGGAATGGGAAAATCATGGTTGCATACACATAAGGCATATCAATATTCTCCAGTAAATTCAGGTTCCACTGTGGGTCTAAAGGGTGATCAGTGTGTAATGCAGAATGAGTGAACAATGTGAGACAGTATATTTCAGAGCACTGGTTTTTGTTAACTGAAACGTTGCAGGCACTAGGCACCATTTGACTGATGAAGTTTGAATTCAGTCTTCAGCATCTTAGACTTGTTACAAGAAAACTTGTGGAAGTAGAAGGAATTTGAGACTCAAGATTGAGATGCAGGTATATGAGATTTGGTAAGATTAAAACTATTGAGGAGTAGCTTAATTTAGAACTAAACTGTCCCTTTGTTATTTTTAAATAGATAAAATGCTATTTGCTTAGGACATTAAAGTGAGACTTAAAAAGATGAGTTGTGAGTTTTCTCTGCATTGAAGGTGCACTTTTGCAGGGAGGGGGGAAAGAAGGGAAGAGAAGTTTTCTGATTTTCTTGACCAAAGTTTAGTTTTGTTTTTCACATCTGCTCTGCAGTACTCTGTCTAGTGGCTGCTATCCTTCTAATAAGAACTAGTTGCATGTCCGTGACATCATCTGAAATAATTTGGAACACTTTCAGGATATCATGTGCTAGAAAGAAGTAAATGATTATTGAAATAATAGAGAAGTACCTTGAAAGTAATTTAATTCAATATAATCTCCAAGAGAAAAGAAGTGTTAAAAAGTGCATGCCTGTCCACCAACTCTTGCATCAGGAGTCATGGTTGTTGCACTCAACTTGTGAGTGGTCTTGGAAAAGTTTTGGTGTTTTTTCATTCCTGTCTGGTTTCTAATGGTTCAAAACAGCTCCCTGCAAGTGAATTGCCAGTTATGGAATGCAAATACTTCTAGGAGTTTAGAGATGAATTTTTCTGCAGATTGGTTCTGTGGTAACCGTGAAATTCTTCAATGGCACCAAGCTAGTATCAGCTGCTCGTTAAAGGCACTGATGCCAGAACAGTGGTGCATCAGTTGCTGGGAATCCAACCCTGTAGTGAAATGATTCATACATATACATTTTCTTTTCTCAGTTGACAGCTATTTTTAAGAATAGCCGTCTTGCCCAGAAGGTTGATATCTAAGCAAAGGCAGCCTAGATAGCTAAAAATTTCTTTCACACCAAACATAATCTTAGTACACTAAAACATTTAAATGGAATTGATTTTAATTGATTCTTGCTGAATCTCTGGTGCTAATTGGCCACTATAAAGGGATTGTGGCGTTTCGTATCTGATGTCAGGAAGTCAGCAATTTTTTTCACAAACAAAGATTATGAGGTTGAAGTTAATGTCAGTTTGAAGCAATTTATGGTAATAGTGAATAGTGATACCTATGTGATAGCAGATTACCTGAATAACTTCTTGAAATGGATTGGATTCTCTGGGTATACAAGCCTGTAGAAACAGTCTCAAAATGACACATTTGTCCAGTGCACTTTTGACTTTCTCTATGTGCTGCACAGGCAGAATATTCCAGTGAAGAAAAACTACGGACCTTTATTTTTTTTTCCATGATGTTCTTCTGAAGCTCATATTTGACGAATGAATTTGATGTCTTTCTTTTAGGGAGGAGTTTTATTTGCTTACTTCTGAGACTGTCAGTTTAATAGTTACTGTAAGGGGATGGCAGCAGAAAGAATACTTGCAGGTGAATAAGAGTGAGCACAACATTACAGTGTGTTCTGTATTTCATGCTGGCAAAATGTCTCTGTATTCATCATCTATATTTATTTAATATATGCATTCCAGTAGCGTATGTCTTGATTTAGCATATTTGGAATATGCTAAATGTAGATGCATTTTACTAAATGCTTTTTCTCATTGTTTAGTTAAGCAATGGAAATTTTGAAGCACCCATATCATCATTCATTATCACTCAACATAATAATGGATAAATTTAATCTTCCTGATTAAGATTATTTTGGTCACAAGGGACAAGGGACTGAAAATGAATAATTTTCTTGATGTTGTGCTGTGTCTGCGTTGTTTGTATCTGCTGTTTTTTTCACTCAAATACAACTACAGACAACACTCTGACCCTTTCAACTGTGTTTGAATGATCTTGCTCTACATCAAACTTTTCTTTCAGGTAGGAGACAGAAATTAAGAAGACTCTAAATGCATTTTTTCTTCTTATTGCCAATGGAGAGCTTACCTAGATTTGAAGTAAGTTTTCTTTGTGCCAAATGGTTGACTTTTCTGGAATAAAATCTCTCTAGGGTATGCAAAAAGTCCTCTGGTTAATATATTGGCATTCCCAGAACCCACTAAAACTTAGGCAGGTTGCCAGACACCACTTAATGAGGATGCCGAATGTCTGGCACAAATCTGCATGAAAACCAGCAAAAAAGCTGGGGGTGGAAGTGCATGCAGTGGGGAGAGGTCTGGGAAGGCAACACATCCACACCCATAATTTATTTTTAATGTTTGCATTTTGCAGAGAAACTGATCACAAATCCTTACCACAGGATTTTGAAAACTTACTGAGGGTAGGAGTCTGGATGCTTCAAATTGAGGGAGCTGTGTTCTCATAGAAATAGTTTTATTAGAACAGAAGTTTATGAGTTTGGGGGGTTAGTTTTTGAGGAGAGCATCAAAGAGGATGGGAAATGATAGTCACCTTATGTTTTATTATCTGCTAAAACCAAAAAGCATTGGAAAATGTTCCTAGACACTTTGGGGGACAGTGATTTCCAGAAGTCAGTGATTGCCAGAATCTACACAGAAAGGCTGTTAAAAGTTACATAGCAGGGATGGATAAACTGCTGCTGCTAGAACACTTTTGCTCTCTGTAAACCTGTGGTGTGGGCTCTGCCTGATGTCATTGTGCTTATGTTTTGCTACATGTTAAGTAGAATTGCAGGTGTGATAGACTCTCTGATGGCTAGATAGCTGTTAAAAGAATCAGTTATACACCGAGGTGAGGCATTTTCCCATAACAGTGCCAATAAAACCAGACTGTATTGGTTTGTGTTGAATCAGATGTCTAGTCTTAAAGGTTGTAACTGACTAAATAAACTTAGTTATATTCTGAACTGAACATTATTTCAGACATTTAAAGCACGAACATTTTCAGCATTTTTCCCAGGCTTTAGTCTCCCCTCTACCCAGCCAAAAAAAATTAGTCCTCTGTAGACAAATTTATAAATAGACATTTGGTTGGTAGGCATGACTGAAAATATTTTTTTAATCCAAAATAATTCTAATAGGAGTTTTTTTGCACATGGCTGAATTTGGAAATGGAATTTTATGCTTATTACTTGCTTTTCTGTACAGGTTTCAGTTTTGTGTTTTACCATTTCAGAGAACTGTTCCACTGTAGAGAAATTTTACTCACTAGAATAGTGGCACCTACCTGATGAGTACTGTTGGGGAGTACTACATTGAAACCCAGATGCTCCTGTTTGATTTTGTTTGGTTTCACTAAGGTGAATTGAAAAATAAAAATATTAAAGGCATTGGACTTCAGTGCTGATTGCAGCGGATAAAAGCACAAGTGTATTTTGCCAGTCATATGGGGATCTTTGCAAAGTTTTACCTGTGTCGACATTGACTCTTGGCTGTCAGTAGGACAGGGAAAGCAAGTGTTGAGAGTGGTGAACTTTGTACCCACATTTCTAAATTAGCATGTGTTTAGGATTAGTTCTAAAAGGCAGGACAGTATTGCATAGAAAAACTGCATAAACGCTGCTCAAATGCTGCACATGAGAATGAAGTGAGTTGATGAAGTGTCTTCAGGAATGTCATTGTGTTTCCTTCTCCTGGTCTTCTTGATTTCTTCGATGCTAAATACCTTTTTTTGTTGAAAACTGATAATAAATCTGCTTCTGACAAAGGACAGTCATGATAGCAAACTTACATTGCCTGTACGAAATGAGTTTGGAGGTTTCAATTAGTTTTTAATTCAGTATTTCATTTAGTTCCTATGTTCTGAAATTGTAAAACATGCACTGACTTTTGGGGAAGATGTGCTTTTTTGCATGTTTAGATGATAAAGATCTCGAGGTTTGTATGATTCTGTCATAACCTTTGACCACTGAGTATTTAAGTCATGATTTTAGAGGACAGTACAAAATTCTAATTAGAGTTTCTGTTAGGAACAAATGTTAATGCTTAGTAAGATCTAGAATCTCTCCCACATTGAGAAGAGACTGGAAAACAGTGTTTTCTTTTGGATAAACCCTGAAATTTACTCAGAATTCTAAAATAAGTGTTGACTCATATGCCTAGTGTTATCTAGCATATGCCACTGTAAGGCTACTGAGTTTTGTCTTTAATGTTCAGCACCAGTACTTGCAAACGTCTTCAAACCATATTCTGGTTCTTAAACGCAAGTTCCACTCTTCTCGATTTCAAAGATTATTGGAAGGAAAGTGTGTGATTCTTTTTTAAGTTCCTCTTTACATTGTGTGGCTGAGCCTGTTATTTTGGTTTCTCACACCTGTAACCTACTTGTTCTCCGTTTCATAGAGGCAAAGGAGGGGGCAGTCTGTGACTGAGATATGAAGCAATCTCTTTAACAGGCGCCTTCTTCCACTGAGACTTTCATGAAATTTTTACTGTGCATTAATTAAGAGTGATCCATTATTACTCTGGACTTGTAAACACCTTTAAACATTCCATTAGGTGTTAATGACACATGAAGCAGGAATTAATATGAGTTTGTTAGTCCCGTATCTGGTAGGGATGTACTTAGTATATGTAATTGCCTACATGTAGCAGTGTTTCTTAAACTGTTTGGTGTAAATGGTATTGCTTCATTTTCTGCTTTTGCTTAACCATTAATGACTGAGTCAAGTGATGCAGATTCGTAGAGTGTATTTTGGCCTGTATTCTATAGAATGTCAGCTGGATGTTTGCCATGGTTTGCTTGGGATTTTCGTAAGACAAAAGTGATTTTCCTGGCTCTTGCCCTATGGGCCAGAGTTACGGAGCATGGCAGAAGGTGTGGGAGAGAAAATATGAAGAACACTTACAAATAACCTAACTTAATCTCCATAGCTGTTGAACTGGTGCCTTGTGTGAAATATCAAATTGGTGTGTCTTCTTCTCTTACAATTTAACCTCAGTGGATGACTGGTTTTGTAGGCTTTACTTAAATTGTTAAGCAAAATTATTTTGAATGTTTCTAAAAATGCATGCAGATAAGATTCAGTACTGCTAAATTAAAGATTGCACCTGGTCATGTAAAAGCTAGACCTGGGCCGACTCATGGCCTATGTTGGGTGGTGCACTTCATGTGTAGATATTTTGTTTTACAAAAGGTTTCTGTTGACTATAATTCCTCACCAAACTTAACAGGGGTATTGGAAGTGAAGAGGAAAAGGGTCTATGAATATTTCCAACACAGATGTTTTCTGTTTTTGTGACCCTCTCACATTCCTCTTGCTGTTTCAATAACCCTGCTATCAGGTTTTTAGAAACAGTTCATTTGAGATTAATGTTTTGCAAGTACCCCATTTTCACCTAAAATGTCTTACAGTATAAGTTATCCTTATTTAATTGGGAAGCCTCTAACATGTGATCCATCTATCCAATTAAAACAGCTTGCATAATGTTGCATACAGGTACTGTTTGGTGGCTACTTTCACATATCTTATAATAATAATTTTTTTAAAGAAAAGTTGCCATCTGTTGATGAACAGAATTACTGCCAGTGTTTGTCAAATGTGTACTTTATCTGACCTGTTCTACTTAGCACCTTATGGCAAAGCTTTCTCACAAAAGCATTTTACAAATATTTTTATTCTTACAGTGCCTTATTAGATTGGTAACAACAGTGGTATAACTTTTTAGTGTAGGGATTAACATATCAAGGATTAGGGAGATAAACCTCTCTTTAGTTGCAGGAAGAAGTCACCTGAAGTGAATAGAGAGATGAGGATTCTAACTTGCAGCTGTAGGTGAAAATCACTGTTCTATTCTAATGGCCTTTGCAGCCTTTTGATAAAAACAGCTGGAATAATGTAAATTTTCTACAACAAAAAGGCTTCAATAATCTATGCAGACTGGTCTTTTTCTCATGGATGTTGGCTGGGCAAGTAGGTAAATTTTAGGAAAGAAATATTACAGTGCTGATGTGTGTTATTGCTGATAATGCATAGTAATGAGTTAAAAAGCATTTGGTTAATGAGTCTTAATTTTGATTGAAATTACCTAAAAGCATAGCAAACCAAAAGCAATTAAAAGAAGTACAGAGAGGAATAAGAGGGCCTCCATAGTTTGTAGAGTGGGAGTTAGGTGTGTAAGGTATTCTGGAAGTGTCTTTTGAAATGCTGAGTTCTCTCTTCAGTTGAATATGCAACCAGCAACAAACTCTGCCTTTTCTCATTCCCTGTTTTCCCCTGGGTATTATTAGAAGTTGGAGATAAAAGCCTTTAATCATGTCTAGATGGAGACACCAGAGCAAATCATTTGAAGTGTTGAGTCAGGATCTATATGTTAAAGTATGTTAAACTTGTGTGTGAATGCTCTGTTGAATATAGAACAGCCTTATATATTTAGCATGAATCAATCAAAGGTCATTTTACATCTGATAGAGAACATAATTTAGAATATAAGTTAAATTACAGTGATCTAAAACCATCTGTGAATGAATGAGAGGCTCTTGACATGGATGTTTACCATTCTGTAACTTCAGGGTTTTATCCTGTACTTGATTTATCACAACTTTCTTCCATGTCACTTGTTATTGATCAGTGTTCATGATGCTGCCATTAGGAGGCATCTTAGATGGAGCTAATTGCAAACTTTCAAATGAAAGTAATTTAGTCAGAAAATGGCAGTTCATTGAAATTGGGAAGTTTCTTTGCAAATGTTTTAGATCCGACAAACTTTGAAACCAAAATAAGATGCAACCTCTCTTTGATTCCTGGTAAACTTGTTTTGTCCAGAGGCCTGGTGTTTTCAGAGTCCTTGTCACAGAGCTACACTGCCAAGGATCCCACTTTGTGACCAAGGATGTTGTGTTTCCAGGAACGTGTGGTTTCCCTGGATAGCCTGCAAGAGAAGCCTACTGCAAAGTCAAGGGCTGAAGAAATACCTGTGGACTTGGCTCTTATTTGGGGACCTGCAGCAATCCTCTGTATCTACCTTTTGAAACTGACAACCTTTTAAAGATTAAAACTAAGAATAAAAAATACGCTCTATTTGACACTTGTAAAACTGAAGCCTTTAGTTGGTAGGAAATTAGAAGTTTTATGGCGTTTGGCTGCTTTGAGACAGATTAATAATATTTGAAAATATCTTGCAGCCCAGAAACCGTCTGGTTCTAGTCAGAGCTGTGTTTTATTATGCTTTCATGGATGCAAATTAATATCTCTCTTCCTCTCTCTTTTCAATCTGGAGTTCATCTCATGGAGTACCTCAGGAGAACCCAAACCTCTGTTGCCTAAAGTCTTTAATGTACCCTTTGTCATGTCAGCCCTCACCACAGAGGTTTGCAAGTTGCAGTTCCCTGTGTCTTGCATAGGAAGACTTATGTAAAGGAAAGAATATCCTGAAGCTTTTATATTCCAGTACATAAATGATCAATGTACAATGAACAGTTGAAGCATATATTCCTCAGGGTTCTGAGAAAGAAGGGAGGTAGTTGTCTGTTTTTCTGTCTTTGTCCAGCTGAACTCCCAGAGGGAGCTGTGTTGCAGAGATGAGTCCAGTTGAAGTAGTTGCAGATGGAGTGTACATAGCTGGGAATTCTGTTCTACCTACTCCTTTGTAAGTGACCCTTACAAGATTAAGACTTCCTGGACATTCCGCTTGAGCTTTGTGATGTGATGGAAGTAGAGATTAGGAAAAGGCTACCCTTTTCTCTTTATTTATAGATGTTCTGTTTTACAAGATGATTCAAGGATTTCTGTATTCTTCCTGCAACAAAAGCCTTCTGAACATTCATTTGGTCAAGAAGATAAAAGCCACACTAAAAGCTGTGAAGGAAAACTTAGGAGAAACTCTGATTTCAATACACTGAGATTATTTTATGGCTGAAGATACTGAAAGCACAGTTGCCCATTTAAAAAAGTAAGAGGCAAATGAGTTGTGCTGTATTAGCTATTGTACATTCAGCTGATTCTTCCAAGATGTTTGTATGCTTGTTAAGGTTATGGCCACTGCAGTGGAGGCAGATAAACTTTAGCAGCTTAAGTATCTCCCCAGCTCATGAATATACAGAATTCTTGATGTATTCCCAGAGTCAGTGAGTTGATTTTGTTTTGAAATTGAGAAGTTTTGTCACAGAGTTATAATAGTCTCAAAGATGTAACTTCCGTGGTTTACATGGTATAGCAGATATTAGAGATGAGAAAATATGTAGCAAGTCCTCCTTCTGACATGTTGAGTCTTATATTTGGGTGCGTTGAAGAGTAAAATTCTTATTGGATGTTAAGGATAGTCTCTTTTCACAGAGTGAAAGTGTCAAAAGAGTATTTTTTTCCTGCTTCTGACCCTGATGGGTAAAATGCACCATAGTACCCTTATGTACTTGAGATGTTCTCAGGTGTCCCTAAAACCTACAAAAAAACCCAAATGCTGTATGCAGCTGGTTCTGTTATCTGCCAGTCTCTCACATATTTCTACTAGTTTTCCTGTTGCTGCTGTGGCTAGACAATTTTTTGTTTGTTTTTTTTTTGTTTGTTTGTTTGTTTGTTTTTTTTCCTTTTGGTGTAGTCCTTTAGGATACAGACATATCTGTAATGTCTAAATGGCTTCCTCTACTTGCCTTTCCACTTCCACCTCAATCAAGAAAGTCCAGATGGAAGCTCTTTGGTGTCAGTAACAGCTGTACAGCAGATAATTTTTTGCATCCTTAGAGCTGTAATATTTGTAACTCCATATACATAGTTATGATATACATTTAAATTAAGGACGTTCTGGTCCTGTTAGTTTCCTCAAGGCTCTTCTAATCATTCTTGATACAGCATTTTGCCCTATTTTCTGTTCCTGGTTAGAAATAGCTTCTTTCAACATAAAGAAGTTAAGATATTCTGTTGTAAATTCGATTTTTAGGAAGCCTGAATATTTTAGAGTCCTGTGTTGTGATTCAAAAATTGTGCTCCGTTCTTTCATCTCTAGGATTTATAATAAGGTGTCAGCAATGATCTAGTCCATCTGGGAGCTTGCATCAATGCTTGGGAGAGCCATATGTGTCTGCCTCAAACAAGGCTATAGAAAAGTGTTCCACTAGCAACCAAGATGTCATCCATCTGCTAGACAATCCTGTAGCTAGTTAGCTTAATGACGTATTTATTTGAGGAGATGTTTCTGCGTAGCAGACTCCAGCTTTCCTCTCTGCTCAAATTAATACCAAAACCCCAGTGCTTTGGAGCACAAAAACCTGCCCACTCTGGAGAATGTCAGGAAGTTCGTGGCTTGATGGATTTGATCTATTTATCTACCTCAGGATGTTGCACTCCCAAATTCCGAGAGAGCACATTGTTAGGAGATGGCTCCAGCCTTCCTGTGTGGGGAGCCCATGCGGCGCAGGTGTCTGGTGGCAGAGGGATCAGCAGACTAGATGCGAGGCCCGGGTGACCTTAGATGTGTGTAGAAATCCAATCATGCTGCTACTACTTTAGGGTATTATTTTAGCACACGGAGCTGGGTGAGGATTTCCTCCTGCTGCAGTCACAGCTGGGATTGTCGTAGTACACATTTTGCCTGGCTACACGGAATAAACCAGGTGATTATTTCACTTGGTGACTTTAACAGAAATGTTTATTCAAGATTAAGGGCTTCAAAATCTTCAACATACATGTTCTAGATATTTGTATTCTCATGTGGCACCCGCAAAGCCAGAGCTCCAGGAATTGTGCTGGAAATACGCTGGGGGAAGACCAGTTCTGTGATTTCAGATACTCCACCCTCTTACTGTGATAAAGTAGAGCACATTGGGTCTGACTGTCATTAATTTCTTATTTTTCCAGACACTCTATCCTGCTGTTTTTTGGGTTTTTTTGTAGTTCAAGGAGGCCAAGTCACTGTTGCAAGTTCTAATCTTCTTTCTAATCTGTTTGTGAGTCAGAGTTGAGTTGAGAAGGGGACAAAACAACAAGGAGGAATGCAAATGTAGATGAAAAGAATATTTTATGTTAATGGCAATTATATTAATCTGTGTTGAGGCAGTCTGGTGAATTTAATGTAGAAAAATGTATATGTGTATTCAGACCACTATGCAATCTGATTCATCAATAAATCTTCGTCCATATCTTGTAAGGGAGTTTGCATGCAGCTTCACATTGATTTCAGTGGGAATAGAGAGACCGTCACAGCTTTTTCTGAATATGGCTGTTTGTATGATTGGAGCCAACACGATGCTGTCTACTGAGTTTGGTAAATTTTACCTGACAGATGTTGTTTAAAAAATAGCAGGCATGGATCACAAAACCTTAGTGATCTTCAAGGGGGAAAAAAATCAGTAGTCAATGCCAGTCCTAAATAAGGCTGAGAAACAGATCTGAAATAAGGCACAGAAAAAAATTTGCTTTCTTGGCTGTACACTAGAGGCCTCTCTTCTTACAGGTGTAAAACTTTTTTTTTTGTGAGCATAATAGCAGTTCTAAATTAAAAAAGTAGGTGAAAGTAAAATCAGGACAATTCCATGGAGGAGTGTAGAGATTGAAGAGGTGAACTGTACTCACTCCTGCTTCGTCTTCTAATGCTACAAAGAGAATTGTAGAATAATTCAGGTCAAAAGGAACCTTCTGGAGTTCTAGTCCAACATGCAGTGACAGGACTAACGCTTTTCTGAAGAAATGCTTTTGAATCTAGAAACTGTTATTTAGATCTTAATATTCAAAACTCAGTGGTTTTTTCATATGTTTTGAATTGTTTGTACTTGGGCAGAAATGCAGTAAAGGTCAAGTGGAAGAAAATGAAGTATGAAACAAGAGAATCTGATTTCTAAAGATAGTAAGTAAGTGCCGAAAAAGAGCAAAGTTGACACAAACTCTAGTTGCAAGTGGTAGGGAAGTAAGCAACAATTTTATTTCCTTGAGATGTTCTAAGTAATGAGTAAAACATGTTGCAGTTTACCTTCTGAGAAGGGAGAGATGTCAATTCTTCAATGATATGAACTAATGTACGCTTATGTGTATTCCTTTTGTCACAGGGCTACTGTCCATTGTTAAATAAAGTAAAATCAAACCATCTTTTTCACATAACCTTATAAAAACATAGGAATCCTCTCAGAGGTAACTCCGATGGATCAAAATAACTTTGACTAAGCTTTTGGAGCAAAAGGGATTTTACATCTTGCTAGGAAGCTTACAGAATCAAAACTTGATTGTTTTAAAACACAGTGAAAAAAGCATTTTAGTACTTTTCCACCAAAATTACGTTTGCGTTGGATCAATGTGTTCTTTAGTCTTGTATGATATCATGCAAAATAGAATTAAAAAAATTGGAAATGATAGCTATGAAATTTTGTAAAGTTCGTGCCTTATAAAATGCCTGTTTCAGTTTTTATTTTATTACTGGTTTCATCAAAAGAGTACATTACAGGAAGTATTTCTGTTTTGATGCATTGGATTTTCTGCTGGAAAACAGATCTGCAGGCATATTATGACAAGAACTGAAAACTTCTTGTTTAGGAGCTTGACTTTATATTATTTAATTTATTTGTTTGGGGTTTGGATTTTTTTAAAATTCCTTTACTTTCAGTTTCCACTGCAAATTTGGAACTTTATTAAGAAGATTGCTAAAACTCTTGTTTTGAAGCTTCATTCTGTTATGTTGCTTCATTCCTCTTTGTATTTGTTTCACTATGCAAGAGAATATATTAATGTATAGAATAAGATAGGGCATCTTCCTGGTTTATTGCAGCTATTGGATATGTTTTGTCTGACTCAACAGCTAGCAACATTATCTTCTTTTCTTCATTTCGTACATGTACAGATACTGTGGAAGACCTTAATTATTTCTTTTTTTTTTAATCTCCTACTGCCAATTTCCCAGTCCTGTTTGCCTGCTGCTACTCCTGTGTAGTTTAGCGCTTCCTACAAATGGAAGGAGATTTCTACAGAATGATTTTGAACCCCACTTATGTTTCTGTTCACTTGGAATTGAGGCTAATAGTAAACCAAATGAGGTTTTGCTTCTGAAATGCATAGCACTGACTGCGTCAGTTCTTCATTCCTTTAGCAAGTGTTTTCCTTCTTCCAGCACTTCATATGTGTGGATGAGTATGCTCTTCCTGTTGTTGTGTGTTCCTGTCCAGCGACACGGAAGTGCTGTCTTACAAAAGAAGACTATGTGCTTGACATCAACTGGAGCAATTAACATAAAACTGCACTGTCATATCCAATTTAGTTTATGTATGCTAAGATAGCATTTTAACACATAATGATAAAAAATAAAGGGGATGCAGGATGGTGGTACGTCCTCCTGGAATAATCTCTGGAATGCTTGTTGCTTGGATATCAGTCATAGAATTTTAAGTTCTTGTCTTTTTATGTGGATGCTCAGAATAGGGGGGATAAAAAAAAAAATGGTATGTGTGATACTTAACTTGGGAAAGTCCTTATTCCTTATGTTGAGTTGTTTCTGTTTGGCACTGTTTTGTGTTATAGCCTTTATGCTACTTAAATTAAAAGAAAAAGGCTTAGAAAATAAGTGAAAAAGAGCATCTTTGACTTTTGCCTTGAGAGTTTCTTTGGTGAGCTTGAACATGTGATAGTCCTGAATGCTGTAAAAGCCAACAGAGTCATTACAGCATTGATTATTTGGGCTAAACCTTGAACACTCAATTAAGGATGAACACAGTGTCTAACCTTAGTAGAGGCACAATCTGTAGTGAGTTATCATGTCAAACTCTGACCTGCTAGAGATGGTAGATGATACCAAAACATTGATTTTATTTTCAAGTACCTACTATTTAGGTCTGCCAAAGCAATTAGCCATCTTTTACATTTCTTTTTAGCTGTCTGATTGCTGGCACAGTATAATTTTTTTGTTCAAGGTTTTTCATATCAAAGTAAATTACTTGCTACAGGGTGCATTTGTTTAGTGAATGTCAGTTTTACAGTCAAAACCTTAAATGCTGCTGGATAAACAAGTCATGTTGTAATTAAGTATGTCTGTGTTCGCCAAAACTATGTCAGAATGTAAACCCATCAGATTAATTACAGTTTGATTAAAGTGGCATGAGTACCATTGTACAGTCATCTTTGTACTGGTTTCATGCCTATGCTGTAAACACTGTATTCCCTTTGTCATGTCAAATGGTTCTGCAAAGAGCTGCCCATGAAATAGTTTTGCATTTTTTGTAATTTAGAATGATTGTTGAGAAGTTAGTCATGTTAATACCTGCCTTAAAACACTGTTTTAATTGTTAATGCTAAATAATAAAGTTGTGGATGTTATTCATGCTTTCCATCTTCTTTTTGGATAGCCTGTAAAAGGTAAATGGTACAAATACAATATCCCATATAATTGAAAGTTATTGATAAAATGGATAAAATAATATAGTTAAAGCAAAACCCAAATATGCTTATAATGCATATAAATATGTTAATAAGCATATACAAAACTTGACATGAAAGTTCATGAATGTTTGAAATCCAGTATAAACTGCAGCAAGGACGTAAAAAATCCTCAACAACATTACAGAGGCTTCTAATAATTTTACAAAAAAAAATATTTCTTTTTTTCGCATGAGCAGCTGTTAGATCATGCTATTTCAACTGTTTAAGGAAGGAATAAGACCCATTTCCTGTTCATGCATTATTTAATTAAACAGGCTGGTGTAGAATATCATCTGCTATCTGGAACCACCATGATGACTTCTAGATCTTCTTGTCACTGTTACTTTAATTTTCCTCCCAAACTGCTGTTGAGACTATTTCTGAATCCTTTTCCACATATTTTGGGAATCTTAGCTTAGTAAGAGTTTCCTGGGTGCCAGCTCTGAATTTGACTGTGAATATTCAAGTAGCCCTTTTCAGGAGGTCACTTACGGGCTCTGTATGGGATGTAGAGCTCATGTCATCCTCCCAGTACAAGAAACTTTGCCACGATGGCAGAAAAGTGGCACACTTTGCCACCTGTTTGTCACCAACTTTGCTCTCACTTTCATTAAAAACTGTAAAAGGGGTCAGACATGAATTGTTAACAGACAATACTGGTTATTTCACTGTAAGAGAATAGTTTGGTCCTGTTGTTTGAATTCTGCATTAAAAAACCCAAAACAACAAAGCAACAAAAAAACCCCATAAAACTTCCCAATGGCCTCTTCCTGTCCCTAACTCCAGGTTAACAGTTGTCTTGAAAATGGGGAAAGTAGAAGAGATGGAAATTTGATTATCCACCAATACACAGTGAAATGTTTCCCCTGTTCAGTACTTTTTGGGTATTTTATTTTAGTTTTTTATAAAACATGATTTTCCTTCCTCCCCAGTTCTTTTCAACTTACCAGATGATTGAGTTTAAATGAAGTATTTCCTAGGTATGACTTTCAGGAAAGACAGTTTCCTGGTCCTAACTCTGCAGGAGTCCTGTGCTGATACTGATGGCTGGCTGTGTTCGTTGGCAAGAGTACTGTTCTCAAGTGAGATTATAACCAAGAAAATGTGTTGACTACTCTCAATACGGATTCTCCTTTTATACCCAAGTCTGTGTTTGTAACTGAAAATGTGGGATATATTCAAATTTGAACTTCTGTTCATGTCTGCGAGGGGGGGAAATATCCTTATGTTTTAAGTGACTGCATATTGTGTCTGTGCAAATATAGGTCCTCTTGATGTGAGGAGAGTTATTGAACACATCAAGATTTGCTCTGTATAAATCTTTAGGAATGCTCATCTTTGTATTTTATTATTTGGTGTGTGGGTAAGGAAAAAAAAAAATCTGCTTTAGCTTAAAAGTCAGTAGATTGTGTAGAAGGATCCCAGCAGCTAGTCAGTGTTTTATTTGTGGTTATTCGGAAGGGAAAAGTTAGCAGTGTCATTTTAGCAGTGCTCACAGATCTGTGGTGATTTTATGGTATTTTATGCCAGATGCAGAAAAAGATGATTAACTTGCTTTCAGGAGGAAAGAGTCTTCTCTTCTAAAAGCAGGACCACAGAGACATTAATACAATGCGACAATATTGTTTATTGCTCAAGCTCAAGAATCAGTATATTGTGAGCATCCAAGGATCTTGTTTTATTCTTAGGCATCAAAAAGTGCAATGTCAAAAGTTGAAATTTTGAATGTTTGTATGATGATCACAATGTATTTATTAAAGATAATGAAAGAAGTAATGACTTTTAACAGTAAAAAAGGAAAATAATACATTAATTCTTAATATTAAATGATAATTAAAAACAACAACCCAGGCGACAGTAACCATCCTTCGTGATGTGTAGGGTTCAACCCGTGCTTGGATGTAAATATAGGAACTTAAATATTTCTGAATAGATTATCACTGTCTCTGTTTAATGCAAAGAAGTGATTGGTTCAGAAATTAGAGAGGTTACTTTGCCACATGTTGAAAATAACCTGTGAGATAAAAATAAAAGCACAGTGCTTAAAGAGTAGAGGCTAGAAGATTTAATCCAGAAGATTTAAATCTGACAAATGAGTGTCTGATGCTTTCACTGAGCTGAGGAGCTGTTCCAACATAGGTATGCAGGCAACAATACTCTCGTATCCCTGGAAATGCAAATTTTACAAAAATGCCTGTTGTCCAAGAGGACTGTTTCCAATTTGCCAGACAGCTTCCCCATGTATCCCTCAGGATGGCATACTGAGGAGATTATTTGTGCATTGATGTTCTGTTCTTCCCTTCTCTACTTGCCTTTCCTTCTCCACTGAGTTTTGCTGCCAGTGAGCTATTTTGGTTCCCTGCAAAATAAGTTAACAAGAGCTAATATTGATACTTTCAGGTAGTTTAGTCCCATCTGTTCTTGCAACAAAATAAATGTTCTGATTAAATAATCTAAGTATTGATGAAGCATTCCATCAGGGGGGAAAGACTGAATCTGAGGTTGGGGTTTAGTGTGCAGTTGCTTTCTCTTAAGTTAAAGTAAGTGTCTATTTAGAGAGACAAGGAGATAAAAGGCAGAAGATGACTGCGTAGGGGAGCTGTATATGCATGGATACATTATATATAAAGAAAAAAATCAGTCACGTGGATCTTTAAAGTCAAGTGACTAATGCTATTTGACTAAATCCTTTTGAGTATTCTGTGCACGGTTACCCTTGAATATCCTCATCTCAGTACTCTTCAGTTCTCCTGTGCTGAATCCTGCGTTCCCACCAGTCAGGTGGGAAAAATGCTTTGGGCAGATTGTTACGCTGTTGTTTCAGCCTATGGCTCATGTAAACCTGAAGGTGATTAGTAAAGGGGAGCACATTACATCTGCCTTCCAAGAAGCTGTATGTTGCTTTGTCTGTATACATGCAAACAGTCACACAGTGAAGAGTCCGAGTCTGGGACTAATAAGAGGATATCACATTATTTCATTATGTTGATTTACTGTGGTTGCTTGTTTGTTTTTCTTAATAGGAAACACTTATTTAGAGGCCAAAAATAGAGTATAACAAAAAGTGAGGTAATAGTAAGGTATTTGGTTTTACAAAAACTAACCTACATATTGGCAAACTTTCTCAATGATGACTTGTGGACATACAGGAAACTTGTGAGTTATAGATCTTAGGTGTGACTCATGTTGCAGTATGTTTACTGCTATCATGCTTACATTACATAGTAAAAAGAAAAAAAAAAAAGTCCAAGTGTCTGTTCACTTTATCTGTTGATATCAGGCTTGACCTAATTTGGGGAGCATGTTCCTTTTTTCCTTACACTTCTTCATGGAATATGTTGAGTACATAACTGCTGTGCTCCTTTGACTTCCATTTCTCTGGTAACACAAATTCATTGCATTATGATGTTTGTGGGGTGTTATTGCCATATCCTAAGATATCTCTGATATGTAAAATCTAATTTTTCTCTATTGGGGCATGTACTTTCATCAGTTATGTTACACATACCGTGCTGTACTTTTGAGTGGCCATTGTACTAAGGTGATTGTGCAGAAGCCCAATTGGGCAGCAGATTTTGTGTGAGGTGGATTCTGCTCCTTGAATCCTTCCTAGTTTTTACTAGGCGGATCATTCAGAAATATCCAGTCTCCTTGGTTTGATTGCCATTGTTCTGGTGGCAGCCTGACCCTGCCCTCAGGAAATACTCTCATTTCCTGTCTATAGACATGACCAATCTGGTGAACTTTTGATATTGACTGTGACATTTTGCTGACAGTTAAAGCATTTTGTAGAAGGGGAAACTGTTGTCTTGACAACTAAACTCCAGCTAATAATAGATAGCTAAAGAAACCAAAAGTCCAAATATATCATAATTCTTACAAAATTCAAACTCATTTTTGAGTCTGAGAGCTGATCTCAACACAAATGTGCTTGTGTTTTAGAACTGTAGCATAAAGACCTCAGGCTTCACCGTGGCACAATAGTTTATAGAAGAGTCCATCTGTATCTGTTTTAGATGCTCATTTTTTCTGTGATAAAATACATTTTCTATGCTAGTTTGTTGCAAAGAAGACTTGCATTGCAATGGTTCTTGCATTTCAGTGATTCACAATTTCAAAGGTGTGTTGCAGTTTGGTTGGGAATCATGATGTCAATCCAGTGTACTGGATGTGCATCAGAAGAACCCTGTCTTTCACTTGGGGGGCCAAGGGTATAGACTCATTGTGATTTTTATCCTCTGGTAGAGGATTAATAATTTCCTTTTCCTCCCTCACTCTGTACAATTTTTAAATTCAATTTCCAATATGATTTGTTTTGTTGTTGAAAGTTAATAGAGTAAAAACAATGGGTGTGTGAGAGTTGCAAACATTGGAAAAACCATTTGTATGTTTCATTTTGCTATTTCACTTGTTGTTTTTTTTTTCCTCAGCGGGCCCATTCCAATTATTTTTAGGATGAAAGGCACTTGCCTAGTTTTCCTTAGCTGGTACTTTGTATGTAGTGACAAGTGCTTATATGTGACAGTATTATGAACTATATACAAACTTTTATTAAATAGAATATTAGATTTTTATCTATATTTTCCCTTTTTTCTTTTTCATTCTTTTTTTTTTTTTCCCCCAGAAAAGCCAGAGAACTCCCTAGCATTTCTGCTGTGCTAATGTTTCTTGCCAGAGCAGGGTGTGAATAGAGCTCAAAACACGGAACTTAAGTTCTGATCCTCATTCTGAGGCAGAACAGCAGTTTTGGCTCAGCATTAAGTTGTTCCTTTGCTTACAGGGTGCTTTAGAGGAGGTAGCATGAAGAATTTATAGCAGAAATCACATGTAAACACATGTTCAGTTAAGGCATAAAAACCCGGGAAGACTCCTAAGTTACCTGCAGAACTTAACTGGAGTGGAGAGAAAGAACTGTTGAACAGCAGTAAAGACATCCTCTGTGGGACTGCATTTTGGAGTGGGACTTAGTGTCAATGAGTTTGGACAAGCTTACTTCTTATGGTTCCATCTGTGATTTTAAAAGAAAGATTTCATAGTGGGATCTATTTTTTTTGCCTGTTTGTGAAAGAACGGACATTGTATTTAAAATCACTTGTGCTGGTAACATTACTACTTTGCTGGAACTGTGAAAGATGAACTTTGAGAGTTCCCTTTATTGCCAAATGCCTTTGTTCAGAAATACATCATCTACCACCTAACACTGGAGGTGATCAGGGTGTGATCTGACACTGTACTGGTGTCAGACTAGAGGGCCTCCCCACCTTGCTGTCCATCCCCGTTTGCATTCTGTTGTTGAATAGTTGATTTAAGTTGAATATAATCTGATAAACCTTTTGTTCTCTGTTGAACCTGGAAGGGAAGACTCTTCTGCAAAACTACTGTTGTCCAGAGAAGTTGTCCAAAAGCGTGTTAGTGTCAGCTTTCTAATAGCAATATGAATTATCAATGCAAATTATTTTGCATAAATTGTCAGGGATGCGAGGTGCTTTGGGGATGTGCTGCTCAGACCACGATGTCCTCTTATTTAAATTCATGGTAGAAAGATAACAGCTTTTCTTGTATTTTCTTGGAATGTCTATTTTAGATGTGATGTTATGAAGAGAAAGCCAGTAATGGTAAGAGGTGGGAGTTTTGAGTTTCCGTGCTTTTATTTCTGGAGGATATAACCATAGTGTTATTTATTTTCCCCCAAAAAGATTTGGAATTAATCAGGAAAGAAGATTTCTATGGTTGCTTTCCCTTTTGTTTGAACAGCTGGAAAAGTATGCATTTAACAGAAGTTCTCATCTTTTGTTTTTGTACTTGCTTCTTTGGACTGTCATGATACATAAGACCTTAGTGTCTCAATAAAAATAACTAGGGTGTATGGACAAAGAACTGAAGTCTTCTGGGTTATGCTTAATATTTAGTTTATATGCCTTTAAGATTAGTATCAACGAGGCTGAGAGAATACTTTTCAGATAAAAGGTGTCCATAATATTAACCTGCACAAAACACTTTCTAGTGATCTTCGGGAGGAAAAAAATGCAAAAAAACCCCACTTAAGTAAAAATTAGAATAGAGAGGATGAAATACATGCTCAGATTATCACAGACTGAGATCTGTAGTTGAGGTTGCCTGTTGTTTTATAGTTGGGTGAGAGTGTTCCAATTGTTTGTAACTTTCTCAAATATGAGCTATTGAGTGGAAACTTTCCATGCTGGTTGTCTTGCTTTGGACTAATTATTTGGGCTGGAAAGCTTCTGAGATGTAACAAATCAGTAGAAGTATTTCTGAGCATGAATTTAGGAAAGAAGAACATCATTTGTCTCAACAAGAAGGTCTCACCCATTCGTGACTGTCTTGGAGGGAAGACTGAACATGTGGTCGTTGGCCATTGCTGGAGATGTGCTAGAACAGCTGTTGCAGTGCTGTGCTTTAAAGTGGGTTTCTCAAAGGATCTGGATTTAGACTAAACCTCCAGGTGGGAATGGGAAGGGAGTTACTGTTAGTGCAGGTCGTTCCCACCATCCAATTTGATTGCAACCCTTGTGGAGGCAAAACTGGAACAGGAAAAGAAGAGGAAGGGTCAGCAATCTGTGGGCTGTGAATGGAGTGGCCTGCTGGGGTGGGAATCTCTCAAGGAAACTCTGCTGCTGAAGCCAGTCTTCCATCTAGCAGGGGTACCATGACGTGTTTTACTTGCAAGCATCTTGTTTAAGAGAATAAACTGTACTTAAATTATGATTTCTTGATGGGTTGAATCTCACTGTCAGCACTTTGGGAACACATATGTATGTGTTCTGTGATCTCAGGCTGCCCCTGACGTATGCAAACACAGAGCCCTCATTTGTTTGTGGAAAATCTCTCTCCAAGGGTCCTAAGTCCTGTCTGCATGTAAAAAACTGCAGGAGGTAGCAGGAGGAATTTATAAGAAAAATAACAATAAAAAACCTATTTAGAAACAAGGAGCCTCTATAAATGGCCCACTATGGGACCGGTATTACAAAAATGATTGTTTAATTGTGTTGGCAACTGAAGTACCTGGATGTGGGAGGGAGTTGAGGGAAAAGTGTTGTGAAGAATAACTGCAGAAAAATGACTTTGCCTACCATACAGCATGATGGCAGTGGATGTAATTTTTTTCTAACTGACTTAGAGGAAAAAACATCCCCTTTTGTCTGAGTTGATCTATAAAAGTGCTGGTCAGTGAGTTCAATTAGACAAGGCTTCCATGTAAAGGACTTAAGATGTAGCTGATAAGATAAAGGCTTTCTAACTCTCTTGCTCCTGTGTAATTTTTCAACTTTATGCTGCATATTCTTGCAGGGAACTGTGGATTGCTAGTGGGGCTTGAATACCTGCTGAATCCAGAAAACCCTGGATTTCCGTTGTTTAACACAGGAAATGGCTAGGCTAGGAGAATTATTTCACTTTAAGTCATCAAGCTAAATGCACAAATAAACATTGCCTGAAAGTTAAACCAAGAAATAAAAAACCCTGCTGTAAAATTAGGCAGTAACCTATGTGATTACTCTCAGTGAATAACAACAACATATGCTGTCATGTAAAAAGTGGAAATGGATCTGGAGTGGCTGGTTAAAACAGACTTCTGTGCATCTGTCACATAGGCCAATAAGTAATTTGTCTTTGTTCTTTTATTTATTAAGGGTGGCCCCATCAAAATGTCAATAAATACTGTTGGGAATATAGAGGATCCATGTGGTTTTGGATGGATCAGAACTGGTGGCATGTCTCCATCTTCTGTGATTATAATGAAGGAAGAAGGAATGCTGAAGTACCATCAGAAAGTTCCAATATGCCTTTTGGGTACTGACTTAAAGTACAGTTTCATGTTAAGGTTATGACTTTTTGACGTAAATGCAATTCAAAGAGGAACTGACCGTCTCTGGGTTGCACTGCCTTGGAAAGTGCCTACCCATCCTGCAACTCATGTTTGCATCAGCTGCCACTCTTTCAGATTTGTGCTGCTCACCTTTCTGTCTTTAATCATATTCGGTTATGTGCTGGTCACTTCAAATTTATTTTTTCCAGTAGTAGTAAAGTACACTGATTTTTAAGTATTAAGACTATGTTCGCTGTAATATAGTCTGTGGTATTTTCTTAGCCCTCTGACATCTAATCCGTATTTCCTTTAGAAACTGTGTCTCCTGTGCATCTATTTTTTGATTCAGCTGCATTCCAGTAGTTGGGTAGCCTTTCCCTGGAAGTGTCTGAAGCACCAGGATTCTTGTTCACACTCTGCTTCCTACGATGAGCTGTGTAAGGCAACATCTGTGCAGCACAGAAAGAGCCCCCAAAAGAATACGAGTTGTGTCGGCCTCCCTGCTTATCTCGGCTTGCTTCTCTTCTGCGTCTGCACTCAAGGTCTGTCTTGCTATTACCAGTCCGTAGTCTGCTCATGAAACTGGGATCAGTTTCTGAGATACTCCACAGTGACTGGTCCCTGACTGGGTAAGAATTAGACAGGCTCATTCTGCTGTTACTAAAATGTAAGCAAGGTGTTGAGAGAGAGAGAGAGAGAGAGAGAGAGAGAGAGTAGAGCTGCTGTGCGTAGTGAAGGGCTGGGGAGATGCAGTGAAAGGGAAGTGAGCAGAGCAGAGCAGGAAGGGTTAACCAAGAGAATGCTAAAGGTCTGAGGTGGATATGGAGAAACAAGTAGATAAACCAGAAGAGAAGAGCAGCAAATTATTACTGAAAAAATGTAGATACTATGAAAAAATACCTAGAAATTAAGGTGGGGGTAATTTTGTTACATTTTAGTTGGTTTTAATTCTCACTTTCCAAGTCAAGAACCTTGTTTATAGGTGACTTTCACCTGTAGTTTACTTAATGACATCCAGTCCAGGCCTGAAAACTCCCACCTTATGTCTGATGTCTTGCTTTGTTCTGGGGTGAGTGTTGTACACTGATCTTAGTTTGCCAGAGCATCTTGTTCCTTCTGCAGTGAAAATGGAGAATTTAATATCACAATGGGATCCAGAGCAGTCAATACTATGGCTGTGAAGGGGCAAATAGAAAAAGGGGTATTTTCATTTTGTCCAGCAAACATTGGGTATTTGCCAAACGCAGTGCTGAAAGCAGGAGTCTTGGTGAGAAGGACCACACTGCGGGGGTCTTCTCCAGTGGCGAGTGTCCTCACAAGCTGTCCCCCCTTTCCCTTGCTTGTGGCTCTTGTGTCAATTTAAACAGGAAAGCTGGAGAGCCCTTCTCTGAGGCTTGTCTTTATATTGTTCATTAAGGTACTTTCCTAAAAAGTAGGATTGGACTTCAGGACTTTAATTTTGCAGAACTTTAATTGCCCTTTGATTGAATGGCTCTGGTCATTAGTGCACTTGTAATGGGTTAACGTTCTTTGAGGCTAAAAGTGAATGGCTGTGGTGGGAGAACAGTCATCTTTCCCGTGTCATGCTGTAGACAGACTGCTACTTCACTTGTCAGCCTCTGATGTCACTTAATTAATTGTAGTGGAATTACTCCTGATCTATAATTAAGTGAGAAGGAAATTAAACTGGACAGTGTGAGAAGTTCCCTGTGTTGTTCCTTGCAATTTTGAAGAGAAATGGAAGAGTTCACATTTTTATTAGTGCCAGTCTGTCACCTTGAACATAAAATCCTTCTCAACTAAGCACTCTTTCAGAAAAAAAGTTACTGGGTGTGATGTGTAGGTTCAAGGTTACTCCTCCTTTAGGTGCTTACTTAAGTACTATTATAATTTTAGAAGGATACCAAAAATTGAGTTGCAGAGTTGAGTTCCTTTTCTTTTTTCCTGACGTACTGTGCTAATATCCCACAGTATTGCCACACAAACCTCCAGTTAATCGCCACACATAGGTGTCTGGAAAGAAGTTACAGAGTATCTGCCATTCCTCAGGGCTTGCATGGAGCTTGTTGTCATCAAGAGTATGCCAAAGGTAGTATTTCTCTGATTGCTCATTTTTCATGGACACTCCATGCATTAGTTTTACTGTTCTTCTTGGACATCTGGATTAATTTTCTAAGTTCTTTTGTAGATCCTGTTTTTGGAGTCTTCTTTTTCAGTAGTATCAAGGTAAATTTTAGTACTCCTTCTCACCAGCCTGAGAACTGTAATGAAAATAATTTGTTGTCTCTGTGAGGAAAGAAAGTGTATTTGGCCAAAGATTAAATAAAAAGGTAACTTTGAGGATATACAGTATGAGTTAGAGCTTGAAGAAAAATAAACATCAATGACTGAGTTTTTTGTGTGTATCCCAAAATAATTCCTCTGTTCTGTGTGCACATAGTCACTTCTTTGTTTTTAATTTTTGAAATAATCAAGCTGCAGCCTTACTAATATTTCTCCTTAAGATATCAGCCACACCAATGATTAATATCTGATGGTTTTAATTTTTAAGTTAGTTTCTCTTGAAATTCAGTTAGGTAACTTTACTGTTCCATGGCTTCTCAAATTCATCCATTCTCAGTAGCTGCTCCTAGTGTTCAAAACAGCAGCACGTTGATTACCAAATACAGCCTCCAAGATTCACACACATGACTTCCTCTTTGCATTTTTGACTTATCATAATTGTTGGTATGTTTTCTAAGTTAAAATACATGATTTAGAGAAAAGGAGATTGTGAGTCTGTTATCGTGTTGTCAAGAAATATTTCCAGAGTAAAGATGATGCTGAATGTTTCATTTGAAACAGAGATACTTCTGTCTTGCAGATTGGTAACTTTATTTTTGTCTTAAAAATAATCCCAAGTGCCATATGAAAGAAAAACAAATCAGTGTTTGTGGTATTATTCTGCTTAAAAAAAAATAAAACTCTTTTAATAAAAATGAAGTTGAGCTTTACCTGACACTTGGTTTCTAAATTTTATTATTTAAAATAACATTTACTGTGGGTTTTTTTGATGTATGGACTTATCCTGAGCTCAGTGCTCTTGAACTGTTTGCCACACTGAAGTGATGCTTTTGCACAAGCTGATAATAATTGTACTTGAGGCAGATCTAGAGGGCGTACATAGTTACCTGTATGTTACATCTCCCATCACTCAGTTTCTCTAACAACAGAAATATTTTGTTGAAAATTCCTTAAAATGGAGGCCTTTTGCTCAAAGGTTTGTTCAAATCCCTTTTTTGGAAGAGACGGATCCAGGCTGGATGGGAGAACTAGCAGAGGGGACAGATTGCATGGGGAGGATCAGTTCATGATCTCAATCAGTTCAGGTACTCCAAGTTTCTGGTAAACTGGATCATTTATTAAATTACTGAGGTGAAAATATAAATTGATTGATATAATAGCAATCTTAGTGAGAAAGCAGTGATTTGGAAAACTCTGTGTGTGTATTTATACATATACATACATTTACTCTGCTCTGGTGAGACCTTACCTGGAATGCTTTGTCCAGCTCTGGGGTCCCCAACATGATAAGGACGTGAACCTATTGGAGCAAGTTCAGAGCAGAGCCACCAAGATGATCAGAGAGCTGAAACACCTCTCCTTATGAACCTCTCCAGAACCTGGAGAGGGATTTTTTACCAGGGCCTGTAGTGATAGAACAAGGAGAGTGGCTTTAAAGTGAAGGAGGACCAGTTTAGATCAGACATGAAAAAGAAGTTTTTTACAATGAGGGTGGTAAAACACTGGCACAGGTTGCCAAGAGAGGTGGTGGATGCCCCAGCCCTGGAAACATTTAAGATGAAGTTGGATGGGACTCTGAGAAACCTGATCTAGCTGAAGATGTCCCTGCCCATGGTAGTGAAGTTGGACTAGATGACCTTTAAAGGTCCCTCCTAATCCAGACTATCCTATGAGTCTGATACATCTTTATTGAAAAGCTCTTCCTTTTGACTTGGATAAACATGTTCCTGTCAGAGTGATGGAAAAGTGATACATTTAACAGTTCACTTGGTGCAAATTTTAATATATATTTTCTGATAATAAAGTTTATTTTTGGTAGTGTTTATATGCTGTCACAGAACTCTATTCCCTTATTTCTGTAGCTATTATCAAACGTTTAAGATTGATATGCTTGGGAAGGTGGTGAGGATGCAATAGAGAAAATTAAACTTGTGATGAAGTATCTGTGTTGGGTGGCTAGAATTTGGTTTAAGCTTGGTAAACGTGTGCGTCATGTCTAGTGATGTGAAAGAACAAACAAATTTCCAGTTATCTGCAAATCAGATCCTCAGCTCTTGTAAACTATCACAAAGCAAATTTTGCTAATAGAGATTTGACTATATTTCTCTGACTAGTTGAAAATCTGTTCCTTCCCAGAGATGCTGCTGTGATGTTTGTTGGATTTCACCTTTTTTTTAAGGAATTCTTGAGGTTTAAAAACTGGTAAATCAGCTCCAGATGAGCCTATCCTCTCACTGAAGTAGTGATTCTCACTTTACTTCTATCCTTTCTACATAAAGATAAATTTTATTCCTGTTTTTTCCGTTTGGCTCCATTAGCATCCTTTCAGGTCACACTTCAGCTGACTTAGTCCAGTATTGCCACTCAAGGTCCATAAAAAGAAAGGACAGCTATTGCTTTTTTTTTTTTGAAGGACAATAACGAACAAAATCACAATTTGACAGATTTAGTAAAAGGATGCTTTTTATGTGTTAGAAAAACATCAGATGCTATGTGTAAATGTGGAACTGTTTTTTAAGGGTACTTGGTGCTGTCATTTATATTTTGATTTATTTTTCAAATTTTTGTGTCCAAGGTAATTTGAGACCACTTCTATATGATTAAAATAATTTCCATTGTAGATCATCATCATGGCTAGGCTTCGCGAACGAAGATTTACAAGGGCTCTACCCACGCTTGCTACAAGCACGCTGGTG
>JAWWEE010000074.1:97390785-97488227 GCA_035221455.1 Xenops minutus | reverse complement strand
CTCCCAATAAAGGTATTGTCTATCTTTCTCCATTAATGTTTTGTCTGAGTACCTATCTTCCAGGATTTTAGGCATCAGGTGGATGTCAGTGTCCTTTTATTCTGCTTCAGGTAATGGGCCTAGTCACTAGTGATGCTAACATACTGGCCAGTTGTGCAAGCACATCTGGCACTTGCATTCTGAGTAAACCATTGTAGGTGCATGGATGAGGACTTGCTTTGGTTGTACTGCATCTGTGCAGCGGTCTGGTGTGTGAAATGATCCAGTGCAACTGCTCTTTTGGCATGTGTAGAGCACAGAACGGATAGCTCTGCTTCCCAGGGAGGCAAATACATGAGTTCTGAGTTATGTGGAAGTATCAGTCCTTGTGGTGAGAGGAGAGTGTGGAGATCTTGGAGCCCTAGGTGCAACTCAGAGTTCCTCTAAGAGGAAATTTACTTTGTGAAGGAAGGTTTCTCTTGCACAGTTTGAGCTTTTCCCAAGCATATGGGTAGGTAGGAAGAGTTTGCCAAATGTGTTATAGTTACATAAAACATGCAACATCTGACAGATACGAAAAGGGTTATAATAAATTATTCCTTTACACTCCCTCTTTGAAAAAGCTAAACAAAATGGTAATACAAAGCCCGTCAGATTTTCTTTCCCATTTATGAGATTCTTTTTGTTAGTGTGGAAATTTTGGCTGTGAGCATGGGCTAACAATGGCTGAATCTGTTTGAGAGATTTCTGCTAGGCAAGTACTGTGCTATTTCAAATTACAGTGCTCATTTTGGTTTATTTGTCTTTGCTATTAATACCTGTATATATGTGGAATATTATTTCCAATATCTCATCTCCATTTCCAGTCCTGCATCTGCTATGACCCAGAGACATGAGAGGCTGCTTGAAGTTCTTAGATTTTTTTGGTCTCCTTTCTCCCCTCTCTGTCTTTCCCAGTTTTAAAGCTCTACTAGTTTTCTGAAGGATAAAGTGAGGTTAAAAAAAGGAGTAGAGCTGTATTTAGGAGTTAGGGATTATTTTGCTTTACTGGAAATATTTAGCCAAGTTAGTGGTTTGGAAATATTTTCATGAGAACTGCTGAGCTAAAAGTTACTGAGACAAAATTCCATAAAAATAACTGTGAACTCCAGTTTATAACAAAGTCATTGTTGGCAGCCTTCTGTTTAAAAATTTTCCATAGCTGGAAGAAAAAAAGACTTACGGATCAAAGTGATCTGAATTTTTTTTGGCAATTAAAAAAAGTTAACATTTGGATTTGAACCCCACTGTGACTAGTTCATTTCCATTCATTTATTACTCTGTATCCTTGATAAGAATAACACCAAGGAAGAGAGGATGGGAAGAGACACTTTTTTCTATTTAAAATTGGTTCCGCAGGATGGAAATTTGGCAACAGACATGGAAACTAAGCAAATCTGTTTACAGAGCTCTCTGCCTCTCTGTATAATGAAACCAACAAAAAAGCTCAAATAAGGAGAGATTTTAATGATGAAGCTACACTTTGTTGAAATTTTTTTGTGCTGTTTTCTTTGTCTTTTTGCCTTGATAATAAGCTATTTGGTGTGAGATGTAATGTAAATTGGTGCCAGCACTCATCTTGTGTCCTGTGCTCTTCAGAGCTTCTGACCACTGTTCACAGTAATGAGCCAGGTTTAAAGAATCTGGAAGTGGTGATATCAGAGGAGCTGAGGGTGTTACAGATAGTGCTAGGATAAATGTTAGGGGAGAATTTCGGACAATAATTTAAGGGCTGTGGCTACTGTTACATGGGAGTAACTGGAATCAGTTTCCTGTTGCTGATTCCTACAAATCCCCATCATATCTTTTCAGAATTCAGATGGCTGTACCCATGCCCTCTGTGGTAGGCTAGCAGGAAACAGCTCAGATGGGAGGCTAGAAGGACATGATTTCCTGCACCATTAACTAAATGATCAGCAAAAATGAGCCAATAGGGCGATGGATATTAGTGTATCAATCTATTAAAGAATAGTAGCAATTTGAGTAAGATCAAGGAGAAAACTTGGAAGAAGCTGTGACTTGCTGACTCAGGAAATTTTCTGGGGCTATGCAGTTGCTGGCAGTCCTACACATCTGGCAGACAGCAGGAAAATATTTTAATTTTTAAAAAATATTGCTTGCTTTCTGATCCTCAGATTAAAAATACTTATAAAATTGAATAAAGTCTTCACTGAAGAGTTACTAGGAGAAATTGTTATTACTCTGCTTGTGCCACTTCTTAGTTATGTATGCAGCTGTATATAAAGGGGAGAGGTTGGTGATTCCTTAAATTCCCTGGATGTTTGGCTTCAAAGTAAGCAAATGCTTATGGATTTCTTTTTAATCAAAAGACAGAAAATGACATTTCTTTGTTCCCTAACATCTTGTCTGCAAAATGCAGAATTTATCTATTATGAGGATAATATCAACTTCATAATGCAGTTTTTACAAATATGATACTGGAATAAATGCAAACTCTGCGGGAAGAGTCAACTTTTCCTTTGCAAAGGGAAATGCCACCTTTCAAAGTAACTGAAGCCCTTTGAGGGGGTGAATGTGCAGGTGAAAAAGAAAGATCTGGATGGCCTTCAGAGGTATTTCTGTACCAGAAAGAAGCCAAGCAGCTGTGCACGAAGAAGGAGGGTCACGTCATGGACTAATATGTGGATAAAAGATGGGAAGAATAAGGTAGGACTAAGTGGTGCCTTCTAACAGTCACCAGATGGTTGATGCATTCAGCATATAAAAAGTATACTGGAAAGGGACTCATTGTTGAAGTGAAAAAGGCTGCTGATGACACTCACTTGCTCATGGTAGTAAGGCTGAAGTGAACCATGAGGAACTGGAGGAGTGCCTGACGTGGCTCTGTGACTGAGTGGTGGAAGGGCAGGTAAAATTAAGTGTAGATAAATGGAAAGAAGTCTATGTGGGGAAAAGATACCTGTGATTCTGCTAAAAAATGGTGTGCTTTGAGCTGACTTACATGAGTGAGTCACTTACCAGAATATGATAAACAGCAGTGTAAAACAGGAGCTCACTAGTCTACAAAGATTAGAAAAGCAAATCAAATGCTAAGAAATATTAATAAAGAAATAGACAATTAAAGAGATGGCATCCTTGTTGCCACTGTTGTGTAAGTTCATGGTTCACCAGCATCTTGTATCATGTGCAGTTCAGATCCCCTCAGCTCAAAAACAATACAGTAGAATGAGAAAAATTTGGAAAGAGCAGCATTTTTAAGAGATGCAGAAGGGCTTATGTACACAGAAAACAAGGGTTCTTTATCCTGGGAGGATGAGACATTGGAATATATTCTGGAGGTCTGCAGTGTTGTGAGTGGTGGGGAGACCGTGCGCAAGTTCCTTTGTTCATTGTCTCTTTGAACACGAGTCTTAGAGGAGGCATCAAGTAGAATATAAGCATGCAGAAGAGAGGTGGGTCTTCTTAAAACACTGTCCAGAAGAATGTTGTGTTTGCTGAAATTTTACATGGGTCCCCTTTCTGTCAGTAAAGGCTCAAAAAATAGTAATTTTTTTTCCTGTGATTGTATATATGATGTAATGGATAGGTGCACTTTGAAACATTAGTGTTTTCTATGGTCTTTTGCAGTTTTCTATAGCCTTGTATTTCCCACAGTAGTTAACTATCATAAGCGTATAAGGAAAAGTGAGATAAGCTCATTTAGCTGAATTAAAAGGTCTTCCTGTATGTACAAAATTATTTGCAACTTTTTTTTAATGTGTGAGGAAGTCTTTTGGGTTTTTTTTATTCAAGTGTCCCAGCTTCCTCAGTTACTTAATAGGATATGCTACCTTTACTTGGATTTTAAAAACTAGTCTTGGATTTAGTTTCTAGTAAATGTCTCCACCATTCCCTTTGGTCCTAGAAAATTAACACTCTCAACATATTTGGGAACTTCAGTTGTGCACGTAGGAGAAATACTGTAAATTACAGTGGCGTGGGTGTGTTGGCAGCTCTGGATTCCCACTAAGGCATTGTGCCTCTTTAGGCATGTCGATTGTCATTAAAGAAGGTGAAATTGTGCTTTATCCCTTGAACATGTCTAGTTTTTTTTCATAACCAGCTTCTTCTGAAATGGTCCTTCTTTAAATACTGTTACTGAAATATGGGGGCCCTGGTTTTGTGCAAAAAAGCAGTTAATGCAGAGAAAGCTAGGGGCTCTCTGCCTTAGTATCCTCATCTTAGCAACAGGGCATGTTTTTCTTGCATATGGCTCTCCTGGTTTTGGAGGTCACATGTTGCTGAAAGAGCAGGACTTCCACTGAAAGCAGAGGCATAATGACAACACCAAGAGCTTTTATCTGCACCTTCCTGGGTCAGGTAAGCTCAGTTTCCTTCGTACCAAAGTCACTCCCCTCAGTAGCAGCACACATTGCACTCATGTTCTAAGTGCATGCACATGCATGCCTTCTGTGCAGGTTCCGTGTGTTTCATGCCTTCACCCCCCTCATTCCCATCACTGTATTCTGAACCTTCACTTGAGGTGTTGACAGTCATCCTCGACAGCCTCATCAGGGAACGATGGGCTGACCTCTGTTGCTTTGGGTCTCACATCCTGCATCCGTGTACTCTGTCTGGTTTGGGGATTTCCATTTCCTGGAGTAGCTGGAGAGTTGGGGTGTGCATGCATGGGCCTTTGTTGCTCACTGAATTCTGACTAGGGATGTGTGGTTTTACCTGTTGACTCTCGTCACATCACTAGGAGACCTTAATTTGTTTCTACTCTGATGGCCGCTTTCTCTTTTAGGTAGCCTATAACATTGTCGGTGAAAAGGGCCAGCACTCTTTTTGGTTACGCAGTGTCTGGGATGACACTTGTGTTTGATGGGCTGGTGTGTAATGTTTTGCTTCTGAAATGAGAGACAAATCTGAGGGTGGTCTTGAACACAGTTGCAGAGAAAGCACAAGTATCAAAGTTTAATGGGAACCCAGGTTTCCTGATGGTAACTTGTTGTGCTAACAGCAGATTCATTTGTTTCCTAATTAATCAGAAGGAGTGTTCTTTTTATTTCAGCCATCTGGTGGAGAGCATGTTGTTTAGCTTCTTGCTACTGCAAATTTGAGCTACACAGGAAAAAGGATGTTTCAACTTCTGTGTTTGGCTTGTTTTTCAAGGTTGAGTCAGTACAGAGCACGTTAAAACATACAGTAATCAGCTGCAAAGTTCAGCTCTCAAGGACTGTAAAAATTTAACTTAAATTGTCCTTCCTGAAAAGATAAGATGGTGATATCGATGATTCAATTGCTTGTTATTACTTGTTTTGTTCCATGTAATCAATTGTCAAGACAAAAGCAAAATTTCCTTAGTGAACTGCAAAACTATTCTAGGATACCGAATTTGTTACCACTTTGTAGAGAACATTCAATGTTGCTTTTACATTTCTTCTTTGGATTAATGTCAAAAGCATATTGCCTGTCAAACAATTTGTCGCTGAGTGTGCCATTAGCTTGCTAACTCCTCACAAGGATTTTAAAACATTGCATTTTTTTCCTTCCAGAAGTCCCCTTAGCACAGCCTTTCTTTGGAAGCTATATTGTTCTTGTGGAATATTTTCTGAGGAGCAGTCTGTCCCTATGCGATGTTTACTGTATTTTTGCCTTGCAGCCAGCAGATTTTAGTACAAACTTGCCTGGGGGTGGCCTTGTCCTATTTTCCTCTTAGATGGTTCTGGCATTTATAGAGCTTGGGAGATCGTGCTTCTGAATTTTCCAGTCTGAAGGGCTCGAGCCAAAACAGCAGGGGAGATAGCAAACCTGTACGTTGTTTGGCTTACGGCAGCTGGGCCTGTTTTTCCTTTGACCTAAAGCAATGGCAGCTTTTCTTGCGTTTTCTGTGGAGGAGGGGGGAGGTGAAGAAGAGGAAAGCTACGTGAGGAAAACTGCTTTATCTCCGTGTTTGGAAAAAGCAAGCCTTACCCACCTCAACAATCCCTCTTTTTGCAACCCCTAGCGAAGGTAACTCAAGGCTACTTTTTACATGGCATATAGAGATTTTATTTGCTTTAGCTAGGTGGGAATACTGATTATACATAAGAAAAGAGACAGTGCTTTGTTTTAATACTGCATTAAGATTTTTGCAAAACAAACTCTGTTTATGTTGCACTACCATGGCACTTGCAGAACGGAGTTTATATTGGAGGACTGGCTTCTTCACAGTTTTTAGTGACATTTGATAGTTTCCCACCAAACCTGTGTTTTCTCCCTTACTTCTTGGTCACTGAAAAAAATATTGCAGCAAAGTAGGGCCCTGAGTCTCCACTGGGAAATGAACTGTGATGAATGATTGTGGGAAAATATGAAATACCCTGTGGATGGGTGGCTCAGAGAACATGACAAGTCTTTGGGTTTGGCCTTGTGCTCAAAGTGCCCTTCTTGCCTGTAAACATTGTCCCTGGAGTTATCCCTCTAAATGAGGTTTCCTGTGGAAATACAGTTCAGTGTTGCTGCCTTTGACATGTCCTAGTCTTATATTTATCAGCACATGTTTCAGTTAAGTTTTGCATTTACGTAACAGAAATATTTAGTTGTGCCACAGAATGAATTTATTCTTAGAGGAATGGGTTTGCATGTGATCATTGGAATCCTGAGCTTATGAATTCCAGGAGCATGGAGAGTTCCCTAAAAAAGTTTTTGAGAACAACAGAGTGTTGAGGTTTAGTACATGTTTGAAGTGGAACACAAAAGAACACAGCCTGTGTGTGCCAAGAATTTCCAAGGAACTCCCAGTGATTAAACCAAATTAAAACACATTGTATCTCTAAAGATTGGTAGGATTCCTGTTTGTATGTCTGCACTAGTGTGGGACAAATGGGTGGCAGATCCTGAGCTTCTTCAAGCTGAATGTAACGGGAAAGAAAAAATTCCATGTTTCTCTGTTTTAATGTTTTCTCCTTTTATGTTGCTGCATAGTTTTTCCTTTCAGATACGTGTGGATCTTCATGATGCCTGATGTAGGCGAAACCATTTTCTGCTGTAGTTCTGGCAAGGGGTGACAGTGCAGAAGCTACATGGCTGCTCCTTTTGTGAGGAAGCTGTTGGCCAGCTTCATAGGGCAAATTCTTATCCAGAATAAGAATTTTCTCAATTGGCAGCACTGACAAATTTCCCTCCTCCCCTCTTGGTCCCCATTTGCAACTCTGAGTTGGTCAGTCATATACCTAAATCATATTTCAGCCTAGAGGGAAGATTATTTGAACCTGTAAGTGGATGCAAGAAGCAAGGAGAACGTTAGAGCAGGTGCACATTCACCTAAAGGTTTCTCATTGGGATAAGAAGGGTTAGCAGAAAGTTGGTGCTGTAGAACCAGCGCCTCCAGTCTCTCTTGGCTGAGCAGTGTGAATGCCTCAGGCTGTCAGAGTGGGACAGGAAGGAGCTGAGCCTTTCAGAAAATATGCTGGCTTCAAAATCATTAGACCTGTTACGTAGGCAAGTAGTCCAAATTTGCCCAACTGTTCTATATTTATTTTTCTCTCTTCTTTCCATTCAGGAAGTCCAAACTGCAGTATGACAATTTCTTTCCTTTATAGATTAATTTGTTCCTTTTCATCCTGACGCTGCACTCTTTGTGCATAGGGAGATGATTTAACTTAGACACACTAAAAAAAAATCATAATACATTCTGATATGATAATTTACCTAATTTTACTTTAATAATCCCCTTTTTTTGGTACTTTTTTTTGTTAACATGATTTTTTTTTCTGCTTTTTGCTGTGTTTTGCTCTACAAATCTCAATGATTCTCCAAATTTTGAAGGCAAAACACAAAGGACTCTGTTCTCTCTTGGACTTTGTACTGCTCCTCATCTTACTTTTGTCACTAAATGTAATAATTCGTCCTCTGATATTTAATACTTCCATTGCCCTTAAGAATAGATTTTCTTTCTATATTAAACTTACTCATGGAGGCTGTAGTCATGACTTAATAATTTCTCTCTTCTTTTAATGTTCTCAAGAATGTCTTCCTTAACATTAGGTAGCAGATCTGGTAGATTTTTTGCTGGTATTAATTGCTGCATAACCAAGTGCCCTTGAAAGTCAGTTATGTAAATGAACAGCCTTGAGCTGGCCATAAGAATGAAGCTGGCTTGAGTTTTAATTTAATAATTGAGGAATTGGAACATAAAATGGTTTCTTTAAATCTAAAATAGGAGTCATATTCTTTATTAGACAAATTCTGATTGCATGAACTATATCACCAGTTTAACATTTAGTTTAGGTGATCCCTTTACGTGCAGGTGAGCACTTTCGATGGCTGTTATTAGGAAAAAGCCTTGCCTTTAGTTGCCTTAGGTAATTTTAGTTGAGTATTTTGAAAGAAATTACTAGTTTGTTGTGGGTTTAAAATAACAAATAGAATCTTTCTTGGAATATATTCTTTACAACTGTTTTCCTTCCGTAAGTTAGTGATCATAAAAGTCGCCGTAAAAGTTCTTTTATTTTTCCTGAGGATGCATCATATTTGAATCTCTTGGCTTATTAAGAAGGTCATGAGTGCTAGACAATGGAGGGCATGTACCTCAGGTCCATTCGGGTAAAGGTTATTTTTTGTTACATATGATACATACAAAAGCCAGTGGATGCGAAGTTATTTGCAAATACAGGCTTGGCAAACCTCCTCTGGAATTCGGAAAGGGTTTTCCAGCTCGACTTAGTCATTTTTTCCCAAATGTCTTGGCATAACTGATCACTCAGGAGTGACATATGGTAGAAACATGCTCTAAGGGACAAGTCTCCCGGATGGCGCACAGCACCACACAAGATAGACAGATGGTGGCTTATTCAACCTTGGAAAAAGTTTAATCCTACATATTGGCACGTCGGCCTGGGTACTGAGAGAGAGGCACACACATGCCTGTGAAATCTGAGGCAAAGCTTTTGTGAGTTTGCTTGCTGTTGCTGAAAGAACTAGAAAGATTGAGCTGATACTATACTGCATGACTATCTGCAAAATTATGGACTCAACATGCTATCCAGATAAAGAGATGTTCCCTGGAAAAGTGGAAATCCCGCTGCAGAGAATAAAATTTGCTGAAATTTTCACAGCTGTTTCTTGACTAAAACACGTTTATTCAACAAAGGTGTTTAGTTCTTAACTTATTCACCAAAACCTGTTGACTAATTGAAGTGTCTAATAGGAGAAAAGGTATTTTATGTTTTTCATGGTATTACTTCTGTGTCAGGGCTTGGTATAGGTTTTCTGAAGTATACTGCCACTTCAAGCACAGAAACCATAACCTTTCTTTTAAGCAGGTTGAAACAAGAAGTTACAAATTCCTCGATAGTAAATTTGAATTTTATAGCAGAAAATAAAAACTGTACATTGCAGGTTTTTTCTTAAATAAGCAGAGGAAATCAGACCGTTTGCACCAATATCTTTGTATTTAAGACAGTGGAGAGAGAGACAGAATATCTGACATGGAAAAATAAATCAGCTTTGAATTCTTTCTGGAAACCATATAGTGGTAGATTGATTGGTTGACTGAACGAGATTCTTGGGTCAGGGCTACGTTCAGTAAGGATTTTGAAAATACTGACCCACTGAGCAGATAAAAAATTTCCTGCCAAACTTTTCCCTCCCACTTTCTTTTTGTTGTAGATCACACTCAATATTCACAACTAGAAGGAAAAGGAAGACTCTCCTGACTCTTTGGACTTCAAGGATATCGTTATGTTGTGTTGGATGAGTTTAAACTAGACAAGACTTCTCTCTGAAACACGTTGAAGAAGGTAAATGTAATTCAAACAAACTAATCTTATGCCAGTAGCGTAATAGTTTGGTCAAATGAATCACATTCTAGTATATAGCTATAGCTAAACCTTACCAATAATTTTTAGATGTTGGAAGATTTTTCAGCCCTTGTATATTTTGTGGAAATATACTGGTTTCAAGGAACTCCCTTAGGTGTAAGAGGTGTGGAAGGAAAAGAGAAGTGAGATGCTCAGAGCAGCCAGCATGTTGGTAATTACTTTCATGGATGTGGAAGACCCAGTTAATGTTTCTGTTCTGCCTCATGAGAAGAATGACTTGAAAATGAGATCCTAGCCAGTGAACTATAAAGTCAAATGGCTCAAGCAGCATTGATTGACACATACATTTAAAATACAGTGTGGTTTGAGAGACACAGAGAGAGCTGCAAAGACAGAGAATAATTCAGTAACCTCTTTAGGATATGCACTGAAGAAGTAAGAGTTATCAAATTCTTGTATTCCGCTGAGGGTGCTCTTGTGTAATATAAAAATGTGCTTACCTTTGGGCTAGTATAAACAAATATTCGCTCTTCCTGTGAATGTGAGTGCTCTTCAGGTATTTAATTTTTCGTTACCTTTTTCTTTGTTTTGCTGTGCATCATTGTGAGAAACGATGACCACAGCATAGCCAAACCTGAAGGTCTACAATAATTGCTGCAGAACTAGTGTACTTTTTCTATTTTTTAATTTTTTTTTAATCTACTATAACGCATTATTATAGGGCTTAGTCAATAAAAATTTTAATAATTTTATTTTGTGCCCAAGAGCACAGTCAGAAAAATGTGACAATTTGCCCTCTGTCTAGACTCTACAAGAGTTTCTTACACACTGCACAGAAGCAGTGAGTGTTTTGGTGGCCTCTATGACAGAGTCCTGCCTTGGTGTCAGGAAACATGCCCGTGGGCCTTCCAGATATATATTTCTGAGAGAGAGAGCTACAATCTGATGAGATGATTAAAATTCCACAGATCCACAGCTGACACCTTTTTGACCCAGATGTAAAGTTCAGACTTGGAGATACTTCAGTCCCTTGAAATTTTAGGTCATGCTTCATAGAATTGCTGTTTTCATAATTTATAGGCTAAGTGTGATCATATCATTGTTGAATTGCTGAACATCAGTGTGTGAATCAGCCATCTGCTGTCAGGGCTGAGTCTTGTATCTCCCTGGCCAGTGACAGTGAAGGTCATTAAACCATGATGAGACTGTCCGATGGGAATGGTTCAAGGTAACAGCATGGCTGTGTCCAAAAAAAGCCTCTTCTGCTTACTGGTAGTAATGACATTTAGAGGACTGAAATGGAGAAAAGAGGAGTTTTGATAGAGGAAGGAAGACTGTGAAGACAGATGTGAAAGGTTTGGGTGTTGGAAAGGCACAAAGACTGGCTTTTGTGGCTGAGTTTTGAGTCAGTCATGAAACCAGATGAAGAATAGAGAAACTGTCTACATAGGAGAAAAGCAGACTTCAAGATTTGCAAGAGAAGCTGCACAAAGTCCTCAGGTCACTGACCTAAGAGTGGTAAGAAAGCAGATATAAAATGTGTGTAGTCTCATTTTGGTTTGTCTAGACTTGCATACCTTGTACACTTCCCACGTGGAGAATGATTTGGTATTTTGGAACTCATACAAAGCTTGTGCATGTTTTGCTTCAACCAACAAATGTCCTGGAAACGCAGCATACCTGCAAGGTTAGATCCTTGTGTAAAACTTGCTGTGAAATCTGGGCAGGATGTGGGTTAGCGCTAATGACGGGATCCTGTGCCATCTCGCTCTGCCAGGTCCTGTTTCTTTGGAGATGGAGTAATCAATACCAAAGAAAAGCAATGCAGAAACTAAGAAAAATATTTAACAGGAAATAACTGATCCAAACCAATGGAGACCAGAGATGGTTGAGAAAGACCAGACACAGCCGTATGTTAGATTTTACCATAGTAGTTCATGCAAATTGCTGCTGGGCTGCTGAGAGGGGTTCTGAAGTGAAAGTTGAGCTGAACCTTTAAAAATCAGGACTAAGAAATCTTGTTGCACACCTCATGAATATGTTTAGGCTGTATTAGTTGCAACTGATTCAAAAATACACTCTCAACAGGTGCAGCCAAACAGGAAGAAAAAGCAATTTAAAAATCCTCATCTATGCAGTGGTAGGAAAGCGTGAAGTTGTAATTGGCTTCTATACTTCCCCCCTTCCTTATTGGCAGAATTTTTTTAGATACTAATTTCTAATATCATACTTAGTGTCCTTTCATTCTCCACCTCCCCCCCCAAAATTCCCTCAGACTGTCATGGTTTAAAAATTATACCATGCAGAGTTGATGTAACCATGTGTAGGTTGTGCACTGGGGGTGTGATGTACCTCTCTTAAAATCTTAAATGCAGGTATAGCTGAAAATGGCTGTGTTCACTTTTATACTGTCTATCCCCCTTTGTTCTCTCTCCCTCCCCCTTCTGCTTGTGCTCACTTGCTCTCTCTTTAGTATAACACAGTTGAACAGCAGTGAAGTGTAAAATGTGCTTTTGCCAAGGTCAGTTTCTTGTGATTACTCGCCTGTGGCAACTTATGCCAGTTGCAACAGACTGAGTCTCAGCAGTCCACAAAGTCACACTGGTGCTTATGCAGAGGACACCCAGTGTAGGTTATAGTAACCGTAGTCTGGAATAGATTGCAATGCTGCTGAATTTTAGCTGCTTTATTTAACTCTTCCGATCTAGCTTGCTCTTGCTTCAGTGGTTTGGAGTCTGTTCCATGAAATGCTGGGATGTCCTGTTCTCTGGAGACTCTTGAGGAGGCTTTTGGGTAGATTAAATTCTTGTTGTTAGAGGCTGTTCCTTTTCTTAGAGTGGATTGCTCAAATTTGAGGAATTAATCATAAATAAAGAGAAGGTAAAATAAAGCATCATGGACACGTGCATCTTTTTTTTTTTTGTGATTGGCTTGCGTTTGGAGAAAGTCATAGAAAATACTATCCTGTTGACATGGACGCAAGAGAAACTGTATAGGTACATGGTAAGAAGCATTATGGAAAAATCTAAGAAGTAGTTTTTAAGCAAAAATTTAAAAGATGGCAACACACAGTCTTGGTACCACCTTTAAAAATTTTGTACACATTTATAAGCATCAAATAATTTTTTGCTGAAAAGCTAAAAATAATTTTGGCTCTTATGATGTGGGAATAAATATGAGATTCCAGAACATTTGTTTTAGGATATAAGATTCGTTGGATCCCATTTTGTTGTGCACACTGGATTGG
This sequence comes from Xenops minutus, assembly GCA_035221455.1. Taxonomy (NCBI): domain Eukaryota; kingdom Metazoa; phylum Chordata; class Aves; order Passeriformes; family Furnariidae; genus Xenops; species Xenops minutus. Next base: position 97,475,216 of record JAWWEE010000074.1, on the reverse strand, counting down.
GTCCTACCATGTGGTACCCAGTGGAAAAGTTAGGGACCTCCACTCTCATTCTCCTTTCTTACATGTGAGCAAAGAGATAGCTTTATGGAAAAAATGTCATATTTAGAACAGAAAAGCAACAACAAAGCTGTGTTGTTTGTACTATCAACAATATATATGATTTTATTTCCATTCTGTAAATACTTTTGAAAGAAACATTTAGCTCTTGAGCTGTGTGATAGTGACTTTGAGGTTAGCTGTCCATCACTGCTGACAAGTAGAGTGGCAATTGTAAATCTAGATGATTGAGTGAAGAGCTAGAACTTTGGTGACCTCTGAAATTCAGTTAAGTCCAAAATTGCATTTCTTAAAATTGATTATGTTTTTGATTAATTTTGAAAATACGTGTTGCTGTACTAAGCATTACTCTCTCCTGTTTGCTTTGGAGTGATTCTTGAACACAATAATGGCTCAGCAATTGAGTCTTGATTCTGTAAACATCCGTGCACAAAGCACACAAGAATATTCCTGTTGTGTTCACTGAAACTCCCCACAAAACAAGGTGAGGATTCGGAATTCAAATCATTTGAAGCTTCTCATGAGGGGTTGATCCTGTATTTTCTGATTAGTCTTGCTTTTGAGTTTATAAGTATTTTTTATCAAGGATTATGTTGCTTGTTGCTTTTTTGCCTATATGGAAGACAGATTAATATTTTTGTTTCAAGAGTAGCATTTGCTTGTTTGGTTTTCATAACCAGTGTTTCTGTTGCTATTTCAGCCCCTATTCCTTTCCTTTGAATAATATTTGTATTGTCCCAGCTCTTAAGGAAGGATATGCTATGAGAGATGTGTTCAGACTTTGTGAAGACTGATCTCTGTACTGCCCTTTAAATTGGAAATTCACAGAGGAAACGAGCAGTGTTCTGTGTGTCTATACTGTGGTACTTGCAGGGGTAAGTGTTGTCTTCCAAATGTTAGAACATCAGTGAAAATGAGTGTTCCCTGCAGGAGGAGATAGCTGTACTAGAAGAAGCTGGCCTTCAGTCAGCTGAGAAATAAGTAAATGGGAGTTCTTCGGTGCGTAGCATAGAAAAGTTGCATTGTCTCTGCTTACCAGAACCTGTCACATTAATTTCCTTTTATCTTAAGGAACTTGAACAAAGGAGAGAACTATTCAGGCACCAGAGTTTTTTTTTTTTTAACATTCCTAATGATGCTCCTTCAGTGGGCTGCTGCTGCTGCATGCTCTGAGGATTTCCTGATCAGTACATTCAGCACAAGCAAGCAGTTGGCAGTTGAGATGGAAGATGTCTTCACAAAACCCTGAACTCATTCAAATCTCCATGCAGGGCTCTTAATCGATTTTTAAAAATTCATTAGAACTTCACTATTTCTCAGGTTCTCACCTCCTGGATTCTGGGTGATAACAGAAATGCTTTGCTATACACAAATAAATGTAGGTGTTGTGGGTATTTCTGGACATGTGAGATTCCAGAGCCCTTGAAGTCTTTCAAGATTTACAGCCTAATTTATTTATATTTTTTTAATTCATGGAGGAAGATCTGAAAGCTTGTTAAGGGAATTATTAATATAATTCCAACTAGTTTTAAAGGAAATTCTCTAAGTCAATGTCCTGGTCAGCTTTGAAGAATTTACTAAGCTAACACAGGCAAGCTGGAAATATGCATTTGACATATAGATAGAATCCTACTTTTGTAATGCTCCTCTAGTTTGTCTCACAAGAGGTTTCCCTTTTTGAAGGCAACCACTATACTCTTTTAGAAGTGGAGGAGTGTCTATCTACTCATTGCTTTATTAATTTTATTAGAAGCAAACTAGGGAAATGAGCAGTAAAATTGTGTTGTGCAGCAAAACATTTCTCTTTTTTTTTTTTTTTTAACTCAATATTTCTCTTCATTTTCTTGGCAACAGTAGTGGTATCTCCTCATAATCATTCTGTTCACATTCCAGGGAGTATCTGAGAACTAGGAGCCAGGTAAAGAGAAGTCAATAAATTTAGAGAAAATATTTTCAAATTCCTTATAAAAGATGTTTATTCCATCCATTCCAAGTAAAGATCTGTGTTAATCTGATGGAGCAGTAACTCTGTAGCAGTTGTCACACTTACAAGTTGTCACCCTTGGAAGATGAAGGGGAAACCACCTGATAAATCTTGAGGTTTTTTGTGGTTTATATTTTAATGGGACATTTATCTTTAAGCTTCTAACAGCTGTTAATAAATGTTAATTTTGCATTTCGGTTACGGTAAGACAGTATCATCCTTTTAGTTTTCTTCATCAGATGAGAAAAAATCAGTGATCAGAAAGTAGGATTGAGAGGCAGAGTTTATTACTTATGGCTTTGACACCTGAATCACTGCATGGACTAGGACAGTCTATAACATGACTTTAACTTCCCCATGGGAAATACTGACTATAATTTCCTGCCTCTTGGGTGCATAGGAAGATAAACCTCATGGAATGAGTGAAGTATTTATTAATAAATGGTCGTTACTGATATGTCACTTACTTGTTCATAGCAGTGACATTGCTAATATATTACTCCTGAGGGGAATGGAAATGAGCACATAAACCAAAAGACACTCATTCAAGTAATTTTCATCACCCTGTTCAAAAGCATGTGTATTCAGTAGTGTCCCTGTTAGAGCTTAGTGTTTTGATGATTTAAAAATACTAAAGAAGAGATGCTACCAAATGCAAAGGGAAAACTCAAGGTCATGCTCACGTGTTCTGTCTTCACATCACAGTGACTGGAGTGTCTTTGATAATCTTTCTTTGAAGGCCTGTTAACTGGGAATGTGGGTGAAGCAGCATACATTCAAATCCAGCTACATTTTAGATGTTTAATCTTCTTGTGTTTTCTGCAGTGCAGGTACGATGTATGATTAAAATGTGAAGTGTCCAACAGCAGTATGGCTTTCTAGGTTTTTTTTTAAATGTCTCATATTTTTCATAACTGAGGTTAAGGAGAAAGAAAATATTTTTCCAGTCTGTTTCCAGTGTCAGAGCTGTCATTTGGCCTGTGATGAGAGACATGGGAAAATGAATATTACTTTACATTTCTTTCAGTGGTCAGTTTGAAGGATGTGATTGAAAATCAAGGTCATACAGGGTCTTGAAGGAGGGGTTTTTTTTAGATTCTTTTACTATTTTGTTTGCACCTTAATGAAAAAGGCCCACGGGTCTTTATTTTTTGTTTCTTTGTAGATTTGGACTTCTGATTTTTTTTTTTACTATACTTTAAATATTAAAAATAATCTTGTGATAAATGTCCTTTCGGCTTAAAATGGAATTACTTCACAGAGCCTCTGTTTTTGGGTAGGATTGGAAAGAAAGAAATGAGATAAATATGCAGTGCAGAGGAAGGGGAATGTACTTCAAAACCCGATTTGCTATAAAAGCTGAGGTCCAGAAGTAATTTTTGATGTAGTGCTTAGTATTGGATCTGTTGTCTTAAAGTAGCAGTGGTGATCATTCTTGCACCTCTTAGTTCTCTTTCATGTCATTGGAATCATATTTTTTTAGTGTTGTAGTCCAATTTACCTAAACATTACATTTGAAAAGAAAATGAAGGGCAAATTAAGCAGCTTTACTGAATCAGCTGCTTTTATAAATTTGATATTGGCAATGACTGAGTTGTGCCATAATTAGTCTTTTGTTCTGCTCTTTGTCAGAAAGGTCCCATTCCCTTTGCCCCGGTGGTGGACACTGGAGCTTGTGCCCCACAGCTATGCAGAAGACAATTTAGGAGTGTGCTCCAACATGATCTGCAAGGTTTTGCTGCCTGTAGGAGCTAGTTGTGGCTTTAAACCCTTGTGGTGAACATACATAACAGAATTATTCAGAACCGAAAAAGGCACAGTGAAATTAATACTATATTTTTATAATCAAAGTTTGAGTTTCTGTCCTATGTTATTGATGGAGCCTATTCTCTATCAAGAATTCAACCTGAAGCAATGACTTATTAATTCCACTTTGTGTCCCACTTACAGACTTGCTTGACTCATCAATGATTTTTCTTCTGGCATGATTTGGGGGAAATGCCAGTTATTTTTTTCATATGCAGTTTTTAATTGTTGTTGACTGTTGAATAAAGATAGAGATGAAGCGTTCCACAAATCAGGTCCACCTGATTCTATTTATGTCTGTGCTCCTAAAGAGTCACATCATACAGTAAAGTATAGTACAATTGCATGAGAGAGAGTGGGGTGTGGCTTTCTGATTCTTCAGTGTTAATATCAGACGAGGACAGTAACATGTGAGTACTAAGAGCTCATTATTATGGTCATGATTTCTTTGACTTTACAATTTCCGGATGTATAAGATAGATTTAAAAAAATAAAATGTTAAGTCTGAAAAATAAGTATCTCCTGCAAATAAAGCCCCAAACACAGAGCTTTTGATTTCTAGCTTTTCTTTAAGCTACTGATGATCTAGTGCATTTGTACACAAATTGAACTGGTCATGTAACTTCTGCCATACTTACTAATCCTTATTTTATTGGGTAACATTATTTTTAGTGTTACATTTATCTTTTAGAATAACCGTATGCACAACATTTTCAGTGCTAATTTTGTGGAAACTTGAAAAGCAAACCTCAACTTCAGCAGTGCTTTCTAAGTTTACAAATTTATAATAATCTAGAATTAACACATCAAAGCATTATAAAAATATTTTCTCTTACTAAGAGCAACCATATAATTTTTTCTATAATTAACTGTTTTGTACTTATTGTTTTCCTGTATCTGATTTCTAAATACTCTTAATGTCCTTTGTAGAAGCTATAAGAGCTTTTAGTTAGGATTCTGAAGGCCTTTTGGTTTTATTTGCATACATTTGTTAGTTTCAGTGACTGAATTCTTACATACAAACAATAACTAGTTTAATCTGTTTGATACTATATAATCTCTCCTTCTCACTACACATTCATTGCCAGAACTTGACTCAAGGGATTTGTTTCATGTAGTGAAACACTTCTTCCCCAATTATCTGTAAGACGAAGCTATACAAAGCATTTCCTTAAGAAATAAAAGTAGGTATTTTTCTGCTGTATGTGAAGACTCAAGATCTCTATCTTCACTCCGTGAGCAATCAGTAGATACTTTATCCTGTAACTGAAGTGATATTCTGAAGTGTCTTTAATTGATGATTTAAAAGTTGTTGGAGCAACTAGAGAAGACAGAAATGTGATAGATGTGTAGGATATTCACATGCACTGACTGTGGGCAAATGAATATATTATAGATAAGATGCATGGCTTCTTTCTGCAGGTATGTGAGAACCCAGACTCTTCTGTATTCTGTTGGCACATGGTCATTCATCTGTAGGGAATGAAGCCCACAAGGCTAAATCAGGCTTCTTAAATCATTGGCATTAGTTTGAACCAAATATTTCTTTCGCATTACACAATGAGTGGGAAAACTTTCCTGCCAAGGAAGGAACAGAAGTGAATGATGAATGTGACGGCGATATTTACTATAGAGCTTTTCACTGAAGCATAATCTTCTCTGATATGACCAGCTCTTAATTGCAAGCAACTTTTTCCTCCTTTCAAACTGACCAAACAGCTGTCCTTAATTCAAAAAGTAAAGAAAAACTTGCTCTCAAATTCCCCATTTCTGTTCTCTGTTGGAGGCATCCAGTTTTGTTGATAATGATCTAATCTGTTGCATAACCAGAGAATACTGAGCCTGCTGCCATAGCCTGCTTCTTTCTTGGCACTGTTGGAAGGCTTCAAAGAGAGACTGTATGTGTGAGGCGACTGCTCTACCAGCAAGACCAAGGGGATCAAAGCATACATTTGGAAATGGAAAACAACAAAAAGAGAAGCGGTTACCACAGAGTTGCAGTCCTGAAACTGAAACCAGTCTCACAAGAATGAGCTATTTTGAAGTTGAGGATAATTATTACAAATTCTATAGAGCAGGAAAAGATCAAGGATTTTAAAGGAAAATTGATCAAGATTTTATTTTGTAGTATTTTGATATGGGAAAGATTATCGTTCATAAATGGATGTGTTGACAGTTATATGCAATTTCATTGGTTTTGCATGATTTTGTGCTGTATCACATTGCTTTCTTGCCTCTTCTAATGTTTTCAACTAGTAAGTTTTCAAATGAAATCAGCTGAAAAATTACCTCAAGGAAAAAAAAATACAGGAAAATTTCATGTAGGGATATTTATTTGAAGGGTGGACAGTTATTTCAAGATTGCATTTAATGATCTTGGGGAAAAATGTAGTGGTTTGTGAAGTGGTTTTTTGGGGGTTTTGTTTTCAATTTCATAATAAATGGAAAGCATTCCTTTTCATATTATTCCCCAGTGTTTTGGATGAAAATTCCTGATTTTTCAGGAGATATCTAATTTATGAGCATTTCATTTATCTTTTGTTGATGTTCATGAATCAAGATTATTATTCCCAGTACTTTAAGAATGGTTTACATTATGATGCAACATTGGCTTAAACTGATCCTTTTTCAGTGTTGGATGTTAATATTTTTTTTCACTTGCAGTTCTAAATATTTGTCTTTAATTCTATAGGAAAATTTTAATATTTACCTGTGCTAGTTTAATAAGGCATGGTATTGGAAATGTAGGAATCTCAGCTGCATGTTATTAGGAAAACTTGCTAGAATAAACACAATATTAAGCAAAAGCAAACCATGAGACTTTCATGCTTTAGGGTGTCAGCTTTATGGAGTGTCCTTGCCCATAGTCCATTTGTCCCTATCATTTACTATGCTAGTACTTTGTGGGTTTTATCTTAGGGAAAATGACAGTAACATGTTTTTTTCATGCTCATTGACTTCCTATACAAGGGCTTCAAAGGAAAATTGGAGGTACAGTAAGCTTACTCCCTACTGTGCTTGCTACCACATAGCTTTCTGTATGATGGGCCAGTGTTAATGGTTGTGGGTTTTGACTTTGGTGGTCTGGTGACTGGCATGTGTACAGTGTTTGTTATATGCTGTGAATCCTGAGAAAAACTGCAAAGCACAAAGTGATTACTCTTCATAGAGATGGACTAAAGTGTTGCACTATGATAAAGTGCATGACACTCTTCCTAGACGTAAAATCTTTGAGATATTGTTTAACTAGCATTTTGGTCTCCTGTGTTAGAAACACTCCACCAGCTGTGTTTTCCCCTCTTCTTCAGGAGCAGATTCCTTACTATGTGTATTTGCCAAATTTAAAGTTCTAATGATAGCTTATCCTAGTGATTACAGGAGGCAGCCATAGTTGTGATGATGACTGCTTCCTTGGACTCCTTTGCCCTCTGTGGTGGTGTCTGTGTGTTCAGTGGTCCTTCCTCTTGGGGTGGGAGAGAAGGCATGCATGGTCAGGTCAGACCCTTTTGTGCCCGCAGCTGCAAAACTCTAGCTACATTTTAAAGAACTTGTGTCTTTTGAAAGATGTGTTAGGTGTATTCAGAAATTATCCTGAGGGTCACAGAAGGTATTTTCCTTAGCCAAAACTACCCCAGACCCCTTCTTGAAATCATCAGTCTTTGAAACTTTTCTTATAAATTCTGTCTTTTTAACATGGGCCAAAAAAAGATACTTTTCTTTCTCTTCCTTCACGAAAGAGCTGAGTTGTTGTGACTGAAATTAAAATATTGTAAACATTAAGACTTAAGGCATAAAGAGAAAAATCAGATCAATTTTTGAAGCTTAGCAGTTTAAAGGGGTGGACAGTGCGCTGATCCCTAATTGTGATGCTAAGAATCAGCTGCATTGATCCTACATCTTGCTGGAGAAGCACTATCACCAATTTACTAGTTGCCATAATAAAGTTATGTGGTACATGTTAAATAGCTGTTTAACCTTTTGCTATATTTCTGTCTGTAATTCCCTTACTAGTAAAATAGATCAGTGTCTGTGAAGTTGCATATGCTTAAAGGAACCTCTTCTTGTCCTCTTTTTTGGGTCATTGAAATCTCTGCTTTTGAGAGGCTTTTGTACTTTGTTTTTATGTTGTGGGTATTTTTGACGGGGAGTCAATTCTCAGATTGCAGTTTTAGTTACTATGGAGAAACTTTCCCACAGAAAGGCTTATGCTCTATTTTCTGAAGATGGTTAAATACTGAATTTGCCCAACTTCCTCTTAACTTGCAGTTCTGAAGTTCGTTTTGTACCAGTTTTCTTTAGACTGAAAATTCTTTTGGCTCAGACGTGCTTCCTTTTAGCCTTTGCAATCTGTAGTGTCCTAATGAAAAAAGGAAAAAACGAGGATCAGGACAAAAGAGAAATATATCCCAAAAGCCTGCATATGACAAGGGAAATGAATGTAGCTGTAGTTTAATTGTTGGGTTTTGTTGAAAGAGAACTATTGTCTGGCTGTCTTGGCAGTGAGTTTATTAGAGATTTCTGGTATATACTGATGTGTGTCTGTTAGTGCCTCCACCTGTGGATATGGTGTCCTTACGAAGGTGCTAGGTTGTGGTGGGTTCCTTTTTATGTTGTGGCGCTGGTAAGAGTTGTTTAAATAAGTTTGTTTCCATGGGGAAAACTTCCTGGGTCGGGGCTGAATGGCAGCAACACATGTATTTTGGTTCATATGTAGTTGTGGGGCTTTTTTCTGTTACTTTCTGTAGTTTTCTTTGTGTCTGCTCTACTGAATACCATTTAAAGAGGTGGCTACATTAAGGTGTAGTTCAAAGTGGCAGGAAACCATATGATGCTTAGAACTTGATCCAGAAATAGATTGTGAAAGGTTCTGAAAGCATTTTATTTTCACCTGCTTTGTCAGCGTCTTTGCTGGATGGACGCTTACTCTTAATCCCACTGTTCTCAGATGGGTTAGGTAGTGTGATTTTTTTTTTTCTTTTCCTTTCTCCACCTCCTCCAGCAATAGGGAGGCAATACTGCAGCCTTTGAAAGTCCCAAAGGTTTGACAGCATTGTGCTGCAATGCGGGTTTTCCTCCTGATCCTTTGCAGTCACTGTGATGTGAAGGGTAGGAACCTTTCTTCTCCTCATCCTATTATTAAATCACCCATTAAATACCTGAGAGAAAGCAGACTGTTGGGGAAAAAAGTTTTCCACATAATAAGAAAAGTTGGAGAAGAAGGGTTTCAGAGAGGGAACAGTTTTCTAGGTTATGCCTGGAGGATTATTCAGATTCAGGGAAGACTTCAGAACATAGGGCTCAGCCTCAACATCCTTTCAAATTCCTAGCTAAACTAAAGACAGAAAAATTTCCCATCAATTATCTGTAAATACAGAGGCATTTTAAGGACCTTTTTGCTGGCTGTTGTCAGAGTCTAAAGACATACTAAATACTCTCTGGTCCTATTTTTTTCAAGGTGTTATATGGGATGAGAAAGAATATCTCATCCTCTGTAAAGGGTCTTAAAGTTTCCAAAATGGGAAGAATAAGAATGTTATCACGTAACCCATGGGGAAACGAAGGCAAAAGAACTCTAGGTCACGCTGCAGCTAATCTTCATTGAGATTAGAACCAAGGTGTTTTTTTAACGTCTCCTCTTTTTCCTATCTGTCTAAATACAGACATATTTTTATTCCGGAGTTTCAGTACTGAAATCCTTAAGTGAAATCCGAAGTTCTTAAACTGCAAGGAATTGTTTCCTTAACACATGACAGAGTAATCCTGAGGAGTGCTGGGTTTTGCTTCCTCTTCCTCTCTTTTGTGACTCTGTCTCACTGAGTTTTGCAAGACAAAGCTCGTAAACTCTTCCAGAGGATAAAGGCTGAAGCTTCTTGTGTATAATCATGAGCGGGCTGACAGAGACACTTGGTCAAAGTGACAGTTATTGTGTATAAGAGATCAATGATAGACAGGAAGGATTTTGTTATTTAGTCTTGCCCAAATCGTGAACATTTTCAACTGTGTGACCTTTTCTAGTTTAATTAGTGTAAATCTTAAAAGCATAGGGGCATTTAAAGATGAATGTTGTTCAACTGTATTACAGACCTTATCCCTTGAATTTGGTATGAGATCTGATGTTCCCTGCTGGATTTCAAAACTGAAATTGGCTCTTAATGAAGAATCATTTTGAAAAATTGAATTCACATACAAGTTTCTAATGCCAGCCGTACCTTTGGTATTTTTGCTGTTAAGTCAGCTTGTATTTTTTTGTGTAAAAGTCTTAGTACCATCAACACTTCGATTAATGTTTATAGAGAAAGCAGTGATTTGAGTATGTGTGGCTGAAAAAAACATTTCATGCAGTTGTCCCAGAAAATTGCAGGCTCTTTTGGATATTTGGTCCTCAGAAAATACATATGAAAATAATTATTCGTTCATATCCAGCAGGGACAATATATTGAAGATTCAAGATGCCATCAAGCTTAACTAACTGTGTTGTGTGGTCATTTAATAACTTCTGATAAAGTTTGTGTAGTTTTTGTTCTGTCTTTGAAAATAAAGTTTATTTGCTTGTAAAACAATGGCTGTATAATAACTGCAGATAGACTGTGATAGCTTGGGATGTTCCTGTCTTCTCTTCTCTAGTCTTTATCGCAAATATGTGTTATAGTACTGAAACTAAATTCTCTCCTACATAATGAATATTTCTTTCCAAAATTCTGGGCATGATGCTGGTTTGTTTGCTTATAATAAGCATTTAAGTACATATATACTGTTTTAATTGACATAAGTTTTAGGTCAAACCTTAGTATAAAAGCTTGGAATATGTAGGTGAGCACAATTTCTGTGTACATTATTATTGCTTCTTGAATGTTTTCTTCATAGTTTATAAAAATTACAGAGACTGTTCTGATGGGAAAAGTTTTTAGGACTCTGTAACAGATTTAGAATTATGTACATGTATTTGTATGATGTTCATTGAATCAAGAAAAGGAGTCATAAGCCTTTTTAGAAGAATATACTGGGTTTTAATACTGTTTTTATATTTATTATGCAAATGACCTGGTATATAGCTTATTTTACTTTCCTCCAGTACTAAGAAAATAACATTTTTAGGTAGCGTTTTAATTTAGTTGCTCCATTCTGTACTTACAAAAGAGTTAGCTGTGGGAATGTGTTTTGTAGGGGTTTTTTTTAATGACTTGGCATTGAGTAGTTGAATAAATAATTTGCATTTGAAATGTGAAAAAATCAGCACCACTTAGGCTCCTTCACTCTAACAAGCTGCTCTACCTTTTTGTCTAAGCTAATTCAGAAGAACATGTGTTTACATGCATGTTAGGAAAGCCAATACCCACAACATGACAACAAAAAGGATGTCTTTACATAAGTGGTTGGGGCCATATTTAAACTTGTTCCACAGTGGGTGAGCAGTTTTGTAGAGTGATAAGATTTTTGATGTTTAGAAGGCAAATCTTACAAAGACTTCAATTTAAAAAAAAAAAAAAGCTTTAAAATATGAAAGAACAACTTTGTTGTGGCATCTCTGGTATTTCGACAGCATACATTTTAGTTGTGACAGATGTATAATAGAGACAACCAAAGCTTTCTGGTTTTCCCATACAACTTGGCATACAGATTAGGGAACTCCTGTTTTGAACTTCAGTACAAAATGGAAATCCTGTAGCTGTCAGCTGTTTCCAGATGTAGATCTGCACTTAGTATGCTATTAGTAATTTACTATTGTCTCATTACCTAGTTGTTTCTTTTTCCTGTTTTAGGTTTTATCTTATTTGGTGATGTGGTTTTGTTAAGACTTCATCAGTCTGATTTCCTTTGTAAGGAAAATTCACAAGACCTGGTATTTTGACTGCAGTTTTTTTAAAACACAGAGTCACAGAATCAGCTGGGTTGGAAAAGACCTCTGAGATCATTGAGTCCGACTTCTGACCCAGCACCACCTTGTCTATTAGACCATGGCACTGAGTGCCACATCCAGTCTCTTCTTAAACACCTCCAGGGACGTTGACTCCACCACCTCCCTGGGCAGCCCATTCCAGTGTCAAATCACTCTCTCTGTAAAGAACTTCTTCCTGATGTCTAACCTGAACCTCCCCTGCCCCAACACAGCGCTCTTTGTAGCAAAGCATAGCTTGACTGACAACAGCCTAATGATAAAGCAGTTTGCTTTGACATGGCGTTTAATTTAGACCAGGAAGGACTGATGTGGCCTTGTTGAGGGAAAAGAAGTGAAGAAGTAGGGAATATATTTCCTGTGTTCTTAGGAGACCTTATGCCTTCTCTAATTTTTTTTGGTTTTATCAGTCTGTTTTTGTCTCTATTACTGAAGATGCATTTCACTTCCTAAGCTGGGCTTTAGAGTGGTGTTTTTGTGTTAAATTCAGTTCAGTGCATATTTGTTAGCAGTCTTCATTATTTGGAAGAAATTAGGAGTTTTGTGGAACTGAAAAATGTCATTTGAGGTTTTTCTGAACTTGGAACTTTTCATCATTGTTAATAGCTGTTTTAATTTTTGGGCATCTGATAAGTTGAACATGCTTGTGTGAACAGCGTATCTCTTCCATACCTTATATGTGCTGCTATATGGATCATACATGTGGATCAAACTATCTAAGACTAACAAACAATAGACTTCATTGGGATAGGAAATATTAACAGTAATGTCAATTACCACAAAAATGCCAAGGGTTTTTATTAGAAGAGACATAAAACCTTGTGCTCCAAGGCTTAACAAATGGCTAAGACACACATCAGTGAAGTGGGGAATGTTTTTATACATGTGCTAATGGGTCTTAATTTGTTTCTGAAGCATACAATTATGGCTGTTATCTGAAGTTATTTGATTAGATAAGCTGTAAGTGTCTAGTATAGCAGGATCTAAAGAATCCTAAAGGATTGAATATGGGAGTTGCTTTGGTTTTGTGATAATGTTACCCTTTGCCTCCTTGTTTATCACCTATAAAATCGATTACATTTTCAATGGTATTAAATTATTATTACAGGCTTAAGATTTTAGATGCAAATTAGACTTTTGATCAATCCTTCATCGATTTCCTGTGATGTATGAATTTCAGTCAAAGTATATGAAAGTAATATTTAAAAATGCCATTTCTGTAATGTAGTAGTGACAACACAGGTTATTTTGCCACTCTCTTGGTGATTGAAGAAGGACAGTTTTCATCCTGTAGTATGCAGCAAAACTTCTGAGATGCATTCTGCCTGGAGAGCATTATAGCTTAAATACAAAATAACTGTGAAACTGCAATTAAATACAAACTGCAGTGCTAGAGCACACTCAAGAAATTATCACTTGATAGAGGTTTCAGGATTCTGAGGAGGCTCTTTTAGATGTAGGTAAATTTGAATGCTCTTGCTTTAATTCTACACTTCTGTTATGAAAACTTACTCTGTTGCCAGCTTTCTAGTTTTTATTTGTGCTTTAGACTTGTTTGGTTTTCAAACAATTTATCTTTCTTTTCTTATGTTATTTTTTTTTAAGCTTAATCTATAACTCAGAGAAGCACTTGGTCATTTGTTTTACTATTTTCTTAAGTCTTAGTCATCAGGGCATGATTCTTGTTTTACTAAACTGTAACTGCTAGGTGGTTCTTGGGGGCTCACTGAGTTCTCCTTGACTAGTGATGTGTTCCAGGTTATAATGGCAGCCTTTGCCATGCACTTACACTGTTTTACAATAACAGTATTTAGAAAAAAATGACACTGAGGAATAACCCTGGAAGATAAAGAACTTGTGTTTCAGCATAAGGTATTTGTTCTAAAATTGCTAATTATAGTGCTGAGGATGAAATTAAAGAGAGAGATATACCCTGAAAATACAGACTTAAAAAAAAATATGATTTTTTAGTTTGTTTTCATTTAGCTTTTCAGTTGCTGACTTGTAAACAGTCTGCTTGCTTAAACTGAAATAAGAACAGTTAGCACAAAATGAACTTCAAATTTCAAAGCACTTACAAAGACGAATTCTGAATAATCAGGCCTTTGATGGCACATTAATATTTTATATTGAACTATTTACTAATTGCCAAAGAGATTTTTTTCTGGTTTCCGTTTCTTTTGGAAAATTAAAATATTTGTATGAGCTTTGACAGACTGCTGCCAAAGATCTTGTGCTCTGAAAAATTCTATTAAAATGAGATCAGTCTGGCTGGGATTTTGAAGGGGGAGTGTAGCTGTTTGGCAGTAATGTAACTAAAGGAGATTGGTGGGGGGATGGCTTTCCTACATGCAGAAGGTTGTTTCTATTGGCCCTTCTTCCTTTCCATCTTCCTGATGGAATATTAAATGCTCGGTTTGGATTTCATTTTAATACAGCTGAAGCTTGGTCTTGTTATTAGAAAGGCCAAGGTTTGTATCTGTTGGAATTCTCTGGAAAAAATGATGCATCTTTTAAAGCAGGTTTTTTTTTTTTCCTAAAATACTACTCTATTTTAAAGAATTCATGTCAAGCTTGTAGATCAAAGGCAGCCTGTATAGAAGCACATTGCTATATTACTACGTACTAGAGGAAATATATCACAAGGAATTTATATTTAAAAGAAAAAGAAAATGTACAGATCTGATGATCTTAGAGGGCAGATAATGAGAATTTCTTGTCTCCATCCTGAACTTAAGTGCACTAAATAGCTGAAATACTAATTAGGAAAACAGACTGGGTGATGAAAATTTTTATAATTTCAAATGTTGAATCTTTTGCTTTCTCTTTTCCTGTGTTTTGCCCAGGATTTATCTGTCTAGTGATTAGAAAGATTACAGTATGGATAATAGAACAATAAGTTTGACAGCCTGTGTTGCAGTATTGCCTAGCAAAAGCTTTATTTCATTATTTATCATCACCGTTGAGATGATGCTGAGTATATGTGTGTTTTCTTTCTTCATTCCTTGATTGTTGTTCTGTGGTCTTCTTCAGTGCATTGCTAGAAAGTCTTGTTATAATATATTCAAATAATCCTCATTAATGCATCCTGTTACTGTTAGAAGATTCCAGGCCCAGATATGTTTGGGTTTTTTTACTGAATGTATTTTAGTTACAAACAGTTGTACCTATTTTCCTGTAGTTCTCTATGTAGCTACTAGACATGTCATGTGATGCCTTTCAGCTTTTTCATATTTCAGCAACTACAAGACACTTGTGGTTTTGTGCTTAGAGCCATTCCAACTATCAACTTTTTTGACAGCAATTATTCTAAATCCACTTCAAACGGGGATGAAGTAGCTCGCAGCTTTGTCCAATTCAATATGCAGAGATTCTTTTAAATTTCTACTGGGCTGAGAAAAGGATGAACTGTATGGTGGCATGTGTTTGATCTTTCTGTTCTCATTGTAGTTGCTAAGTGTTATCTTTTCACCCAACATTTCCTTAAAATGTTTTCCAATCTTGTTTTCCTGTGAGGCTGGTGATGTCCTGTTCTTGTCTTTAGCTTTGACTTGAGTAGCTGGATAAGTAACAGTTGAACTGCAGACACAGCTTTTAGAAAACACATATTTTTAAAATCATCTTTCCCTTTGATAAACTCATGATGACTTTCACTGGGTGTATAATATGAGGTATATTATTTGATTAGGCTTTTCCCTCTGTTTCCCCCCATCCTTAAAGAGAGCCTGTAAAGTAGAATAGTAGGTGGGGGAACACAGAACAATTACAAATACTCTGTGTTTTCCTTCAGACTGCAGCTGTTTGTCATATATATGGACCTTGAAGCTCATCAGGTGTAAACCTACAGCTCAAATGTGAACTGGAATTTGAGTGGAAAAAAATGATGTACCTCCCACTGAAGTGCCTGTTTATAGTGCAGCTAACCTTAATGTCGTACTGCTCTGGCTAGTCAGCCTTCCATGGGCAAAATGGCTGTGATGTTTGCAGTAGAAGAGAATGTGTGTTGAAAAACTGAAGGAAAAAAGCTAATAATTTCCTTCGCCTGACCTCACAGAGAAACCTCTTCCTTCCCCCAAGCCAACCATGATAAAATACCATAAATTTTCTCCACATGCTCTAGCAGATGCTATGGAAGATTTGAAGCTGTAACAAGATACCTTTTGTCCTGAAGAGTGGGGCTGAATTTCACCTTGCTCTTTTCTGAATGTTTCATTTTGGCTAGACATTAGAGTTGTATTTGTTTTACTTTTTTTCTCCACAGTATATCTGCTAGGGAAGGGTAATGTTGTTGGATGTACATATCAGCATTTAATTTTTTGGGTCAATAACCCATAGCTCCTTTTGTTGATGTTTTAGGGAGGGAATAGATTATCATTAGCAGCATGTCTTTTTTAGATGAGGTAAACTTCTTCATCACTTAGTGCTCAAGCCTAAAGACAAAGACACAGAATAAAAAAGTTGGGACATTAACTTGCAGTATTTATTTTGAAATTGATGTGTTCAGGTTAAAGATGGTTTCTCTGTGTAACATTAGCCAAAATTTTATAACATAAACATGATTTGCAGGATTGAGTAAAGTGTATCATACTGTGATATGGTGATAGAAATGCCTTTTAAGGAAAGTTAGTTTTTAATAATAGGAGGCTTGGTTATAAAAATGTTAAACTAAATAGGTAAGTTCTTGGTGCAAGTCCTTTGGAAAGTGGTGTTACACTTGGGATACAGTCGATGTAGTTTGCCTCTGTAAGCGGAAATTCTTCTGGTTTGTTTAGCAACTGTTATTTAAAAAGAATCTCTTGGGTTCCTACTATCACATATCCTCAAAGAAGTCACATCCAGATCTGGAAGGGCAGGTCTCAGTATTGTAATCACCAAACCAAATTCTTATCTAGTACTTGAAAAGTGAAGGATGTCTGTTGTCCTTCCTTTTTGAAGCAGTAAGCTATGTTGTGTCTTAGAGCTGACAAAAATGTGCCATTGAGGTCAAGACCAATCTTCCCTCAGGAGCGCCATTGGTGGGTTTCAGAAACCAGTGAAGCCAGTCAGACATCAGCAGAAGTGTCCAGGACCAAGGGTTTGAGGTGGCTTGTAGTCCAAATTTCTGCTTATTTGCTGTGTATAGCGAAACAGGAAAGAGAAAAAACAATTTTTCATTACCAGAATTGGAAAGCTATATTGTGAAGCCGCTTGAAATGCTTTTGATAGTCATGAGTTAGGTCTGGGTCTAGTTTTACACCCCAAGCTGCTGTGCTACAGAACAGGTTTGAAGTAATCATAGGTTGATGTTTGCAATTTGAGCCCTCCTACCTTGTTGGCAAGATGATCTTGAGAGTGCAGTGGGGGAATCCCCTGCTCAGATGACCAGGATTCAGTGACCACCACATCGGTTAAGGAGGAAAAATCTCTTACAGTCTGCTCTTGCCATCTTTCTGTGTGACCTCGGATCAGTTCATGGGGTCTCTCTTTTGCTGGGTTGCCTTTGTGCACAAAGCGTTATTTTACTCTTTGTCCCAGATTCCCTCTCTTTTTATACCTGTGCTGACTGATTTCACCGAGGTTATTTCTTGGTTGGTACAGACATAAGGTGAGAAGCAGGGTTTCTGTTTACATTGTCAAATCCATTTGATTTCTTTTTACATTTCAGTGTTCAGCTTGTATGTAGCATATAGACCAGTATTTTCTTAACAAGGGAAGAAGGAAAAAGTTAAGATGGTGAAGTCTTCAGAATAAAAGGCTCTGAGAGGGTCAAAAATTAATGTACTGATAGTTAAGCTGCTCTGGAAGTTAGTTTCTTTGGTATACAGTTCTAGGTTTTACATGCTGATGAATTTTAGACATGCATGTCGGCAAAGTTGTTTCACACTTCAGGTCTGTCCTACAAGGAAAGGCCATTGTGGTCCGTAGTGTTCCTCCTCTGGATATGCTAATGCACTGTGAAAGTGCACATCATGCCTGGATGGGCCCTGCTGATGAAATACCGCCTGGAGATCTCGCAAAGTGCTAATGTGTCAAAGCGCCCGCAAGCAGAGGGTGAATAATACTGCTTTCTAAAGGTCATGTCCACTGAAGTTAGCTAGGGCGTCTCTCTCGTGGGGGACTGCAGTCCACTCGGAAAAGTTCTGCTGTTCCTTGTAATCTCAAAATCCACTGTTTATTGGGTAGAATCAATAGAGCTGATGAAAGTGTCTTAATTTAGACAGTGGGAAAGAAAAGGACACGTTAAAAGCTTTAAAGCCTTAAAAGTGGCTCTTCGAGTTAGGATGCCTATCTGCTTTCAAGTCTTGCCTACTGCAGTGTTCCCCAAAATGTGTTACCTGTTCTGGGAATTCCCTTACTCCCATTTCCAATCTTCCTTTGTCTCTTTACCTTCTAATGACAGAAACACTTCCACTTCTTGGAATAATTACTAGTAGTTATATATGACCATTTGCCAAGAAAAGTTAGTAGTTATTCTATGTTAGTGGATGGATATTTTTAAAAAGAAAAAACCCCCGAAAACTCCAACTGTTTTATATTTTGTTTTCTATCCTAGATTTTACAGTAATGTTTGGCTCTCTCCTCCTATTTAAAGCTTTAACCATTTTTTTCCTCTTAGGCTTTTAATATTTAATATCTTTCATAAAATATTGTGAGCATGGTGTGTAATTTTTGTACGTTACATTAAATAATAAAATAGGTGTAACTGCCGTATAATTTCAAGTAGCTTACCTATCATTATGCTCTTGCAATTTTATTTGGACTTGGTTATGCTTAAACACTCCCCATAAAATATGTATGTGTAAAACCCACATGTGTTAATATAGTTAAAAATAATCTTCAAATTACTTTTGGCCATGACACAGCATATCAGACTTGTCAGCTATTTTTAGTGTCTTGCAGGACTTTTTTATTCATAGATAACTTGGTCTGAACATAATTATTTATAAAGGTATGTGTCTGTCATGCAGATTGCTTAATTTCAGGCTTAAATCTCTGAGTTCTAGATGATTTGGCCGTGCATTTTTACTACTGTGAGGAAGAGACATTTCCTATTTAGTGAGGAAAAAGTTTATCTCATGACTACACTTACGGGACTGTAGTTTGAAGCAAAGCTCTGCAAGGAGGAAATATTCTTCCTCCTTTTGTTTCCCATTTTGCTTCTTCATGGATAACAGTTCCTTCACCCCACTTGGTTAGTTTAGAAGTTTTGGTTCACCAGAACCTGGTCTGTTGGTCTGTTCTCTAAATGTTTGCTTAAAAAAGGAAAAGATTGAGTCCACTTTTGTGATATTTAAGTAATATTCATTTTTCTGTTCGATCAGTGTTTTCATTGTTAGACATTTAAAGGGTAGATGAGAGTTCATCTTTCAAGCATATACTTCATTGGTTGTTTCTGTGCACCACAATTGTTGCTTATTTAAGTTAGGTGAGTCATTGTCCCGGGTCAGAGTGTTTTGTTTGGCTTTGTTTTTTTTCCATTCCTGATATCTGTTGAAGACTGGTAGGTTGGATAGTTCCAAGTTTGGTCTTATATTTACGCGTTCTTGTCTGTTTCTCTTTGAGGCACTGTTTGTGGTCACTGCACTTCGCCGTTGAAAGTAAGTTTATTCTTAGTCACAAAGAAGGTGCCAGTTGATTTAGCTTCTGTGCAAACTGCAAGGTACCTGACTTCCTGTAGGACAGTCGTTCGTCTTGTCTGGAAATAACAAATATGTAGGTGTCTCCCTTCATAGAACAGAAATGTTAAGACCGGGAAAGACCTCTAAGATCATCTAGTTCAACCATTAACCCAGCACTGACAAGCCCACCACTAAACCATGTCCCTAAGCACCACATCTACACATTTTTTGAATACTTCCAGGGATGGTGATTCAGCCACTTCCCTGGGGAGCCTGTTCCAGTGCCTTACCACCCTTTCAGTGAGAAAATTTTTCCTACTGTCCAGTCTAAACGTCCTCTGGTGCACCTGTTTATCCTTACAGCACAGTTCTCTTAGGTCTGTGCTATGCAAGGTCATTCCTATGATATTTGTCTAGTTTCAGCTGCCAAATTGTGTTTTCAAGACACTTGGGTGCTTATTTAGCATTGCGTGCTCTGTCTTTGAAGTCTCCTGTTAGAAAACCCAGTGGAAAAGCAGCCAGCATCTCCAGTCTCTTATTTCCTACTGCTTCAGAATGTCTGTTCTCCGGCATTTCCAGGGAGCTATGCTGGGTCATGGGTGGCTTAGATCTCATTCCACGTCAGTTCTTCTGAAGGGTTGAGAGTCTGAAGACATGGGAAAGGCTTGAATTTTGTCACTTATTTGCATGTATAAGAATAAAATGTAAAAATCAAATAGAACTGAAACCTCTCTTTCTCCTAGGACTTGATGTTGGAGTCCAGTTCTCATTGAGTGCACTGAGGCATAAAGACAGATAATTCACATTACTTACTGCTTGATATACCAAGAAAGGTGTATCACATGTGACTATGTTTGACCATACCTTTTAATCACATGAAAATTTGTTAAACATGACATTTTGAAATGTTTACAAATTTAGAACAGCAGCAAAGTAAAACCTGACATTGTTTTGTAATAAAAGAAAATAAAGTATCTTGCTAGCAATATCCAGTGTTGCTAGGTATAAAAATATTTTTTTCTGAAATTCTTGTTAAATGCTTCATTGGAAAACATAACAAACTATGCCATTTCATTTCACTTGCTCAGTGTTTGAAGAATGCTGTCTAACAGGAGACCAAATTTGATTTAAAACCCAAAAATTTACAAAAGTGGTACAGACTTGATAACAGTCAGGACAAAGATGCTGAAAATTGTTTGAATTTACAGAAGTAAATTGCAAATAAATACAAAGTAGTGTGGATATACAGGAGGTGAAATTATCATGATGGGTGTACACTTGACTAGCAAGATAGGAAGTCAAAAAAGAATATTTGGATATACTGAAAGTAAGACACTTCTGCCTAACATAGCCCATTTGATCAGCTTAAACATAGTTCAGGAAAAATGTGTTCTCACAATAATTGACTGATCCAACTTCTTAATTGCTCTCCCATGTTATCAAGCGAAGCTATTTGATTATTTACTTGCATGTGGGGTCTTTTCCCCCCTTCATTTCAGCAGCTTCCTCTTTTCCTTCCAGTGTTTTGGTAGTTCAGCAAAGATTATGTGTACACCTGGTAAATTATCTTCCTTCTTCTCTCAGTGTTAGGATTGGGAGTTATTAGGGAAATGCAGTACCTCTCTTTGTTTTGTTAAACAAAAGCCAACATCAGTATTAGGTTTTCCAGACATTCTCCTGAGTTAGCCACAGAAAACATCTTCACTAATTTTCTTCTAGTAATGCAGGCTGGGTGGTTGGATCGGCAGGAGGTGAGACAATAATGTTCCATTTTATATTCAGGTTTATAGTCATGCACAATTAACAGATGAATGATTTTTTAAAGACTAGGTAAGCAATTGCCAGTTACAATTGATACCTTGTATTGATACCTTGTTAATTATCAGCTATGCATCTTTTAAAGAAAATACCATGCCAATTGATAGCCACCTTTTGTTTATAATCATTATTAATATAAAATTCATCTAGTCTGCAGTGGGTATAGAAAGTGATAATCTATGTTAATCAATGATAAATGAAACCTTAATGTTTGGTAAATCTGACAATGATCACCAGAAGTAGTTTCTGAAGGGAACATTTTTTTGAGTAATAATTTTTTCCTAAACATTATTGTTTGAAATTAACTGATGTTAAAGATATTCAGCATTTTTACCTTCTCTTTACTGGGGTTTGTACTACTTTTAATTTTTTATTTTTTTTTTTTTAATTTTTCTCAACTAACCCACTTCTCCAGCGAGTTTTTGGATGGAAAGGAGGAGTGAGATTGGGGTGGTGGTGGAAGGAAGAATAGGATTAAAGCATAATTTTGAGGAAGTATTTTATTTCTAGACTGAACATGATTTTGTCTCCTACGTTAAGCTGCTGCACCTACTTTCCCCATCCTTAGCTTCCTGGAGGGCTCCACCTGAGGCTTGGGTGACCTCCTTGACCACCCTTCACCGCTGACCTCTGAGCTGCCACTCATACCTAGATGTTTGAATGTGTCCTGTCTATGGAAGGTTGTTTTTGTCCCTGCACAGTTTTTTTCCAGCTTCCTTACTTTCTTAGGTGTGAGGAAAATTCTGGTAACATGAAAACAGTAGCAGGTGATAGATTTATGAAGTGTCTAACTCAAAAGTAGCAGGAGGAGTGTGATGATGCTGCATAAGGCCAGAATGGAAATTTTCTGCATTATGGAGGCAAGTGTTCTTTCTATTGAAAGGAGTGCACACCTCAGCAGAGAGTATCAAGGACTGGATTTTTTTTTAATCAAAGAAAGAAAAAAACCCCCAACTTTTGTATTTATGAAGGAGCTTATCAAGAGCAAAACAATTGCACTTGTGTCATTTGCAGATGCTGCTGCTGTGGTGGCAGCACCTGCAATGAAAACAAGGCTTCTCGGCTTTGATACTGCTTTGAAAGTGGTTTGTACTTGACTGTCTAGCATTTAATGCTCTAACAAGAGAAGTGTGTTGGTGGCTTCTGAAGGGCCCAGTGAACATGTTTATTACTGATCTAAACTTATAGAAAAGGAGGTATTTTGAAATTAAAGGAGATGATTTGAAAGAAAGTAGTTCACTGTCACAGTTGGGCAGACCTTATATTGGCTGTTTTCTCAGTGTGATGTCATATAAAAAATTCAGTTTGAAAATAAGTAAACTCGAAAGGAAACCTTAATATTTAACCCACAATGTAAGCAAACATTTCAGTCTGTGACATTATGAGCTTCAGTCCTGTTTCTCATGCGTGAAATGCTCCTTCTGATTTCCTTCACCTTTTCCCTTTTGTGGTATTTTTGCTGGGGAATAACTCTGCAAAATACAGCTAGCGAGAGTCAAAAGAAAAGTCATGACAGAGTAACACAGAAAGCAGGAGAGTAGCAGAGCTTGAGGCTCAGCTTGTGCTCCTGGATTTTAGTGGGTTTTTGTGACAGGTGCAGTTCCCTTGTGTCTCCCGCACAATGTGTTTCCATGCCTTCCCTTCTGTGCCTGTGATGAAGAAGTGAGTTGACGTGCATCTGCCCACTGTTTCAAGATGTACCTTATGAGGAAGGAAGGGCAAGGAGAAAAAAGGTGCCCCTTTTTGTCAACTTTTGATGCCGGTTTGATGCTGCTTGACTTGGGAATCTCTTTAATGATGATACACTATTGTATTGAGGAATGTCCTCATATCTCCTGTGAATGGAAGAATTGTTGTACTTGATTTGTTTGCTGTAGCTGTAAGTTCTGTGGAGTAATGACCTTTCATATGTGGTTTGTAAAGTGCTGTGTTTACTCAAGGTGTCCTGCAGATTGCTGTAAAAAAATAATAGGAGGGTAATGTAGCAGCACTTACCTTTTATTCTTTTCCTGTATCCAGTGTAATAAAACAGTACAATTGTGATTGAAGAAGATAATAAGCTAATGCAGTCTAAATGCTGTTGTTTTTAAGGAAATAGAAGCCAAATATTTAAAGTAAAATATGTTGGTTTTTTTTTTTTTTAATTCTGTGAAGATAGATATGTAAAACTGGCTTTGAAAAATTCTAGTCTTCTACAGGCATTAACTTAATTTTGAGGATGTTTAAAATATTTAGTTAACATGCCCATATAGATCAGTAATATTTCAGGCACATGCTCTTTAAAAGCTCTGTCATAGTTTGCTTCGGATATTTACCAACATAGGAACCAAAATTAGATTGATTGCAAGTGAGCAAAAAGGAAAATATTTTAAAATTTGATCAAGGTTTAGTCATTTTTTTAAATTATCAAAACAGAGGCATTTTTCCCATTTTGAAACTTAGATATTGGGGTTTTCAGTGTTTTTGGCAGTATTTAGTGTTTTTCATGTCTTCATATTACAGACTCAGTTGGTTATATGATAAATTTTGTTTTCACTGGAAAGATGGGATGTGTACAGCTCTGCTGATTCAGAGAAAAGCTGTAAAAATGCTTCTGAGGCACTCTGATTAATTTTTTAAATTTTTTTTAAGTGTCACGATTTTGGGAATTGCAACCTGTGTCTTTTAAAAGATCGAGTTTTGCGATACACAGAGTACCATGTAATGAACAGAGACTGATATTGAGTGTCTGCTGCTGTTCTGTAGTGATGAATCTGCTTATGAATGGCTATGGAAAGTTTAAAGGTTATTATCTCGTGTTTGTTTACTTTGTAAAGATAAGATTTCAGAGAAAATCGAAGGGTGCTGTCTGAAATTCCCAGTCACTGCAGTTCCACGGAGAGCATTGATCCCTTCCTAGAGGTTGCTGGGGACTCATTGTCTCCCTGTTCATTGTAGGCTGCTGCTGAAATCTCCAATATTTCAGGTTTGTGATACTTTTATTGTTGTTTTGGCAGTTTGTCAAAATTAAATGGCTTAACCAAATCAATATGCTGTCTTGCTCGGTAACATCTGCATTTCCATGTCAAGATATTTTGCATTTTGAATGTAGTCACAATGAAACAAGCCACAGTGATTGCACAAAGAGCCTTTTTGCCCTCCGAAGCCCTCAGACCGTAAGGAAACTTTCCGGAAAATAAACTTTACTCTGTTGTGCAATCAGAGCTTCCACCGAGATCGGTGATAATTGCACACATGTGCCTGTGGGTAGGATTCTGTCGGTAAAGAATAGATGCAGCAAGGTCAGAGGCAGAATATAAGCTACAATGACAATGAATTTTACTTAATTTAGAACTACAGTTTGTGTTTTTGGCAGTGTTTGTTGGTGAGACAATTAATTGCATAGTAAAGAATAAATAAACAACTTCCTCTCTGTTGTGATGGCCTCTCTTTCCATGGGGTGACTAAGCTTTTCTCACCAGTTTAAGTTGTGGTGATATGTGCTTTTAGATACATGTTTATCATTAGCTAAAATAACACAGCTGTTAAGAAAAGGTTTATTGCCATACTTGTTCTGCATGCTAAGCACATTCTGTGTACATGTCAAACAAAATGCCAATTTAATCGGCCCCCTCAGAGTTTCCAAAGGAGTGATGATGAAAGTTTGGCAAGTTTACTTGTACCATTCTGTATAAAATCTGCACGGCCATTATCTCCAGACACTTGCAATATGAAAAATGCCAATGGTGTTTTTACAGTCTTAAGAGACTAATAAGCTACAAATGTCAAAACTGTAATGTTGAATTATCTTAAGCATGTATGAATATGGTAATGCAGGTTTTTTTTTAATTTGTGTGGAATTTTTCTTAATAATAATAAATTTAAATAAATAAATTTAAATATTGGCAATGTTTATTTATAGAATGTGTATTTTAATGCTTCACTAGTGTGCTGTGAGGTGGGCAAGGGTATGTGTTTTAGAAAGGCTCTCCGATGCATGGCCCGGGCTTGAGAGGTGGGCTGTCTGTTACCACTCTGCCACATTCTGTGGATATTTGCTTTTTGGTTTGACTTCAGTGACTCTTTGAGCTAGAAAAATCTACCTTACAGGGACTTAGTTGTCACTTGTTCTACTAAGAAGCAACATGAAGCCAAAAAATGCACTTAGTCCTTACTTTAATCTGTTGCACTTGAAAATAATTTGATGCCTCTTTTAATGACAGATGCTCTTTGAGAACTCAAGTTTTTCCACCTTTGTCTGTCACAGTGCTGAATATTTTTGTAACCTGTAAGATGTGTTTTAGTATGCAGAGCTATTTGTACAATTTCTGAATGACCACTGATTTAGTCAAATTAATGTCTGAATTGAGAACTCATGCTATAAGGGAAAATAAAAATTCCTTATTAAACCTAGAAGTCATTAATTTGGTCTCAGTTTGTTTCAAGCAGGAATGTAAAGGGAAGTAAACAGAAGGAAAATGTCTTGGATTAGACACATCTGTCTACATCTTTACCTGACTCCCCAACAATAAACACATCAGACTGGCACATTCATGTTGTCAGACATACCATACTGTGGTGAAAAGCTGTCTATCTGTTGCAGAATAGATCGAGCCCAGTGCAAATGGTCATGATGATCCCCTATTTCTGTTTCTGCTGTCAGTTTACTTTTTGCTTCATTTATCTATCCAGCCTCTGAGCCACACTGGTATAGGAGCTACAGCTTTCCACAAAATAAAACTTTCTTTTTTTTTCCAGGCAACATCTAAAGTATTTAATAATACGCTTTATAATTTTCCTTTTTACTTGACATCAGATGACAGTTTGAAGAGCTCAGGCTGAGGGAAAGGGAAATTCAGGCTAACATTTTTCACAAGACTCTATTTTGGGCATCAGCTCTGGGTGCCAAGCTTCAGAGGGAGGCTTTGACTTAAAGAGAAATCCTGTGCTCTTACCTTGTGCTCACTCAGGTTTGAACTATAGGATTCAGCACCTCTTGTCAGGCTTTAAATCTTTCAGACCATGTACCCCAGTTTAGTGACTCTTTTTGATAAACTGACTTACATAGGCTGCCAGAGGTCAAATGAACCCACTCAGAATCGAGCAAAGCAAAGAGTTGTCTGAGTGCCCAGTTTTGTGTTTAACTTGCAAGACTGTCTTCTTGGGCCTCTCAGAAAATCTCTTCTTTAATGACAAGCCAGAAAATCTTTTAACCAGACCTGAACTAAACATTTATATCCCCCTTTTTAATTCCTTCCAGACTAACAGTAATCTTTAAACACTGTTTTTCATATATGAGTTTCCTAGATTTGCTGGCTTTTTTTTAATTTGTTTTAATGCATCATTTATTCAATCTAAATAAGTATTTGAAAAATAAGGAGTATTTGAAAAACCATGGATAATTTAGTTGACATGATTACATGTTTATGCCAATGTATCTCTAATGAGTTAAGTTTTTCTGTCATAAGTGAGGAATAGCTTGATCGGGTTTACTGAGTTCACAGGACAGCCAGTGTACTTCCATGATACACCCATGAAGTGCATGATACTTCTGTGGAGCCAGATGCAAATGTTTCCATTACAGGGTAAAGGGGAGCAATAACTGATCTTCATGCTTAATTTTTATATTTCTTTTTTGTTATTCCCTGATCAGATAATTTCTCAAGGAGCTTGCAAAGCCAGCAAAAACTAGCTATATTATTCTCAAGGAAAAAGTAGCTTATTGATATTTCAATTGTCAGTCCTCCAAATGTATGGAACTAGTTTTCTCTGTGTACCACACTTCTGCTAACAGGAATTAACTACCTTCTCACCCATCATGAAAATTATTGATATCAATCCACATAAGCACAGTAGTCAAGAGATGCAAAACCTTTACCCTGTTTTGTTCTCTCATCCCTTCCTTAAATGTTACCAGGATCTGTGTGCTTATTGTAAAGATTTTCTTTGAAAATTCAACTTATGCACAGTTTGAAATAGGTCAATTTGTTTTCAATTACTAGGTGCTTTTCCATTCACATGGGATTAAAATCTTTCCTCTTGGAAGTTACGACTGAAAATTAGTTGACCAGGGGTGGCTATTAAAACAAACAAACAAACAAAAAAGCAAAAAATTAAAAGAAAATAAAAAATAATGAACTTCAAATTACTGGATTTAGCAGAGCTGAGATGACAGTATCCTGTTAAGACCACAGGATGAAACAAAACCTTGTTCAAGCAGGTGTCGGAAGCTTGCACTTTCCTGTAGTGTATCTTAGCTTTAAGATATTTTTACTTGTTTGGTGGAAGCTTTTTTTTGTTGTAGTAATGATAAGCAGATGTGACCTGGGAAGTGGGGACATTACAAGCAATTAAATAGTGAGAGTAAAAGAAAAAAACCCACATTTTATACTTGTGTAACTAATGGATATGTGACTCTGTGTTGTATTGTAAGCTTGAATTCTGACTGCTGGTACCAGTCAAGTACAGTTGTATTATTGTAGTTTGGAAATGTGAAATGTGTGTGCTTTTAGTTACCTGGCAGTGTTGCGTTTTGATGAAGAAACCAGTTGTTTGCTCTTGCTGTTTACTGCAGGAAAAGAGAGCTGATGTCTTAGCAGGGAGAAAAATAACAAGAGGGAATGTGGAAAAATATTTTAGGTATTGCTGTATGTGTTAGCATGGGTGTTTGAGGTCAGTATCACTCAAGCAGTTGGCTGGATAGATGCTGGAGTGATATTTTTCTGCTCACAAACAACTTCTTTTGAAACTGTTTAATCACATCACCCATAGGTATCTACAGGTTTTCTCTGCAGAAATATTTACAAAGATGAATGATTTAAGACTGCCTATAAGAAGACATTTCACAGCCAAGACATATCATGCTCTCAGGCACATGATGTGTTTCTTGGGGTTGACTGGTGCAGGGCCAGGAGTTGGACTGGATGATCTTTTTGTCTCCCTTCCAGCTCAGGATACTCTTAAGATACTATGATCCTATAGGCATACTTGCTAGTGGATATAATCATGTGCGTGCATTTCTATGCTACTTTTACGTTGATACTAGTGATTTTCCCTTTCTGCCAGTAGTGGGTTTGCAAAGTTGCAGGCAGCCAGTTGCATAGTGCCATATAACGCATTCCTCTAAAAAAGACTTGTATAGAGAAAGGTCTTGATCTTGTCTGGGAAGGGGATAAAGACCTCTTCTGCAGAACATGGTGATTCATCTCGCTGTGCTCAGTGAAGCCAGCCAGACAGCCAGCAGGAAGCTGTTGAGCTGCTGAAACTTTCATGCATAAGCTCTCAGCTCCAAAAAATACTTTGCTGCTCCTTGATTGGGGTGGTGTTGTTCTTAGTCATCAGAGCCCAGGATGTCACCACGCACCTCTGCCATGTGTGTAAGAACACAACTTAGTGCTGGGGGAAAAACTAGTTGAAACATAGGTTTTGTTTAAGTGTCGGGAAGTCATTAGTCATTCTTACTACCGCTGACTGCGAAGTGTCATAATGTAGTATCCATTTCTTTTGAAAACCTTCTCCATTGCTTAAAAGTCTCCCCTGTTGACCTACAGTGAAAAGCAGCTGTTAAAGACATCAAAGATTTTTGTCCTCTGGTAGGAAAAAACCGGTGTCAGTTCAAGGAGGAGATGATGTTTTTGGCAGGTGAAAGAGGCTACTAAAAGCTTCTGGGGCTTCTGTGCTTGGTAAGTTCTGCCAGGAGCACTGAAGTTTTCCTTCTTGCATTTCAGCTGAGGAAAGTTGAAGAAGTTGAATTTGTGCACGTGCACTTAGAGATGGCCTATCAGAAACCTAAGGTTAAAAAAAAAAGGTTTCTAGGAGTGCCATGTGATCTTTCTGTGGACCAGTGTACAATGACTGTAAGCCCCAATTTCAACACTAGGGAGCATCTAATAACACATTACAACATCCCATGACCCTGGAGTATGTGACAAGCATTAAAGCACGTCTGTGATGCTTATTGTCCTGCTTTCTGTAGCTAGTTAAGAAGTGCATCAGCTGCAACACTTCTTGATAGTGATAGGTGCAGTCTGCCAGTAGACGGTCTCTCTTTCTTCAGTAGATAGAGCTCTATGAGCTGCTTTGGGAAGTCCAGAGATAGAATCATTAACATAATGCCTAAATTAGATCCTAGATCTTCAAAACAGTTGCTTTCATGACACAGACTTCATCTGAGGTGAATGTCTTCGCAGAGCTGATGGGAACAAGGGCCATCTGCTTCTTCGCTTGTCCTCTCATGTGGCATAAAGTACCTCACATATGATTTAGAGAAACTCAAATATGAGACAAATCATACTGCACGTGTGAAGATGTTGAACCAAGTTTTTGTGGTAAAGAAGTGTCAGGTGACTCAATTCTCATTAGTTTCTAATCCGTGCGGTTGTTACTAAGAACATATGAGTCTGGACAGCCCGTATCTTGGAGCTTGGTCTTTCGTGGGCCTGTTTGGAAGGGAGGATAGGGGTGCCTGGATGGCTGTAATTGCAGGGAAGTGTAATCTCAGATACTCCTCAGTGAGAGAAGAAGCAAAAAAGCCTTCTTGGGATTTGTGATCTCCATAGGTTGGCTCTGACAAGAATGCCACAAGCTGTCTTCTATTTTTGGTAAGCCCCCCAAGTACCAGTGAATGCTTGAAAGCATGCATTTCATGTCTGAAAGTCCAAGAGAGAGACCTTCTCAGGATTTGCGTTCTGCTTCAGGTTTCTGTTATTTCAGTGGTGACCCTGAAAAACCACCATTTCATAAGCAGAGAGCAGACACCTGCTCCACATCTGTTCCTTCCTTTCATCTGCCTTCTGAAGCTCTTCTCATGTTGTTACAGTTATCTGTCTTTTGTGTTTCTTGCCAAAAATTTAGGGTTCTCAGTTGTCATTTCAGAAGACAAAAGGAATAGCGAAAAATCTTCTGTGACTAGCAGGGTAATGTTAGTTGTGGCTTTTGATGGTATTACTTCTACTGCAGAGCATCTTACAGCCTCAGGCATTTGGATAATTTTGACTTCTCTCCTGAGCTCTCCAACCATTTCTATATTCTGCTGGAGCATCGGAGAGGCAGATGGGCAGTGCTGTGTCTTCCTAAGATCTGGCTTAGCTGCAGTTTATGTAAGAGAAATGTATTTTTTTCTTCTTCCTCACCCTCAACTCCTTCTGTAAGTGTAATATTAGAAAGAAAAAAACTAGTAACAGGTTTAGAGGATTCAGTTCTTATAGCTTTGCAAAATATTTGTTGAAAGTATCAAAGATGCAAACAATTTCCTAGGTATCGTAGGGGTATCTTTAAAATTTAACTTCAAAAGCGATTTTGTCAGGATTCATTGCTTTGTAATCCATAATCCAGTTGAAAATCTAGTAGCACTTGCCTGTGTGGAAAGGAGAAAGTCTTTTTTGACTTTGTCATGGCTAGTAAAAAGTGATGCAAACCACAGCAATGCATTCTAAACGTCTCGAGACTTCAGTTCCTCTGTAGTTCTCACTGATTGACCTCAGCCCTGGGCATTTAGTGGGTATTAGGTGAGGGGTTTAATGCATCTGAAGGATATGTAAAACTGAGCTCTGTAAAGGTGCTTTTGTTTCTGGATTGTTCCATGTTTGACAGAGTAGATGCTCTGCAATGAACTACTCTGTTTTCTGACAGTAGTTTTTTGAGCAGGCATAAATTAAATGAATACAGTGCAAAACAGAATCCCATCAAACTGATTTTGAACTTCCAAGAAATAGTGTTTGATAACGCATAGATGCTCATGTACATAAATTGTCTTAATAAAAATAAGATAAGATAAAATAAGTATGGTATTAATTTTAATGAGGTAATCTGCAGCAGTGTCTTTAGTTAACCAGAAGTATGTAGCCTTAATTTCAAATTGAAAAAGTAATAAAGCTGAAGGGTAGTGTACTCTTGTCCATTGGGTTTTGATGGCAAATATATCTGAAAGATGTGATATTCTGTGATGTCAGGATTACTTTAAAGGGAAAAAAAAAAAAGCAGCATGGGACTGACCTCTTGTGCAGTCATCACTTTGCCACATGAATCAAGAGTGCCAGGCAGCCATGTGGGAAATGTTTTTGGAACATTCTGGGGGTTGAAAACTTAGAATTATCTGTGTTGTCTTCCAGAGGTCTTTTAGTTTAAGACTAAAAAATGGGACCATATGCAGTGGCAGAGTGAGAGCAGTGCTGGGGTATTATTTTTATATGTTAGCATATGAAAATGAACATGAAGCTGGAAATCTCATTATTCCAGTAGTTTCTGAATGTTGGAAGTTCATCAAACAGTGTCTGTGAATGGGAGAAGAAAGAAAATTAAATGGGTGTTACAGCTCTCTTTTTATTTCATGTGAGAATGAACGGCAGCCATGAAAAATCCAAATTTCTGGAAAAGAAAGAATGTTTATTATAGAGAGCTTCTAGCAGCTGAACAAAACAAACACCTGGTAGCCTATACAAGGAAGGTTAATTAAACCAAGTTTTTTGTGTTTATCTAAAATGGCCAGGATGAGTTCAGACATGACTTAGCTTTCTAGAGTTTCTTCCCTTGTTTGGGAATGCCCCCTGATTCAGGCCTGGGTTTTAGTTGCATGTATCTTTACTTTGGTAGCTACGACTTCCAGTGACTACAGTGACCCTAGCAACTTCTTCCAAGACAGGATGTTGTCTGATTGAAAGGACAGGAGGCAGCTGAACAGGATTTTGCATGCCTTTTAATTCTGCCAAAACCTGCGTTAGCGCAGACATTCCAGGATCTGAAGGGTGTGTTCCGTTCATGAACTGTCCTGGATCTTCAAGGATGTCCCTTTATCCATCTGTGAAATTATTTGTTTCAGTTCTTCGTTGGTTGTTTTTGCTGGTTGTAAGCAAAACAGTGGAGCATGACAGGGGTGCCAGAGACTGCCCTGGCTCCCTATAAGTGCTCACCATGGGCCACTATGTGGCTGTTTCCCTGTATCATACATTCTAACACCTGGATGAGTTAACTGTTTGTAATTATATGACACGTAACACTAGTTTTCTTTTGTAGGAAACAGTAGTCATTATAGAAATGAGTCACAGTCCCATGAATGGCAGTGCTCAACAGCTTTTCAAATATTAGAGCTTATATAGTGGAAAGGAAAAAGCCTGGTTCAGAACCTAAAGAGGGAGAGCAGTACCAAAACAGTGATAAGCTAAACAAAAAATTAGGAAGGACAGGTTGGAAGGTAAATGTAGGAAAGGCACATGAATCACTGAGTTGATGAGAATGACAGACTCTGTGTCATAGCAAATGCCTGCTCCACGAACAAAAGAATTAACAAGGTAGTAAATGTTGTAAACACATCTTATATAAGACCTAGTGTTTCACATTAAAGAAAGGCTTATTATGATTGCTGTAATGACATTGGCATGAAGAAGAAAGGGATTTTTGAATAAAATTTTTGTCCAATGCTTTAGTGCCACAAGAAGAGACGTGACTGAAAAAAAAAAAAGCATTTAATTTTGGAGGAAAAATTTGACTCATTCCCTGAAAAAATTGCTATGGTGATAGCAAATTAAGCGTACAGAGTATTTGGGTTATTTATAAAGTCGAAGAGACAGGTCACTCCAAACTGTAGAGAATAATAAAGATTAAAATGCTATAACATTAATTTTCCAAGTGTAAGCACTGTAGTGTGTGATAAGAAGAAGCTGCATGATGAGATTAAGCCTTACAAAGCTCTACGATAACTAATGCAACCAGTAGGAAAGGCTACTGTTTACTGTTAGACCATTTTTATTAATAGATATTAAAATATTGGTTGTTTCAGGTGAATGAATCTGTCTTGCATTAGCTGAGACACTTGTCACAGTTTACCAAATTCTGTGTAAGCATAAATAAACAAACCCAATCAGTCAAGATCACTGCATCACAAAATATGCTTTATTTTGGCAAGTCTACTTAGTTTTAATTACATATGGTCTCAAAGTGAACCCTGAGGTCTAAAAACCTTAAGAAAAATTTGAATTGGAGTTTAGACTTCACAGATTTTATTTTCTTAGTTAGAAAATGCTTCCAGACTTTGGCCTGTGCCACATATTTATTCATGAGAAAGCAACAACCCTTTTATATTAGGTGTTATATAAACATGTGTCAAAGACCCAGCATTATTTTTTACTGAGCTGCAAATAACATGTGCAGTTTGGAGTCAGTTTTTCTATTTACTGAATGCTGCTGGCATGCTGATCCCCAAGCTGAATAGGCAAGAGAGGGTCTGCAATGAGAGGAGCACACAAGCTTCCAACAAAGGGGAAAAATGGCCGAAAAACACTCGGCCGGCTTTTTACTCTTTCTTGGCTTCTGGTTGAAAGAGGCTGTGTATGAGACGCTCTCTTTAACATGTAATTCCTTTAAGGGAAGCATTATTATTTGGTGGCCCTTGAAAGTGCTGGGAGGAGTTCACCATGTGTCTGCAAGGGCATCCTTCCAGAGATCCCTGCAGCAGTAAAGCCCTCCCACTCCTTGGTTTCTGGTGGGAATGCATGGCTCATTGACCTTTCATTTCAGGGAGTTCCTGTGTTATACTCTAAGCTTCTGGAACTCTTCAGTAGTCTCAAATAGGAGTGATTGCCTTCATAAGCAGATTTTGTAAATATAGGTCCTAACCAGCATTGTAGACTATTTTCCTTCAAGGAACAAGTAAAACGTGCTAAGGCTGTGCATAGAATTTAAAAAAGAGAATTTTGAATCTGATGTAGGATTTCCTGGGGGAATATGCCTTGAAAAACCTCAGAATTTGGATCTAATTTATAGCAAAACAAAAAATATCTCAGGAAAGATAGTTATCAACACACATGAACCCAGCTCGTAAAAGTGGTTATAGTTTGCCATTTTTTCCTGTTTATTTTGGATTTTTTCCCGATCTGGAGTAGATCAATGGAATTTATGCAGCTTTAGTGCTTTTTGTACTAATTGTGCAAAGCTGGTTAAACTTTTTTGTCGTAGCATAATGGTGATGGCATTGACAGTAAGTACAAATGAGGAAGCAGGTAAGAGTTTTTAAAACACCAAGTTAAAGTAATCACAGTGTAAACATGTAGTTTACTGGAATAATCAAATGGTTTTTCAGTCTGATGGATTTTTCGTGCTGATTGCATTAACCTTTCTTCCAAATGTAGGTGGGATAGCCTCGTCCCTGTCTCGGTAGTCGTCTTTTATGGTTCTACATGATCAATTACTTGTTAACTTACTCAGAAGCCAGTAATTTGTAATGTTACTCCCTTGAAAGCTGTCTGTGATCTCTTTTTCTGAGAACATTTGGCACTATTTTTTTGTACTGTCTTTTCAGAGAATACACTTTTGTAAAAGGTAGTTGGAAAAATTTTGCTGATTTCCCATTTATCGCTTGTGCTGTAGTTTCCAGGAAATGAGATGGGTACTATGGGTTTGTATGATGCTCGATCTTTTTCCTCGGTTTTCTGTTATATGATGTAGTTTCATATTCAGATTCTAAACAGTAAAATAATACCAGGCTTTTTAAGATCACCCTCCTGCTCACTGGAAGGAGGTAGGGTAAAAGTCTTCTGCATGCATAGAAGTGAACAGAGAATTTTCAGCACATCAAGTTCATATTTTCTAATGTTTGCTTTTTAATCCTCAGTGCATTCCTGAATCAGAGTTTAGTGATGGGGAAAAACTTCTATGTGTGTTGTTAAAGATAAATTATATTTCTCTTCCTAGGAAGGAGGCATTCAGTAGCTTGACATTTCCTCTGCCATGTAGATTTGGTTGGTTCGTTTAATAGAGCACTTAAGTGATTTTTTTATGCATTGGGATTTTCTCCAGCATTGAAGATGATTTTGTTCAATTGGTTTCTTAAACATTTGAAAACTGGAATAAGAAAGGCAGCATTGTTTAGAGTTCTGGCTGGGATTTAAAAAACAGGAAGAACTCATAGCGTTCCTTATTAAATTTAATTAATTGCTGCTTGTGGGCAATATGGCTGAGTTATTGTTGCAGTGAGACCAATAACTAACATAATTTGAAGTTCTATATGTTCAGACCTCAGTTAGAGCTTTGCCTAAGAGTAGTTTGATTTCTTAATTAAAAAATGTTTTTCTTTTATTTCCAAAATGGCATTGAAGAGCATCTCATTTGTAGATTTATAAAGCTTTTGGTGTTTCTGTTGGCTAAATCTTCTGCAAGAATTTAGTCAGGTTTATTGGCAGTTAAAAAAATCTTACTATTTGGTACCTTCTTAATAGTGAGATATGTGCTGCTAATTTGATCTCAGTCTGTTTTCTGTTGCACAGATGTTCACATTACAAAAATCGTTATTGTCTACCAGTAATCAGTGCTCCTATTGGAAAAGCCAATATAGGAGTGGGGAACTAAATGAGTGTCTGAAGTCTCATCTTATTCTAGAGACAGTCTTTCCAAGTGAGCAATAAAGGGGACTGCATGAGGAAACACATCTTTGGTGCATCTGAGATGTCTGTTCTACGGCTAAAGGGAATACTCCAGCCTGACCATTCACTTGCTCAGCACCAAGCCTTTATGCATGGAATAATTATTTTTAATGAATAGCATGGGGAGTTAAATGCTTATGACTTAGTTATTTCTCAAGTGAACTGAAAGTCTGTTTCCATAGTGAATGTGAAGTAGTAATTTTTGATAAGATTTTGAAGAAATGTAGTTGTGCAAACCTTTTTATGCTCAGATGAAACATACCAACCATTTTAGAAAGGTTAGTGTTTGATTATGAGACAATAAAGCTTAGGAGTTTGTTCTGATCCTTGTCTGAAAATTGAAGTAAATAGACACAATGGCTACCCTAAGTATTAATGTATTTAGGTATGTAAGCTTGGAAAATATATAAAATGAAACATGTACTGATTTCTTCAAGCTCAGTCCTCATTGTATAAGGTGTGCTCTGGAGTTTACATACAAAATTATGAAATGAATGTGGTTCCCCTAGATAAAATTCTGGTCAGAATGAAGTTTTTCGTGAAATTCCCATTGAATGAGATGGATGCAGAATTTCACTGACACATGGGGCGCTTGAAATCCAGTGAAAGGTTAAAAAAGAAACCAAACTCCTAATTAATATTTGAAAAGTATATAATGTGTCTCATAAACTTCATATCCTTATTAAAATAAGATATATTTACTCTTCTTCAAACTAAGTCACGTTTCCCTTCAGACAATATTACTAAGTTAAAATAATGCTCACTGTGTACAGAAAAACAATTGATAATGCACTAATAAACACCCCTCCAATCTGACAAGCTTTCTATGTCCATTTATGTTTTCTTTGACAGAATATAATCAGTCTTTTTGCACAAAGTATTAAAAGTGTTAGTCCTAAATAGATGAGCTCTTCATATTATTCCCATTCAAGGAACCACATTTTGTAAAACAAAAGCCTTTCTTGTATTTAGTTTTAAAGTGACTTGGCAACATAGATTTTTGGTTTTAGTTTGTGCTACATGATGACTCAAAAAAACCTTTAAAACCAAGGTGGAGGTGCTTCCCCTGTTATTTTCTTGTTCTGATGAAGTCAGAGCTATCAGCTCTCATACTGTGCGCAAAGGGGTTATCCAGAAGTGTAACCCCTGTCACTAAGACTGCAGCACTGAAAGAAATCTCTTACAGCTTGATCCTAAGCTCTGGACTTAAACACTCCCTGAGACAAATAGCAAGCCCTGCTGCCAGTTTGCCCTGGACAGGCAGGGAGGAGTTGCCTGCCTGTCAGACCTTCAGCTTCACAGTCACCACTATCTGAGACAGATACGCTTTGAGCCTGAAAATCATTAATCCTTATCGCTCTTAAGGAGGATAGAGCAGTGGGCAGAGCTGTGTCCAGCTGGAACTCAATTACTATAGTATAGTTGTAACTCATGCTTGGGAAAGGAGCTGCTGTTCCAAAAGTGGTCCCACTGGTATCTGGACCAAACCGACAGAGAGACCTGTGTGAGGCCACGAAGACTAATGAAGGGTGCAAACCATTTTGCACTCTTTGGGTGATGGAGCTGGCTGTGGGAGGGGGCCCTGGCTCCCTTTCACTTCTGCTGAGTGTACAGCTGCTGTGAGGGTGGGGGGAGAAAGTCATCACTTATTTTCTCTCTGTTTTCTCAATGAAAGGTTAAAAAAAGTTTCTTAGCCCAAAAAGAGAAACAAAAGAGGCTGAAGCTTTCTGTTTTGGTTCTTTCATATTTTAATAAGAGTTTTTTTGAGTTGGCTTATTTTTTAATAGCCAAACTTCATTTTTCCTGCTTATGTGGAGAGAGCAGTCTGTCTCAGTAGAGAGGAAAATGCAGCAGCATTTGCTAACAGCATTTGTTAGCAGTTGCTAACAAGGCTAGAAAGCAGTGCTCATTACGATAGTTTCTGCCGTTACTGCTGCTTGGGGAAATAGCTTTTACTGGGGATTGTCCTGTCTTTTTTGATAAAAGGCATTTTCCTTGGTAGTATTTTAGCAGTTTTCTGTTACAAACCGTTTTGGTTTGGTTCTTTCTCTCCATTCTTGCCTTACCTTCATCTCTGCTACTCATTTCTTTCATAATTTATCTAAAACAGGCTTTCCACAAACCCTGGGAGATCATACCCTTCAAAGCAGAATTGTATTTCTTAACTCTCGTACTCCTCCTGGAGAGCTGTCAGGAGGTGGTTTTACATTTGGAGCAAAGATGGCTTGTTTCACCTCAGCAAGTATTTTTAGTTAAGCATTTTTCCTCTAGGCAATTTCAGATGGTCTCTACGGGATCTTTAGTAACATACTTACTAGTATGTTTTATTTTGAGTTGTTATTTGTAGTTTTGCTATAATTTGGAGATAGCCAGAGGCTGTACCTTCTGTAAGAAAAATATTTTCATCCTCCTTAACATGAAGGAACTTGGTCTGCTGACTGCATTTGACTTAATGTCATGAGCTTAAAGACTAACCCGAAAGCTGTTAATTAGACCTCTGGTTTAAAACAACAAGGGCATAATTCACAAGTCAAATTTAGGTGGCAGTATTAGGTAGTTAGCAACTGGGCTTAATAGACTCTGCTATTGAATGTTTGGTTATGACTTTCCTAGTTGATAAAATTTGTTTGAGATTTTTTGGGTTTTATTCCTCACATTTGCAAAGAATTGCTTAGCTACGAGCTCTAAAAGCCCAATCAATCAGTTTCTTAAAAATATGTCTAATAAGGTAGTGATAAGTTTTTCTGTGTGCTAAAATTTATTTTTGGCCTTGTGTTAGGAGCAAAGAAGGTTAGCAAGGCAACTTTTCCCTTTCAGCATCCTCCTATCTCCTGTTTCTGGCAGATGATAAAATGTTTAAGGCATGCTTTTGTTCTAGCTGCTGTCCTAGTCACACTCTGTTCTCCCAGTGTGACTGGGTTGGGCAGCACAGTACAAGGCACAGAGTCACTGTGGGTGACTGGCTTTGGTCAGTAAGGCAGGCACACCTGCTCCTTCGGTGAAGCTCTGCCTGCAATAGCAGAACTCTCTCGTGACTTACCTCATGAGAAGGCAGCTTAAGAAGAGTATTTCCCCTTTCTTTTGACAAGCTGTGGAGGATTCTGTTCCCCCCACTTTTCTGACTGGAATAAATTCACATATTGAAATTTTGAAATTTGTCTTTGGTTAGTGGACTCTGCAGTAATTTTGTTGTCATGCTGACACCACGGAATCCTGACATCTGTGTCTGCCTTCACCCTACAAGCAGGCAGGAACTGTCAAGCATACATTGTTTCCTATTCCTGTGCTGTAAGAGTGGAAGATGCAGTGCCTGTGAGGTGGTAGTAACCACAGTGGTCTTGATGATGGCTACTGAAAGTGCTTTGAGGATGCTCTTGAGATTGTTTTACATCCTCATCCATTGGGAACAAAGAACCACACTCTTGCCACATTAAATTAGTGTTAAAAATTCTTTTGCATAGTCTTGTAATAGCTTACATTAGTGTTACAATACATCAGTGTTGTTCCTTGTATGTTATTTCTTCTGGGAAACATCTCCAGGGAAGCCCGCTCCTCTGAGGTTTGAAGATCTCCTTGAATGTCCCAACTAGACAGGAACAGGCTTTTAAACTCAGAGATTTCAAATCTTCCACATACATATTTTACAAAAACAAGGAAATGCATCAGATTTAATTGTAAACAGCTCATGCACTCTGTCTGCATGTTTGGGTAGGTTATGTGTGTTCATATGAGTGTAATGTCTTGGTCACTACCTAGCTTACTGTCTAAGGATTTACACTCATATTCTTGGCATTCATTTTTCTGTAATATTAATGAAAGCTTTAGCTGTTAAGGGGAATATTTCTTGTAGAAGTTTTCCATGGAAGCTTTGCTAACCTTCAGGCTTCCAAAAGTGAAAAGGGAATGTCTGTGTGAACTATGCACATGCACAAAATGTAAAACAACTGTATGTAATCTAACTACTGCTCTTTATTAAATATTTGCTATTGTATGATTGTTTTTAGCTGCATATCACTTCACATGTCTTTAACTTTTGGACTGAAGTTTTCCATGCTGGCTGCCTACATTCCGATGTGTTTTAGTCAAAATGGCTCCACAGTTTACAATAATGGGGTTAATATAACACATATTTTGCATTTGTGAAAAGGAAGTGCTCTGGCAAACTTTTCTTCAGAAGATTACGGTCTTTGCTTGTTTAAAAATTTTGGAGTAATTTGTTTTTTCCTTAACTTTCCATTGCTACCAAAAAATAATAGTAAAGCATGCCTTGTCTCGCATAAGTGCACCCACATCTAAGTGATGCAATGAAGAACTCTCTTAAAAGCCCCTGAGGGGGCACATGGTTCTCCTGTCAGAGCAGGATCTGAACAGAGTAGGTAA
Organism: Xenops minutus; assembly: GCA_035221455.1. NCBI lineage: Eukaryota > Metazoa > Chordata > Aves > Passeriformes > Furnariidae > Xenops > Xenops minutus. The sequence goes on along the minus strand of JAWWEE010000074.1, from coordinate 97,435,289 downwards.
CCAAGACTGAGGTTGTACGTTGAGGACAAGGAGGAAAGGCAGTATCAGACATGCATATTTCATTTCTGAAGGCATTTTTATCCTGCACTGTGAGAAACACATAATTTCTGTAAAATAAATGCTGTACTGAGGAGTACTGGGAGGACAAAATCAGTATGAAGAGGTCTGAGCTTCTGGACTGCTGAACTCCCTTAAAACCAGGACTTGGGTTGTCTTGAATTCTGCTGCAACACCTGTCAGCTTGATTAGCTTAGTGCATATTCCCAAGTAGACTGGGGACGACATGATCATTTTTAGGAACTTGATTTGAAAATCTTAATAATGTTCTCTGTACTGTGTCGTCGAGAATTTGATCAGAAAAGGAAATGTTTTGTCACGCTTTTATCAACATGGTGCTGATGTGGCTCTACTCCTTGAGGGTATCAGACCCAATGGAGAAATTTTGCAAGCCTTATCAGACTCAAACTAGAAAGGCCACCTTTTTAGCTTTTTCTGTTTCTTGAATGTGTGTGTATTATTTTTAGCCACATTTTAGAAAAGAGTGATTTCTTAATTTTTTTTTTTAATCAATTAACTGCATTCTCTTGAGTATACAAGGATCTGGGTAGAAATAGAGGAAAAATTTCTTTGCATTTACCTATCTCTAAAATTATTTGAGTAAGATTTTATAGTTTTGTTGTATAGGGCTTTTTACACTTAAAAATGAGTTAATATTCTGGCAACTAAATGAAGAATATTAATTCCACATACTTAAGCATCATTATATCTGCTTGGGGTGTTGGGTTTTAGAACTAATTGAGCAAATAAATTCTGTTCAAAGAAGTTCTATGAAGAAATGGAAATTTAAATAGTGCTTTTCACTGCTTAAGAAAAACAAAAAATGTTATTTGCCTTTGATGGTGCAGCAAGTCTGCATGTGCTCCCCATCCCTTCTTGTACCCCTTTTGGGAGAAACCCAGCATGGTTAATGTGTTGGGATGCAGCACAATTAATATACATTAAGAAAAACAACATGGAAGAGTGTTGCCAGTCAGTATGAGTTCAAAAACACTTTGTGTTCTTGATTTGCTGAAAATAGTTTGTTTACAAATTTAGGCCCAGATCTGACAGTTGGGCATCCCACGTGAATACACCAGCAACACGCAGCATCATACATTGAGAAGATGCAGGCAAAAGAAAGCAGGGTTGGTTCTGAAATGCTGTAATCATCATGTGAGGATTTGACCAAGTGCCTTGTACTGTGTTGCAGGTTGTGCTCCATATCTAGGTGGATGTCTTTGGGCTGGGCTCCAGAAACATCAGGTCCCTATCACATGGAGCCTTCCTGGTGGGAGTGGGTAGAACTGGATCAGGGACTGGATCTCACCTGTGTTTGCCACTTGGGTGTTGGGGACCAGGAAGGGCTTGCTCATACAGCTAGCTCCACCAGCCTCAAGGAAGTTGACATGTAAGTTGATTTCAGGCAAGGTAGTGCTTCAGGGGCTAAAAAAGCAATCCCATTTATGAACATTTGTACTGTTACAGCTGTGTTAGCATATTCACTGGCACAGCGATTCTGTTAGAAAGGAGCGAAAGGATTGTACCCTAAAGCGTTGTTATGGTGCTGGCGAAAGCTGCTGCTATCAGTCTGGCCTGTGCTGCCCATGTGTGTTCTTGACGTCTGTCTTCAAATCCCTCAAATGGCTGAACCCAGATCAGGTTCAGGATAGTTACAGGATAAAGACTGATGTGAGCAATAAAGTATTTAAGTAGCCAGAATACTGCATGAAACACTGGGGTTTGTTTAAAAGTTGGAAAGTTCCCTTGTGTACCAGCTGCCTCTTCCAGTATTGTTTTCTTAATTTTTAGTAGCATTCTTCGGACTTCGGAGGGCCCTGATTTTATTGAGGGAAATAGTAGCACAGTCAAGCTTATGATACCTCATGACTTCAGAGAAGATTGTTTCAGCAGTTTTATTAGTAATGGCCTCTTAAAGCACTATGGAAAATGAAGTAGCAGCAGTCCTGTGAAAGAGACCTCAAGAACTACCACCACCTTTCTCATTCACTGAAAAAGTCAAGTTTTGGTCTAATGAAAATTTTTTAAAATAAAAGCCTCAAACTTGACTGCAATGAGCTGACACAGGCAGTACAGTAACAATGATAAACTTTATAAAGCAAATTGTCTCTTATTAATGTGCTGCAAAGCACTCTGGAGATTCTCAGTGCTCAAATTAAGCTATAAAAGATAATGGAAGAGCTTATAAAGTTTCAGCACAGTGAATGATTTCATGACAATGGCGTTGTTTATTTTAATGATGTGAGCAGAGGGCATTTGCCCAACATCTTCAGCATTCCCAAGGGGAATAGGTGCAGCAGTTACATTTTACAGTTTCACTGTCATTACAGAGTTATGCTTTTTTTTTTTTTTTTTTTTTTTTTTTTTTTTTGCAGCTGTGTTACAGTGTACTTTATGGATTGTAAGTAACTTTTGAAGTTAAAACCTTCAGTAGGGAAACTGAAAGTTTACTGTTGCTCTGATTCAACTGGTTGCAGAAATAAATGCATTTATTTACATAGTACACTTGGAAAATAGTTGAGGGCCATGACTTTTTAGTGACATCCATAATCTTAATCTAGTTCTTTATGGACCACATGACTATTACAAGTAATGATGTTTTACTGATGAGCTTGTCCAAGGAGCCAAGAACTAGTTGTAAATAGAGGCAATGAGTGGAGGATCCATCTCAGATGATCTTTTTGCGTTCCCAAACCCAAGTATAAGCAAGTATTTTTTGTCAGTGCTGTGGCTGACAGCCACCTTGTGCTGTCCCCTCCCCTGGCCACCCAGCCTTAACTTCCGTGTGCATGCTTTTCTAAAGAGCAGATATGGCAGTGAAGTAGGGAACTTTACATCCAGCTAACTGGAATAACAGAGAAGAGTCTGAATTTGAAAAGTTAGATTTGAGGTATTGCTAACAGATTTTAATTTGAATGCTGTATGTTAATTTCCTGATATTTTTGCAGGTCTTCTTTCCCTCAGTTCTATTCACTTTCATGATAAAATGGATTTACTAATCTTAGCAAAACCACCTGGAGAGAACTGCATCATATTGTTGTGAGGTGATATTTTTCTTTTAGTGTAAATTAGTTTTCTCTTTAAGCAGAAGAATGTCTGCATTGATGCCATGAAGCACTCTAAAAGAGCATTTATTGCGGGCATGGTTTGCATCCAGGGCTTTGTACAAAGATATTTACACACAAGTGTACACAAATACACAGACAATTTTCAAAGACACTTTGATGATGAGAAGTTGTTGCATGTTGCTGAAATATAAAGAGGCTGCAAAAAAGATCCTCTGAATTGTGACAAAGAATGTATTTTTATTCATTAAGAGGGAGAAAATAACTTTTTTTTTTCCTGAAGTTACCACTTGTCAGACTGTTCATGGTCTTTGAACAGAAAGATGTTTTAGATGAGGAAAATACTTGCAGACTTATTTGCTTTTTTAATTTAGCAGCTTTGTCTGTTTTTTGAAGGAAGGATTAAAATAAAATGAGGAAACTAGATCCCTTTCTCACTTGTAGGGGTGGAGGTTTATCCCAGCTGTGAGCACTATTAACTTCCTTTAAAATGCCTGTGTGTTGCCCAACTTCTCTCTTGTGTTTCAATTAAAGTTTGGCATTGTCAGTTCAGATTTGTTACAAGTGCAGTTTGGTGGTTTATATTACGTGGCTGAGCATGGAAGGCAAAGCATATGTGTGCAAAAAAGGCATTTAGTTGGAAACCGGAGTTGAACTACCGCCAGTTTTTGCCAATGCTGCTTTTAAGTTTTTGCTATTTTAATAGTTTCCTGAAGTGATAATGTTACTAAAAAATACCCCTCAGAACTGGCATGTTTGCTTCTGGCCACAATGTAAATTTGGTTTGGTTATTTGTTAAAAATCCACGTAGTTCTCTCTGCAAATGCATATTTGATAATTTTTTTCCTTGTGAGCTCTGTATAATTTTAATAAAAAAGCCCAGAGCCTTTTTTGAGCTCTAAAATAAATGTAGGCTTTAGTCATGTCATGAGGTCTCAACAGATAGAAAATAGGGTTTATATCAACATATTTTGCTGTATAACGTGATGCAACAAGAGCAAAACCTTTGACTTACAAAATTGTGAAGATACATGTGGTTGAAAATGGCCCACAATGTGTACTGAATTAACATGCCAGGGTTTGTAGGTTTGGTTTTAGTTCTGTCATCATGAAAGGGAACAGAGTTTTTACATAGTTTTGGTTGTTTTTTCTTGTATGTTTTTTTAAAAATGAAGAGCACCAACAAACCCAAGACAATGAGTGTTAAGCTAGAAGAGGCAAGAAGAGTCAGAAAAATGTCTAGGTAAATTAGTATTAGTCTTGCTAGCTTATGTATGTACTGGATAGCAACTTACTCCTTCAAAAAAATGGAATTCTGAAAAGTAATTCTTTCCGTATGTCATTGGGAAACAGACCTGGTGCAGTCCCTCTGGGGTCGTCTGCTCAGTGACAGTTGGCCTGCAGACCCAGGAGACAGGAGGGCAGGCAGTGGTCCCTGGGGCATGGGGTGTATATCCCTTTGAGCTGGAGGTGGGATGATGCAGTCAAGTCTCTTTGTCATTGCCAAGTGAAAATTCCTGTTTGCCTGTGGGTTCTGGGATGACCGTCCTCCTTCTGAAAGCTTTTCTGACACCTTCATGTTCCCTTGGGTCAGAGGTATGAAGAAATACTGCATAGCCTTACAGAAAGAGAGCACCATTTGCAGGATCAGAATACAGCCCTACGGATTTTGCATTTAAAAAGAACACGAAGCACAGATACTTAGTTTGATGGTAATTAACTTTGAACAGTCTACTGAAGTATTTGGCACATTTAGAAGTGTTTTAAAATCAAGGTTTCAATTTGTTTCTGAGAAATTTTGTAGTTAACCCAGTTTCTGCTCTTGATGCATGAGTGACTGGGTACCATATGATGAACTGTGTTATATAAGATGCTCAAATTGTTGATCCAAAATTCTAGCTATTTAACTCTTCTGGGATCTTAGTGTTTCTTGTTTTATTTTTGTCCTGTTTTCTCTTTTCAGTATTTGAAGTGTTGATATGAAGCCCTTTTCTGCCAGCACCGTTAGCAGAAAGAACTTATGTACACCCATCTGCCTGTTCCTTGGGCATGGGAATGGGTTGCACTATCAGGAGCTTTTAACTATGTGGTAGATTATTACAGGTGGGATTTTCCTGCTTTCCCCTCTGTTTCCTCTAAATAGGTTTGTGTCTTGCAGCAGGATATAGTGCAGTAAGAATCATCAGCATCATTGGTTCCAGCTGCTTCCTCAACAGAAAAACTACATTTTATTTGGATGAGCTTTGCTGTCTCTTGAATATTTTGAAAGGAAAAAGGTTTCTCCATTTCCGTGAATCTTTCACACCCAGATGTTTGCTATTTTATTAATAAGTCCAACGCTTTCTTAGCTGTAGGGCTGCAATGCAGCAAGCAGATGCTCCTGTTAGAGAACATTCCATGATATTGGAAGCTTAATTATCAAAGGCACAAAGTCAGACTCTCATTACATTTTCTACTTGCTTTAAAAGGGATAAAAAAAAAAGGCCAAAAGTATTCTTTGTTTTTATGATAAAACTGATGATAGGTTAACAGCTGGGAAATACAAAGCTGCAACTGTGTTGCTGAACAAGGAAGATAATGATTGTTCATCTGCAAAGATCATTATTTTCTTCTAATATGAGATTGCTGTGTTTCCGTTTGTGGCTGTGAAGCTTTAATTACAGTTCATAATTATTTATAAATTACAACTGTGGAGTCCCTTCCTGTAGGAGTCTGTCTTTATTGCAGAGGGTTGCAGCGGGGGGAGAAGACTGACATGTGGGCTTGAAATACCACACAGTAATCTTACGGATATTTGAAAGTAAATGTTGTGGGTTTGTACTTAAAAGGATATAGTGAAACACAAAAACAAAGCCAGAGAGGTCAGATTTCCCTAGATGCCTGGATAGTATGGGAAGAGAACAGTTGAATGGGATGTTTGCTTGAGGAAAACAAACCAGCCCAATTTTCTTTGGTAAAAATACCAATTTTTGAGTGGTTTAGTAAGAACCTCCCAGTATTAAAGAAGGTGCTGTCAGTGTTGTGTTGCTAACAGACTGCTTCAGTTATGTGCAGTTCCCTGCTTCAGTTACATCCAGACACTGTATATGGGCATAGCAAGAATGGTTTTAAAATACAAGGGTATATTAGAAGATGTCTGATATTGAAAAACATTGGTAGAAAAATAGGTAAGAGACTAGATTACACAAATTCATACATGGTGTTCTTAATAAGTTGTTTGGTTTTCCTAATTGGGATTAGAAATGCTTCGCAAATTTCAGCTGAAGCGAGTTGAAATTCTCTAACATTTGTGCTAAGCAAGAACTTCTCAGCTTAGGGAATTTCACAGATTTAACTGGTAACAGCAGTACTTCCCATGCCTTAATGCAGTTTGTTTATGTAAAAAGCTGTCCTTCAAGCACAAGAAAAAATAGCCTCTTAGCTTCTTGTATGTTGAGTAATGAGGGATTTGAGCAAATGAACTGTGTAGTTCTCTGGGACATGAGCTTTAGCTGATCACCTCAGGATACTGCTTTCCAGCTGTGCTCTCCCTGTGTATTCTTGTGTTTTGTGAGTGGTTTTGCAACAGATTTTTTTAAGAAAGCCAGGCTTAAAGCAGAGCATGTATTGTTGGTATTACCTGGAAGTGAAGAATTATTGACCTCTTACTTAGTTATGGGAGTTTCTTTGGCATGATTTTATGGTGCTAGTGGAGTTGGTTTGGATTTGCTTAATGATATACTCTCTTGAGAACAAAATCAAATTAATCTAAGCTCTGCTTTAGCATTTTCTGTCTTTTTTACCAGCCATACTTCTCTTCCCTAACCATGCTATAGCTCATTAATCCACAGGTAGAAGTTATATGCACTTTACTGACAGTGTGGGAAGCCTGGAGAGGTCGGGTAACATGCTTAGAAATATGTAATCCAATGTACCAAGTCCAAGAAAAATACAAGAAATGCTAACCTGTTATTTGGTTCCTTTTTTCATTTTTCTGTTGAAAATTGGAGTAAAATTGTGTCAGTTGTAATTAAGACTTGCTGTGGCAATTACTTATGCCCCATTGACTGTGGGCTAGAAGTACACAAGTTTAAATGCAGAAGGAGCACTTTCTTCAGTGTTGTCTAGATTATTTAGTAATAAAACAGAGTTCATTTTCCTTGGTCTGGCAAGGGCAAAACCACCATGGACATAGGATTGCTTGAATAGGGCTTCTGATACATATTAATCTAGTTATTGTCATTCGAAGGGTAACATTCAAGTAGATGCTCTGGAAAGCAGAGCATATGGAGACCATGTTGAAGCAACTCTTTGAGTGCCTGGATTGTTCCACTGAGTTCAGTGCTCAGCCATAATATAATAATGGGAGATGCAATTTCAGTTTATTGGATTTTTTAGATGCTGGTCAAAATGGAGACCTGGTCTTAACAGAGGCAAACAGGAGTTTAAAACTCTTACGGTTTCATGTAGGTTGTTGTAGTTTAGTGTGAAAATCAAAACTGGTACAGTATGGATCAGTAAACTTTGGGATTTTTCAGTCATCTAAAACCTGGTGCAGTTCTTATAGGAGAAGTGTTAGGTATTTGTTATAACAGGGATCCCTTCTGGATACAGTTGCACATCTTTTCACGTTTTCTGTGGTAGTGGAAATAAGATAGATTTCTGCAGTCTGAAATAGTTGCACACCTTCTTTAGGTTAGGAGAGGCATACACTGAATTGCACAAACTGCAGTTATATTGCAAAATGCCAATGTCTTCTGTGCAGCTCTCAGTAGTGCTGGGAACACCCTGCAGCTGATGAGCTCAGTGCTGTCAACATTTTCTTCAAATTGGGTTTTGCTTGCCTGGATAATGTTCATTTGCGTTTCTTCGAGCAGCACGCAGATGATGTTTGCTCCTGCGACACTGTCAAGAAACCACATGAAATTTTGTGATGTGGCTTGATTCACATGAAGCTAGAACTAGCTTTATGTAGTAATACGTACAAAATACTAGTGGACTTTTATCTTCCTTACCCTCCTGAACAGCTACTGCTCACAGCAGATGGACTTTAATTGCAGTGACTGATACAGCCTTCCAGAAAGCTAGGACGTTCTTATCAGCGCTTCTTCGAATAATATGGTGGCAGTTTATGCTAATCCATTTGTATAATTCATGTTTTACTCTTTAGCAGAAAAGGATTTTCTTTGGTCATAGGCCAAGTGCATAGGGTACTTTATCCTTCTTGAGAGTGGCTGAGCACGCTTGCTTCCCAGAGGCATATGTAGCAACCCCAAGTACTGTACAAGGAGTAGTTTTATTCTCCAAGATAGTAGTTTTGTTCTTCAACAGCTTCCATGCCCCTTGAGTCTCTCTTCAGCATCAGTTCATTTTTCATTGCAGTTAGAGATGTTCTCTTATGCATTTTGCATTTGTCAAAATGAGCATCGTGTTGTGCTTTTTCATTCGTACCAAGTGTTTTGACAGAAATTGGAATAATGTTGGATAACTCCTTCTATTAATCTCTGAATTGTCAGATTCCCATATATGTTTACTTCCATGGCCCACACTACTGTGGGAGGACTGTGCCATTCTGTGTCCATAAGCTGCTTGAGATTTTCACATGAGAGATACTGTCTGCTGAATTTTCTTTCTAGAACAGTCGGACTGCAGATGTTTCTGCCTTGAGAAACAAAGTGTGGCTTGGCTAGATCCACACAATCTGCTCTTTATGAGCAGAGTAGGTACGTGTGTCTGTATCTTTGTTGTGTATAATAGAAGTTCTGGCTGCTCTAACCAATGCAGTGGCAGAGGTTGGTATCACCTGTGCACCCATGCTTTTGTGGCATGATGTCCTCACCCATAAGGTGCTGTCAGTGGAGAGTGGAAGGCTGCCACTGGATCTCCTAGGGATGATGGGGTTGTTTGACGTAATTATAACTTGGTGCAGAAGAAGAGCACTGCCCATTTGCTTTTCTTATGCAAGGTGTGTCAGTGTGCTCCTGTTACCCCTAAAGATCTAAATAAAGAGCTTGGGCAGCTTGGGCAGGCTGATGGAAGGCTAGGAATTGTGTGATGCACACTTGGGAAATGGAGAGCTTGTGAGCAATGTACAGTACTTGTGTCTGTGTAGTGGGTTTTCAGGATGGGGTGAAGGGGAGCCAGCAGAAATATTTTGCTGAAGCAGCAGTGGGTTTCTGTGGGAGTGGAGAAGAAAAGAAATGTGTCTCTCATCTTGCGCTTGGCTCCACATTGATAATGGTCTAACAGCAGATCAGCAGTGGCCACGTTGTGTTCTCCTGAGGTGTTCCCTCCTTGCTTACACATCCTACGTGTCGCGGCAGAGTTAGATGAGTAAGTTCCCTATCCTACTGCAGCTTGTCAGAGTGGTCAGGTTCTGCACCTGTGACTCACAACCACATTTTTTCCAGTGGTGTGCAGGATTGCTAAATAACCTTTGGAGTGTAGCTGGATGTTGGGTACTCAAAGTCTTGAGATATACAGAATCCCCATGGTTTCTGGCAACTGCTCATTTCTCAAACAAGTCACAGAAACATCAGTCAAAAACTTGTCATCTCCTTTTCAATCTTCTCAGTGTAATTTTTGCTTTTACCAGCCTTCTGCAAATTCAAATATTGACCCTTTGTTCCCCTGGAAAAATACTGAGACTGGATTCTGCTCTTACTACCTTTTTGTTACTTTGGCAAATAAAATTCAGAGTCCAGGTTTTTCTTTGACTGGCCAGGTTCATAGAGTTGCATAATTAATGATTTCTCTTGACAGCTTCTGGTAACTGTAGTTTTATTAAAGTACAAAAATAAACAATGCAATCTTCTTATTTGCACTGCGAAACACAGTTTGTACAATTTCTCCCGATAATTATCTCATCCAAATCCAGTAACTTGTCATGAAGATCTTAGTGCTAAGTTTTCCACTGGGGTTTTTCTGCATTCTCTCACCATAGCTATGGTCAAATGTATAGCTCTTTAGTTTGCTCGTAGAGATAGAAAATAGAGGACACAAATTAATTATTTCACTTAACAAGATTAATGGAAGGAAATGTGGCATGCTCCTTTGTGTTATCAGTTATTTATAGAATTTTTTCACGTGAAATAGTCCTTGCTATCTGATTACCAGGGACTATTCACTTTGTCATAAAGCTACTAACAGACCAATTTTTTTTTCATTGGTTCAGTTTGTTGCTTCACTCCAAAAAGAAATAAAACAGGAGGAGAAGGAGGAGAAGAAGTGTCTGTACTGAAACATTCATCCTCTTTCTTTTAAACTGGACCTTGTCTGTAGTGTCTTTTGCAGTGTGTGCTGGATATATTTTGCTTTATAGAACATATTCTTAACAGGCCAGAAAAACACTACTGGCGTTTGGCCATAGTAGTCTTCTCAAGACTACTCTTCTCAAGACCTGTTTCCTGCTTCAGCTACTGCAGAAAGACCACACCTCACTTTGGTTGTCCAAGAAGAAGCTTGGACACTATTCCTAAACAAGCTTAAGAGTAACTGAAAATATCTGTCGGAATATAAATACATATAACTTAACATACAAAGTAATTTTGTTTGTCACTGAAATGCACCAAAAAAGTGAAATGTGGCAGCTGTTTGAAAAGCCACAACTGACCCATACAAAATACTGAAAATAGGAAGTAAAAACAAATTATATGATTCTATGTGTGTGTGTGAGAGAGAAAGATGCAATTAGGTAAATGTATTCTGAACATCTGCTTTTCTGTTTGATTTGTGTATGGTCTCCTGTGAAAGTCACCTTGAGTTTTTTAAGTGGTCCTTGAGTTATGGGTTTCCCAAGAACTGGGATTCACATAGCACTGGTGTAATACTGTCTTGGAAGAAAGACAAACTGTAGAAGTAAATAAAATAAATGAGGATCACACAGTAAAATGCAGGCATTACCACTATGAAAGATTAGGTATAATTGGTAAATATTAATACATATCTTGTTTAAAATCTCTATGAGAAGCAAAACCAAGGCCTGGAAAACTTAGTAAATCCAAAAGGAGTTAAAGAGGTGAGCTATAGGAGTGCACAAATGCTTCATTTTAAATTGCTTTAGCAAGCTTTAAAATATATTTTTTAAAAACCTAGTTTTATAAAAACAAAATATTTTAAGTGTTTCTCCAGCCAGAAACTTTTTAGAGATATATCCTAGTCCATGCTGTCTTAACATATAGGAAGTATAGGCATTACTTCAGCCTAGTGTTTAAGCATGTGAATAGTTTGGTACTCGTCTGGGCTTCGGTCAGATCACTTTTTTCCTTGTATTTGGAGACATGCTTAAATCTCCTGTTGAGCTGGAGTCCTGCTGCCAGCTCAGCCCGCCTTGCTTCTGTCCTCCTTTAATCCACAGAGTGAGTCGGTGCCAGCAGCATCCAAGCTCCCACTGGGGTTTGCCCTGTCGGTGCCGGCTTTCTGCGGGGACCACAGGGAGTGCAGGGCAGGGTAGCTCAAGGTCTCTCCCTTTTTACACTTCTTTCACCTGAAAGCTAGAAATTCAAGCGCTAGTCCTCCCTTGAGTAAATTAAATTAAACCACCACTCACAAGCTGTTCAGTAACTTTCTCAAAAATGTAAATGTGTGGGCGTACTCTACAGATATACCTGTTAGGAAATGTGTTATACACCTTAGTGAAATGCTGTCCTTTAGTATCCTAAAGGATGCCAAGGGCTATCACAAGAAATGCTTCTCATGGCCATAGTCCTTCTGGCAACACACCCAGTGATTTCTTAATGCTTATGTGAGATCCTAAAGCACGTGGCCAGAGAAACAGACTGTATATAGTGAAAGGAAATGGAAAAAAACCCCTCCAAACAAAAAAATCCAGTCATGTTTGCATGTCAGCCAGTGCTTTTGAGTTTTTCAAGACACTACAGAAATATAAGTATTAGAAAAAGCAGTATTTCACTTCTTCTTTCAGTGCAAGTTCCTCCAGGCTTGGTCCTGGCTGATGATTGCACAATACTTCATAAAATGTAAATATTAATGCAGGATTTAATTTTACTCTTTGCTTACTTTTCTTTCTTTTTTTTTTTTTTTACAGTGACTCTTTAATACTGCATCTTCAAGTGTTTAGTAAAGAGAATTAACGGGTTTACTAACTAAATACACCATGAGAATGCATAAGTCACATAAGATGTTAAATAGTCAGAATACTTTCTGTTTGCACTTTATGTGAGGTTCAGATGCTGGTGTCTTTTCCAGGACCAAATCTGAGAAAAGGAGAGGATGAAAACAAGTGATTTGATTTTTCTCTAGGTATTCTATTATGTAGGTGCATATTAACTGAAAATCTTCATAGAACAACTGCATGTTTATACAACACAATGGCTTGCCCTGGTTTGCTTCTGAGACTGATAGCACAATGCAGTGGATGAATAAAAGCAGAAGTGGAAGCAGAGTTCCTGTTGCAATTGGAAAGGAGGCAACAGATGGAGCAAAGAGAAAATCTCTAGTCTTTTTAGTCCACATTTTGTCTTGCCATCTAATCAGTGTAATGGAATGTGTTCTTACTGGATTCTCTCTGCAGGTTGTGAAAAATATAAGTTACATCAAAGATCACACCTTATTATGGTTCTATCAGAATTGTTTATTTTCTGCTCTCTTTTTCAGATAGTTATTTTCACTTTTTGTTCCTTTAGGCAGGTTGGTTTAGCATTTTTGCTGGTACAAAAGGATAAACACGTAGTTTCATTGGAGCTGGCTAAGCCACAGTGAAATGTGTCAGCAGAGGTCCTGACCCATTCAGTGCTTACAAACATGCCAGTCTGTTAGGAAACAAACACAAACCTCCTCCCTTTAAACATAAACAGCTTCAATGGGAAATTTCTGCACGAGGTGAAGTACAATAGAAAGGTCATAGCTCTACATGCAGTTTTAAGTGGAATTTGCCACCTGCCTGATTTGCTGTGGCGTTGGGTGGGCTGCTTTGTCATCGTCACCTGGATGCATTTGTAACCTGAGAAACCTGAAATTGTGAAAATGGGACGGATTAAGTCTGCCTAATGAAAATTATCGTTAAATAGCCTAGGTAGCTGTAAGTGTGAAGCGACTTATAAGTACTGAACTTGGTTTTGAGTTGAGACAAGGCGCAGCAAGTGCTGAGCACTGCACGGGCTTTCCCCAACAGCCTGTCCAGTTCCTTAGAGCCTGCCAGCTCTCTTCATTATCTGCCACAGGAGAAGAGTGCTTCTGCAGTGATAGAAAATGCTCACTTAGGGCAATCAAGAGATATCAGTATCTACTTTCACTGGAGTCTTTAAGGGAGGACTTAAACCTGATGCAGTGCACTATCTTTTAAATGTTCAGGTCTGAATGAACTCTGTAAGTGTTTCAGTGTCTTGTAATGTTGTTAAAATTGCATCTTTCTGTCTGAAGAAGCAGTGATTACTGAAAGTGCCTGTGTCATAGAGTTTTTCTCAGCACTATTGGGTTCTTAAGTAGTTCAGCAGAACTGTTGAAGATGTGGCAAATAATTATTCTTTTAATAATAAATCTTGTAGTAAAGTAAAATATTTCATTCTTCTAAGATTCAGAAATATGTTATATCTAATACATAGGTGTAACAGTAAGAAAATTTTCCTGGGTCCTAAAGTATTAGTGCATATCTTACACTAAGATGGGGAAATGAACATGTTGAAAATAGAAGGTATCAAAATTGTGGATTTATAAACCAAAAGTTATAAGACTGAAAAAAATGAATGCAAATATGGACCTGCTCTTATAAATGTAGAATAAACTCAGGCCTCTAGAGAAAAACCTTAGGAAATGAGTGCAGCATCCATCTGTAGTCATTATAGAATAGTTAACACAACGTTAAGACCCAAAAGAAATATGTGCTGCTGTGTATGTATGTTATACTTGTTCACTTGTATGTATTTCAGAATAAAATAACCTCATATGAAATGGTTATTAGTTGTATAGAGCACTTCAAAGGGTTGAAAATGCATCTCAAAGACCTACATAACATTGAGAATAATGGCATTTTAAACACTATTCTAAAAATTTGTATTCAGTGTTTTCTGACAGAAGGTACTACACTTTAAGGTTTTTTTTCCCTTTGTCCTTAATTTCCATTTTCTTCTCTATTAGGTTGAGATGTTTGGGGAAGAAATGGGGAAAACATCTTAAATCTGTTCTGTAACCTCATTTGATTTGAATGCAAACTACTAGATTTGAATACAAGTAACTAATCAGTCATTCCTGTTCTGTGTTTTGAGACAAAAACGGGTGTTCTTCAGTAATACTGGCATAACAAAAGTGGGAAAAAAACACCAGCAACATCATTAAGATTCATCTTTGATAGCAACTAACTTTCATTGACTGTCTTCTGAGAGAAATGACATTCATCAGATGTCAGACTCGCTTGGCTTCAGTAACACACCTGAGATCCTTTTTGTCTCCCAAGGCAGGTCCCTAATGCAGCCCTTGAGGGCTGGCTGGTTGTACCCCTAGGAGAATGGGAATCCTCTCTGCAGATTTGGAATATCTGGGATATTCAGACGTAGTTAGCTTCAAGTATAAGCTAGTCTGTAGATCTTGCAGATCAGGGTGAGATGGGGCTGGGGAGCGAGTGGTGGGTTATTCACACCTGCCTGCTGAGCTGGGTCTTGCACTGTTCTCCACAGCAGCAGATGCTGAGACTGGCGGAGACACTGGCACACTGATATGTGCTGCTCCAGCTGGTGGACCTTGAGTCCAATCCAGTACTGCAAATCCTGGCTGGGTTTATTATCTAAAATCCATTAGTAGGTCGTAAGGTCAGCACAGATGTAGTTTCAGTCTGCCCATGCCACTGAGCTGGGAGATGGCGAGCCAAGCATCATTAGATGAAGGGAACAGGATGGCTGAGGAGTTAGTGGGTTCTCCTCCAAGTCCTGTTTTCTTTCTTCTTTGTTTCCTAAAAGAACGTTCTCCCTCAACATGTGCCTGTGTGCTGTTTGCCTTCAGCCCATCAAAGTCATTACATCCTTGTTTTTAAAAACTGGCCGTGGAACAACTGTAGGTTTCAGTGAGCTGCAGGTATCCATGTTATGCAGAAGTAGCTGTATCAAGAAAAATGTAACCACCTTTCTGTTGTGTAGCCTGTGGGTGTTTTTAACCTTACCAGATATCTGAGGGCATCTGTGTTACAACTGAGATTTTAAACAGATAATCAACAGCAAGACATACAAAGTTTGATAATCCACAGCAAGACATACAAAGGTATTTAACCGCTGAAGACTGTAAGAATGGCATATATAATGTTGGCACACAGTGTTCTCTTTTCCTGCTCCAGAAAAGGAGGGAAGCAGCTATATGAAGTGCTAATAATTTCACTGTGGTTTTGAATAGACTAGACTTGAGAGCCTTGAGTATTTTTCCTTTTCCCTTTTAACTGCAATTTTGTTATTGTATTGCTGCCCCCATCTCTGCTAAATATGGCTTTTGAAATGTAAATCATATCATGTTCTCAGAGATGCATATGACACCCTCAGCACTGTTCCTCTTTGCACTTCAAAGAGCTGTGTGGTCACACTTTGCATCTCAGCAAAATCGCAAGATTTGCCTTCTGAAGATCTCCTTTAATGTGTACAATCAATCCCTGATAATGTATTTTGGGGTTTTGTTCCCTGGAGTCTGTTAATTTTAGTGTTGCTACAGGTCATCAGGAAACATAATCTCTTCTTTTTTAATTTCTTAGTGAGTGTGCCTGAGGGAAGAGGAACACAAGAGAGGAGAGACAATTGAACATCACCATTGGCCGAGACCTGAAAAAATGTTGCTGGATGAACACAGGATTAGAACGTAATTGTAGAAGAGGAAGAAAGTCTTGACAGGCGATTTGCTTCATTTTCACATTCATCATGGCACAAATCCTCTGGCTGGCTGGTTGATGGAACTGTCCAAAGCTTCCTACTTAGGTTCGGTGCAGATTCCTTCTGCCTACAGATCGAAAGACCTGGGATCAGGTGGTAACTGGATGGTGCCAAATATGGAAATGGAAAGAGAAATGGACTCTGATGAGCTAAGATGGAAGTGACTTGACAGCAGCAAGCTCAGCAGTTGTCTCCAGTAAGGACAGGTTGAGACGGGAATCTCAAGCTTTGCTGGGAGAGCAGTATGCAGGAAGCTGGTTTTCAGGCCACAAATGCTTTCACAGGTAAGGATTTCTGATTTTATAGTTTTGTGTCAGTTTACTGGAGTTTAGAAAATAAATTTAATAGATCTTGACTGTTGTTAACATCTTGTAGTACTTTCAGTTTAAATAATATTTTAAAACAATCCACTTGAAGACCAGATCAGCACTTGTATTAGCAGTGAGGAACACAGTTTTCTGTGTTTCAGCCTTCTGAAATGAATGGCCACAAGCCTTAGGAAAGGTTTCTCTCAGCTTTCCTCATTAAAGTACTCATTAACAGCTTAACTATGAGTGGTCTCTTGAGTCAGTATAAAATGTAGTCTGTAAAGTTGCTCTTGTGCTCAGCATAGGAGTTTGGTGAGGCTGGAGGATGGGCATGGTTCATATCAGGTGGCTTGTCCATAAAATTATCACTGTTGAGCCTTATCTTGTCAGCCAGGGCACATCTCTGGGCAGAACTTGCCAGATGCCCTCTCATGATACTCCCTCCCACCCCACTGACCTGCTGCAATGCTTGGAATGGCAAAACTGGCGGATTTAAATGATAACTGTTTCAGCTGAGTCTTTCCCTGTAGATGTATTGAAAATAATGTATTGAAAAAGAGAATGCCAAAGTGTCGTGTCTTTCTGAGACAAGCTCCCTCTAGTGTAAAGTCCGATGGAGTTCATTCAGTGCTTTCCCTGTCTGAGATGGTTTCTGGTTTGAGAGGTGGGAGAAGGAAGCAAAAGAGGATCCTGCTTTGCTTCCGTGTCTGCTGGCGAGCTGAGATGCTGGGAAAAATACTTAGAAGATCAACTGAATATTTCTCTTGTTTTCAGTAGGTCTAGAGAATGGATTAGTAACACAGTGAGAATTAGTAATGTGCAAGATGTTTATTTTTCTAATATAAAATTTTTGCCTTCAGAAGTTTTTTGGATTTTGGGTTGTATGTATGGGAAGATAATTTTCTGTCTTGGGCTACTTGCTGTTCTAGGAGCTCTCCCCAGGAAGAACCTGCAAAACTGTTCATTTCTATGTGGACAGGCTCCTACTTTGTCATCTCTCGAAGCAGATCCTCCCTCAGAGGCTGGTCTCACCCTCCTGGCTGCAGTGGGGTGTGACCCTGTGGCCAGCTGTGCACACCAGCATGTTGATTTGGAGCAGTTGTGCAGTTCTGAACTGTCTCCATTGCGTTCATCGCTTTGATTTACAGCATGGTTTCTGTGCATGTCAGTGAGACGTGTCCTGAAGGAGAGAAAACAAGGAAGCTTTTCTCCATGTGTGCTCCAGCGCTGTTGGGAGATGTGAAGTCTGGGACCACTGCAGGACCCTCCTGCCTCTGTCTAGCTCACAGCCCCCTCCTAAAGCTGCTCACTGCTGTTCTTGTCCTGGTTGCCTCTGCTGCTCTCTGCAAGCCCTCAGCTCATTCCTAGGAGCTTCTGTCAGTCTTCTGCTTTCCACCAGAATTCCTACTGTGCGGATATCTGCTCTCTTCCTTCCCTTAGCTTTCTCCTTTGCTGAAAACCCTATTATTTCTAGCACCCTTGCAATATTATATTATTTTCTCCAGCTTTACATCCTTCTGCTGCAGTGTCTGCTATCCCTTATATCCCAGAAGTTAGAAGTTGTTGGCATTGTGACAAGGGTGCTTGGGCAGTGGGGTGTCAGAAAGATGGTAACCTCATGGCTGCTGGTGGATGGAAAAGACCTGGCAAATAGTGCTGCATAAAATTCAGGTAGGCCCAGGACAACAGTCAGACTGTGGTGACAACCCATCAGATTCAGACCTGTTCTGGAGACTTAACAGCATGAATGTTGCTTGGTCTCCCATAAGAAATTCTTATATTCCTTTGGAATTACCCTCAGGTAAAGATGCTAATAAACATACTCAAATCTTGGCAGCTATACTAAAGAATTCTTAAACATTAAATTGTGCCATACATTCAGGAGACTTGTAAAGGAAACAGGGTGAAATATAATTTCTTTATATGAGGCGAAAATTTCCAACTTGTATCAAATTGATCGCCATATTTGCTTTCTTGTTCCTTGTCAGATTTATATGATGTATTCGGCAATAAACAGTGGGTAGGTGTGTATTTCTTAGAGAAATTCATTGGACAGTGTTACACTAACTTAAGAGTTGTGGTAAAAGTGCAATGGTAGATGCGTATGATTGCTCCTCTGCTCCTTGCTATAGTGCTCCTTTTGTTTTATTGGAATGCAGCTGCAGGAGAGGACAGTAGCTGCTAGCAACAGAGAGGGCATGACCACATGTAGAAGGGAGCTAATTTGTACAGAAAAGCTTTGATATCTGAAACCTGTGCAGTGTCAACACGATATCTAGCCATGCTAAGTGACTGCAGCTATTTCAACAATCAGAGTAATCATTTCAATTTACAGCTGACCAGAATGCTGGCAAAAGAAGCCTGGGATAACAGTGCCTTTGTGTAGCCACCTTAGGAGTGTTTAATAAATCTTCTTTCCACTTTTCTAATTGCTGTGACTTAGAAAGGCTTACAGTTATGGCTAGGAGATACTTTGATCCTGTCATGTATGCTCATTTCACTGGCACAGATGCCAAAGCTGCCCTTTTTTGCAGATGGCTCTTGTCCCAAGAGATGGGCTTATCCAATCATTTTGTTGTGTATTACCAAACAATAGCGTATGGTTAGAACCTTTTCACTTTACTGGCTAAATACTAAATTCAGTAGAGCATGCAAGTATAAGAGGCTCAGGATTACCAAATATAGAAAAAGCAAGGGAAGGGAAGTGCTCCTAGACTTGATTAGGAAAGAGATGGCTGAGCCCATGATGGCAAAAGGCAATTTGGATGATAGTAATCGTGAAAGAGAAAGCTTATCATGCTTCAGAAGGTGAGAAGAGAGAACTTGAGAATAAAAGCAATAGTATGCAAGAAAACAGATTGCATTCAGCTCATAGAACTGATAGGTAGAGTTTCTGGGGAAACCTAAGAAATTTTGACAGTTTTTAAAGGAATAAACTTCCAGTCATAATAATGAATATTAAAAGCACAAATAAAAGGTGTCCCAGTAAAAGAGTGTAATAAGAGACAAAATAGTATGATCCAAAAATTGAGGACTCACACAGAAAGTGAAAACTAGGTATGTTACTAGGCATGAGTGTAAAAGATTAGAAAAATGCAAGGGCCAAATCAGGTAGGCCAACCCACAGAACAAAGTATAACTAAAAAAAGGCTCAGTGACAAAGAACCAGACTCTGTTCTCAGTAGTAATAAGAGGAAAACTGAATTTCTGGGCTACTAGTTGGGAGGGAGTGACAAAATTCATGATCTGATGGTGCAGAGAGGACCAAGTAGTTAATGTAATTTTTTGTATCGTTCTTTGCCAAAAAGGGTGACCTGTAATCACGTAGCAAGAAAAGAACTGCCACCTTGAGAAAGATAAGAATTCCAACTAGAGCAGGAAAAAAGGAGATTATAAACTAATGAGATAGTATAATAGGTATTGTAGAACAAGCTGGAGCTTATTAAATTCTCTGCAATATAGGGTGAAATAGCTGAAGCAATGTCTGAGCAATTAGTGGCTACACTGGAGAACATTTGAAGAACAGTTTAAGTTCAAAAAATCTGTGAAAGAGCACACACTGCACCTACATGTAAACTTTTCTGGGTCCTTTGCTGTCCCCTTTGAAAAAGCCAGCTTATCTTAAATTCTTGGGGGAAAAAGTTTGAATCAATAGTCAACTATTTTTTTAATAAACAGCCTGTAGATAGTAATATCATAAATTAATTTTGCCTGGGTTTTTTTCCCCAGAAGGTAGCTGTCAGCAGAGCCTACTTTTCATGTAAGTAGAAAATAGTATATTTGGATTTTTGGAAGTCTTTTCACACTTTCATAAGCAAGGTGGCAATATGGGCTTCAAGGTAGGTACACAGTTGGCTGAAAAGCTGTTCTCAGAATAATTACTAGTGATTCATAGTCAAACTAGAAGGATCTGTCAAGTGGGATTCTGCCCTGGACTGCCTGAAAATATTCAATATTTTAATTAATGATTTAGATGATAGAATCTGCATACAAAATTTCCAGACAACACCAGCCAGGGAGAGGACTAAACCCTCTGAGCACAGGATTAGAATTCAAAATTAATGTGGTATACTGAAGGACTGATCTAAAGTAAATATGATGCAGTTCATCAAGGACAAGTTGTGGTTGGGCAGGAATAATCAGCTGTGCAAATCAAAATGTAGACTAACTGGTGAGACATCAGGTCTGCAGAAAACAGATGGGCAGTTGTGAGAGTTCGGAAAATGGCTATGAATCAACAATACTATGCCATGAGTGTTATGCTATGGACAGGAGTCTTCATGGAAAATAATTTTCCACTTTACTTGTCATTTGTGTGACTAGTGTACTATTTCTGCTCTGAGCAGCACTCTTCGGGCCCTTTGGAAGCATCCAGAGGAGAGCAGAATGAATGGCCAGGGGCCATGACATGACCCTTGAGAACTCAAAAAAGAGTATTTTTCAGACTAGAGCAGTAACTCTCCAGCTTTTTGAAGATGTTTTTCCAGCTTCCCAGAAGCAGTGCAGATTTGTGTCAGGGCATGTGGCTGATGCACTGAGCTACATGACAAGCTGTAACCATGATACAGCAGTGCTTTGGTGTGATGGTCAGAAGGATCTTCTTGTTTGGACTTCTTAATTCCCACAAAATTCTACGCTTTCTGCATTGGCCACTCTCAGTGCCATAACAATGGTAGTGATTCTGGACAGCCAAGGTCCGTTTCTAAAACCATCCACTTTCTTCACTAGTGAGTGTTTTGAGTGCTGGTTTAGAAGAGCAGTGTGATTCTGAAAATAGCTCTCTGTCACTGGGGAGTGAGTGTGTGGCACAGGGACATCCAGGATGATCAAAGGATAAGGGGAACACTATGGGATGGATTAGGAATCAGTGTATGAAGCCTCCTGACCTTGCAAGGTCAGTTTAGGTTCATAAGGATTTTATTAACTGCATCTCAGCACAAGCTCTGTCAGACTTGGGCTGACTCAGAAGGCGTTCCTGCCCTGTGACCATCTGTACTGCAAGAGGGATTATTAGCTCTACCACAATAAATAGTAAGAGGTTGCTCTGTGCAGTGGGCCCCTGCCCTGCAGTCTAGCACTAACTTTTCCTGTCATCTTCTGATCCCATTCTGTCATAGCTGCATATCTTCTCCCTCACACCTTTCCCTGTGGAAGTGATGGCACCCTCAGATCTTTCAATAATCCCTTGCAGCCTTGTGTCTCAAAGTCAGTGTCACCAAAGCTTGACCTTGGGCCATACCCAGAGAGAACAAGTTACTCCCAAAGAGCAACTCCTCAGCTTGGCTGATACTCCCCCAGGTCTTGCTTTAGTAGAGAAACAGAACTCATCTGCTTGGAGGTCCTCATGCTCATAGCAACACAGCTTGGTGGAGCTTCTCCAGTCCCTACACCTCTGTGCTGTATCCCTGGCACTCAGGACTTCTGCTGCATTTCTTGTCCTGTGTTTCATGACGTGCCAGCCTCTCTTCACCTCTTCTCCCATCAGTGCCACCACCCCTTCTCTCTGTAGTGAGACTCCACCGTCCCTCCCCATTTGTACATCTGGTTTCACTTCCATTCCAGATGCCCTGCCCTTCTGGCAGTCTTCCTGCTTCTTGCTGCTTTCTTTTACCTTATTTTTTTTCCAGACCTCTCCCACTTCTAGACCAACTCACTGCAACCCAGTTCCATGTTAGGTAAAGGCCTCTTTCCCTCTTTCCTAGACTTAACCCTTTCTCTCCTCATCCATCCTTCTCTGGGATGAGTACGTTTCCCCAGTTCACATCTCTTCTGCTGGTTTGTTGTTCTGCTATGGGACTTTAATTTGCAGGAAGGCAATCTGAGAGCCTGGTGTTCAGTTTGGCTTCTCTCTCTGCATCTTATTTTGCTTAACTGCTGGTGTTTTGGGTGGGGATGTCTCTGGCATTGGGTGGTAGTGCCAGAATAGGAAGGCTCCTTGAGGGGATTACATGGGAGACCAGATAAATTGCTCCAGCAGATTGCGTATGACCTAGTTGGCCATTATTCATTTAGAGAATGGAAGAGTGGGGGAAGATGTGATAACCATTGAAAAATATATGGAAATTTCATGTAAAGAGGAAAGTAATAGAAACTGTTTTCCAGTTCTGCTGGGGATAGAGCATGAAGTAACAGTTAAGCTTACTGTAGTGGAGAGATTGAGGTTAGACATTAGGAAAATCTTTCTAATGGTAAGGATAGTTAAGGACTGCAGCCGATTGCCTAGGGAGGTTGCAAAGTCTCCGTCACTGAAGGTTTTTAAGAACAAGTTAGACAAATATCTGTCAGGAATGGTTTATGCATAGCTGATTTTGCCCTGGAGCAGGGGAATGGACTTCATGAGAGCACTTCCAGCCTTACTTTTCTGTGATTCTGTTATTGCTGGTTCCCTGGATAATAAGTGTACATTTTTAAAGTTAGTAACCCACCTGTACTACTCTATCATCTCAGTGTTTAAGCAGATTCTGTTGAGCTCTTGGAATAATTGTTAAAGGGTAGATTAAGAGTTGTGGGTGTTTGAAGTATTAGCTCTCTTTTTGCTGGAGCATTACTCTATTGCATTCCTTAGAGCCTGACCTTCTTTAGATGTCTTGTTTTTGGGGTGTGTGACATATATTTCTATGTCTGTGCAACTTGTATAGAATTATTTTAGTGTTATAGAAATACTGCATCTATTCTTCTGTTCTACATTATGCAAGTATTTTAAGAAACACTTTTGCTGCTCTTAGACAGTATATTTAAAAGGTAATTTTTAAGAAAAATCAAAAATAGGAAAAAGCTAAAGCAGCCACCCTTAGAGGTTGTTTTCTTTATTATGAATGAAACTGTGTACAATTTACTTAGCATCAAGTATATAACTGGTATATCTGCTGCTGAAAGTAGCCTTCTTCCTTGGAAATATAATTAAGGCTCAATGTAAAATAGCAAAACAGGTTTGAAATGTCTTCTATTAAGCATATAATGTAATTAATATTGAAAGCAGTTGAAAGCTCATTTATACATTAATACAGGTCTCCCACATTGCTGCTGTCATTATTTGCATGATTTTCAAGTACAGATAAACATTTCATTTAAAAAATGCAACTTGAATATGTAGCAGAGCATTCTCCCCCCTCTCTGTTTCAGTTTTGTTTTCATTTGCCACATGCTGGTCTGGCCATATTAAAAGGTCTGCAATTTTCTTAGCAATTGCATTCTTATTTTATGGATTTTCAAGGTTACTGTGTTACTCATAGACAACTCTGACTGTCTCTTAGTTCTTGGGAGAAATATTGCCTTTTGCAATGCCCCTTACTCAGCACACATGTAGTAACAGATCACATTCCTTTGTATTCCTTAGATATTTTATTTAGGGTGTGCAATTTTTGGAGTACAGATAATATTCTCAGACAAAAATACATGGAAGAAGATATAACCTTAATATCTAACAGTTTACTGTCTACAAATGTTACATTCGTAACATTCAGCAGTACTGTTTTAAGTATAGTAATGCATAGTTTGGAAGTCTCTTCAGGGCTAAACATTTTAATAGAATTACAGAAGAGTGTGAAACTGTGAAAATCAGTTCTTGAGCACTGTTGCCATGTGAGAGTGATAGCTTTTGGTCAGAACTGAGTTCTTCTGTTGTTCTTCAAGTCAGTGATTAGAACAATGCTTTCTGCTTTAGGTTGATCTCCAGATCAGGAGGTTGGCTTTTAAGTTTTGATCCCAAACTTTGTTTAGGTAAAACATTGTGTTTTCTTCTTTCTTTCCTTTCACCTCAAGAAAACAGGTAGTTCTCCTCAAAAATCTGATTGGAGGACCATTTAATCTGAACTGGCCAGGTACTGCCTTTGTTGATTGAACTGTGGTAGTCCTTATGTAAATAAAGGAGCATGTCACAGTGGCAAAAGATTTCACATTTTAAATGCCTCTTCTTTCAAATTTATATTTAACTGGGTACAAGACATCATTCCCAATTTGCTTGTTTCAGTGAATCACTGCATCCTTTTCAGTTTGCTAAGGGGAATAATTTGGGTGGCAGTCACTTCCAGAAGGTGGCCTTGCCATGTGAAGCCACCTGAAGCTCAGTGAGTGGGGAGTCAGAGGATGGCAGAAAAGAAGCCAAGAAGACTCCAGAGGAAACACAGTGGTTTAGTGCCCTGTGAAACAACTTGAGGGTCACTGGACTCAAAAAAGGATCCTTCACAGACCTGGAATTGCAGACTACTGCATCATCATATTTCTTTCATACAAAGCATCATCCTGAAATTATTACTCTGACCTGGAAAGATTTTTTAATTATTTTTAATTAAATTTTCATTTCATGTTTGAGTTAATTTAAATTCCATTTAGAAATCCCTAAATTTTCACTCCTAATGTAGTCTTGGTTGTATGTGCATGATCCACTTATTCTTCTGACCATCCAGAGCCAAGTGAAAGGTAGTGAACTGGGCACACCAGGGTGAAAGAAGGTTCAATTTGAGAGAAACATTATGACCAATGCTATTGCTAAAATTATTTTTTGGAGTAGTGTATTGCTGGAAATGGCAAACTTCTTTCCCAAAGTGGGAGAAAATGCTCCAGCATGTTCAGGGAGGATATTTAGCCTGGATCCTCACCTTTGATAACCATTTTTAGCAGATGATGTTCAGCTGTAGCATTACCATTTGCAAAGCTGACGGTTCTTTGGAAATGCCCATCTGCCATTTCTCATTTCTTAATAGTACATGTCACGGTGCCTTCATGTGGTACAACTTAATCAGCCAAATGGCCAATTCTAGACTGAATATGACAATAAATTTAGCTGTAAATATGCTATGTTTCAGCATTTAATCGTAATAAAAAGGCAGACTTTTTGAAAGGACAAAATGGATGCATAGTCCCTCAAGTAAAACTCAGAAAATAAAAAGCAGTGAAAATGGATTGTTAATTTGGCAGTGTATGCTTTCTGTTAATTCATTCTAATTAACTAGGTAGCCTTTTTTAATTTTTTTTTTTTTTCCCCTAAGAGAGAAGATGGGATATGACACTTGGGTTGTGCCTGTGGCTCACAGAGGATATTTTTACTGCTGCAAAGGCCTTTTGTTTGCTGTCGGTGTTCCCCAGCAGCGGGAGCAGTGCTCTCACCTCGCCTTGGCACACCAGTGTGAGGCAGGCTGGAAATGCATTTTGTTACAGACTTAAAAGTGCTGAAAGAGGAAGCCTAAAACCCAAATCAATGCAAAGCTCCTGAAGCACTTGACTGTGGCCTTTTGTAAGCTGAGGAGGTACAGTGGCCAAGTGGAAACATAAGTGATGTTAGCCAAAACCTAATTTTATTCATGTAAACATGATGCAGGGTATTCCCTTGCACTTGACTCCAGGTGGTGGTGTTTTGAGTGAATACTATGAATTGAAGTTTTGGTCCAGTGTTTTGCTGCTTGTTTTTTTCTGTAATGTCAAGCAGGCCCATTTAACTTGATATTCTGTCCAATTTATTTTAGCATAAAATGAATAGTAGGGATTAATGTTATGTTTCTTTGTTGTATGCTGTGGTAATGCCTTTAAAAATCAGAGATTGCAGTCTGTGTAAAAAGAGAAGTGAAAGTATTTGACATTGCAGAATAAATGTGGTAAAAAAGCCTAAAAGTTACTGAGGAGAAGGTAATAAATACCCTGTATACAGAATTAAATGTTACATTTACTACTCTGATATTTACAACCTTCTGCTTTTTAGCAAAAGAGGCCAGGAGGCATGGGTGTTAATTTACTTAGTAGGCCTTTTTTTGGTTGCTGTTTGATTTGGTTTTTATTAGTGAACACAGTCCTTCCTCTGAGCTTTTCTATGAACGTGTGTGTTCCAGTGCCTTTATCAGCTACATCTCTTACTGTGGGGCTTGGCTTTCTTCACAGAAGTCCTTAGTTAGGGAGCAACATGGATCCACCCAGGCATGCACCCCACGCTGTGCCTCTCCCCAGTTTTCTCCCTGAAGGTTGCCCAACCTCTGCTTCAAACCCTTTCTAGAGAGATACTCACACTCTTTTTAATTTCTACTCAGATCTCAGCAACAGTGAAAATCCAAAATGTTCAGTTTCTAGTAAAATCGTTACTTGCTAATATGTTGTAGCCTTCAAACCCTTCCAGCCTCTTAGAAACACCAAAAGACACTCTTTTCTGTGTGAGAGTATGTCACAACATTCCGATCTAGCTGTAATAACACCGCTACTTTCTGAGATCCCTCTTTTCCAAAGCTGTGTTTGTGCTGATTTCTGAATAAGGGGGCTTCTAGCAGGTGGGCTTTGACAGTTTCTGGAGTGCAGAAACTTGGAGTTTGGTATCAAACCAAAATTCCTCTCTATCATATTTGAATCCTTGCCACTGTAATGTATTTTGATCACCCCACTGTTTTTTGACCGTAAAACTTACCCAGTAGTTTGGCCTGCTGAATCTCTAAGCTTTCTTTGAAAGCCATCAAGATAAGTTTCCCAGGGGTTTGAGCAGATGTACCAGTATGTGGACGGCAAGCAGGGATGCTCTCCCCGCTCTTCACAACCACAGGTCCATCTCCATGCTCTCTCATGCCAGGATTAACAATCTGTTAGCAATGGAGAACAGATTGAGCAGTATATCTTTCATACATTGTGGGTTTTGATTTTATTTCTTAAAATTTTGTATGCTGTTGTGTCCTTAGCTTTCTTGCTTTTTTCAGTAAAAGACACTCCCTTCTGGTTAAAGGGCAAGAATAGAGGAATGAGGAGTTAACAGTGAAGATTTTTTTATGATGAAAACACTCCAAAAGAATCCCAATTTACAGCCAGCATCTAAGGAACATCCTCAATCCATGCATCTGAGGATAAACTCCTCTCTTGTTAGTAGGTAAAGTAACTTGGTTCAATGCCATTTGGTGACTGACAATGCTACATGCTTGTGTTGTAGGTGTACATATGCTAAGGTGGTGGTAGGAGGACCCAGGACAAGGTACTGGCTGCAGAAAAGCCTGGAAGACTGGCTTGGATATGAATTGTTCAAGAATGGTCTGTTTATCCTGGAGGCTCAGATTATACAAACCAGTAATTTATACTGGCTGCAGATGGATTCTCAGCCTGACTGTGTACTTGGTCAGTCCTTGATTTAAACAAAAAAATTGGAATTTGTGCATGAGTCTCCATTTTTCCCCTTTCTGAGCTTTATTGTTCTTGATTTGTTTGTCTCAAAAGAAATACTTACAGGATAATATCTGCTTACAGTTGCTCAGAGCGAGAATTTGAAGAGACACATGACTTGCCACAACAGTTCAAGAATAAGTTCAGAAAAGCTTCACTCTTCTTAACTCAGGATGTAGGTGACATCTGTGAACTGAAGACACTTCTTTTTCTGTAGCAATCATAACTTTTGTGCCCAAACCAGTGCTGTTTATATAAATTGTTGGAAAGGTTCTGTGTAATAAAAGTAATAGGGATAAGCCCAAACAGAAAAAGGCAGCAAGTATGGTTCTTGTAGATGGTTTTATTCAGTGCCTTCTCTAGTGTACGCATGGAAGAAGTGCCATAGCATTGACTTAGTGATTTTGTAAAATCTCTCAATTATGTCACTGTTTTAAAAACCACGTTATTCTACTTTTTGATATAAACAAGTTAATGTTCTCTCAGGCATATGACTCCCACTTGTAGTGATCAGTGTTGCATCAAAGAACTTCAACCTTCATGAGGGCCCACTGTGTCAGAACAATGGGGGTCAGCTCCTTTTGAAACCTCAGTGTCTAAAAAAGGCAGGATAGAAGCAGAAGGAAAAAAGTATTGCTGTCCTACGTTTACAGATAGACAACTAAGTCACAGATGAAATGTTGTCGTGGAGTGAGCTGGTAGCTTGGCAGACCTGAGAACCAAAGCTACAGCCTCTGAATTTAAACCCAGTACGAAGGATGAGATTACAACCAGAAGCACTAATGGACCTG
This sequence comes from Xenops minutus, assembly GCA_035221455.1. Lineage (NCBI taxonomy): Eukaryota > Metazoa > Chordata > Aves > Passeriformes > Furnariidae > Xenops > Xenops minutus. The sequence goes on along the minus strand of JAWWEE010000074.1, from coordinate 97,407,108 downwards.
ATGCACTATTTTATCATATTTCCTCTGCTGTATCTTTATACTTTTTATTTGCTGCCATGAGGAGAACAACATAAGTCAGTAGGATTTCTTGTGGAAACTGCAGTCTTGCTTTATGCCAGCATTGCTGGAAAGAATTTCTCTGAAGAAGAATTACAGTTGCCCATAAAATATGCGACACAAACAACCCTTCTCATCTGCAAGTATTAATTGCGCATTGGGAAGAAGGGGGTGCTGGGATACCAGACTGCTCAAAGGATATATGGGGTATTACTTAAGGGTTTAAAAAAATCTGTCATTGAATTGCCAACTAGAGAGTAGGATTATTAAAATTTATGGAAAAAAAATTAGTGAGATGAATACAAATAAAGCTGTCCACATTAGTTTCACTTCTTTTTCAAAGATCTTTAAATGCAAAATATGATTTCATTAATGTAATGCAGACAGGCTTATTGGTTTGCTGCTTTATACATGTATGGATCAGACAATGTGATGTCTTAAGACATGTTTTGAAGAGCCTCAAAAGGCCTGTTTTTTATGTAACTTGTTTTATCTGAAGGAAAAAAGGCAAGTTTTATAGAAAGATCAAATTTCCAACTAGTGGTGTGTTTAGAAGGCAAACAAAGAAGTTGCCAAAACCCACAACTATTCAGGCATGTGAGCCCTTCATCTTCAGGAAATCTTGAAATAAGCATTCAGGATTCTTCAGTTTGCTAAGGGCCATCTTCTGCTACATAAGCAAAACAACATTAAAACCAGACTTGGACAACCAGTGAGGAGAAGATTCTCATGCAAGTGAAATTGGCTGTTGCCACATTAGCATTTTGCTTTCAATCAGTGTTGTGACTTTGAAAAAAAATCTCTCAGTTGTCCCTATTTGTGGCACTGTGGTTCAGCTCACGGTACAGCTTTGCTGCTACCAGAGTAGGCAGTACAGCTAACAGAAGGCTAGAAAAAGTAAAGTTGCTTTTTTCCAGCTGTTCAGTACCTGTGACCTAACAAAGAGGCAATGGGATGCTGGAGGTGTTAATGCAAGAAAGAAGGAAGGAGAAGTGAGACCTAGGGAAAATAGCTAAAACTGAGGTGGCCTTGTTGAATTTCACCTTGAAAGAAGTACACGCTTGAGCCTGCCACCTGGAAAGAGTGTTGCTGGAGAGACAGAAGAACGACACCAAACTCTCACTTGTGATGGTTGCAGAAGGTAGAAAAGGTAAAAGTAGATGTGTGTGCAGTGGTTAATGTGATTATTTTAACAGTGATTGCTGTCATTTCAACCACACTGAAGTTCTGCCAACAGTGGATTAGAAGAACCTTTAAATACTTGTACGGAGAGCAAACTCTGGAAATCTAATCCTTAAACTGACAGTCTTGAAACAGTTTCAACTGGGAAAGAGCTACATTCATTTTTGAGAAGAGTGTCATAAGTCTAGTGTGCTCATTCTTAGTTTTTATGTTCTTAAATATAGAGCCACAGTCAAGAAGTCAGATCAATGTGAGACTGTGTAGACATTACATGATGCCAAGCAATGAGTTCCCAGATATCTATAAATAAACTCTTGGTGCGCTCCCATTTTCCTTTCTCTTGTCTTCACTATTATCCCACGCACTTGCCCCCAGGCTTTCTGTACTTTTTTATAGAGGCACTAGTAGTAATTCTTTTTTTCCTGAATATTATTCTTGAAGAAAATAGATCAATTATGCAGTATAATGCTGGTTACATTACAGCTAATAGGTATAGCTGTTAACCTCACATGTTCTTTGTACCTTTGTGATAATAATGAATCGTTAAATTGAGTGGAGCAGTAATCCTTGAGATATAAAAACAGAAAGCATTTTACAAAGGCATTCCAAAGTGAATTCTTTTATTGATTAATATTATGTAATATTGCCAATATCTTATGACTGTTACAAGGTTTAAAAAGTGCAGCTTAAGCTGTGAGGGTAATGTGTAGAATACCTGCAGACCTTGCTGCAGCAGGCATGCCTTTATTGTGATTCAATCTTTCAAGATTGTTTTTTGGAAATTAGGAACAAAGAGCAAGGTAGTTTTTGTATAAGTGGTACAAGAGATCCCATTTTAATGGCACTTGAACAGTTGTTAAGGACACGTAGTTTTGCTAAAGGTGTCTACCAGTGGAGACAGAGTTGAATAATATATCCAGTTCATTTAGAAAGGACTATTTCAAGTCTCATAATGTTAAAAAGAATCAGATATGTCTTTAATACAAGGGGAAGATACATTACTGCTGTGGTCCACTATGCAAATGTATTTTCTTACCACTGTGCAGATGTTCTAACATAGTAGTTAGTATTCTTACCTGCCACCATTATTGTTGTTGATGAAGAATGACTAAATTTTTTATTGTGAAGCGAGACAGTAAGCCTTCGCATTCACTCTTTCTCTCTGTCTCTCCCTCTCTCTCTGTTTGTTTTGCAGCTTTGTTGAAAGTGATACTGTTAGGGTTTTTTTTTTTCTTCTTCTGTCAAGTTTTACAACAGAAGCAGATTCCACAAGAAGTTACTGGGGTTATAGCATATGTTATTTGATTTCTGTATTCTGAACAGGTGATAATCAGTTAAGTTTAGCTGTCAGAGTTTGTATATTAGGAAGAATGGAGGAGAACTGAAACTGCCTCCTTAAAATAGCAAATAGTTTTATATTAGAATAAGAAATTAGAAGAATAAAAATTGAAGAAACAAAGGTGAAAATAAAGGTGATTGGAAAAGCTATGAGATTATCATGCTGAAGATATGACATAAGTCTGGTTTTTAGTTCTCAGTAGTAATAACACATAGTTGCTTTTTCTCAGTGTGATTTCTCTGTTTAAAAAAAAGGTGACTGTTTTTTACTTCCTTTGATAATGTAATTGAAATTTGGAAGGATTACTTTCTTAATGACCCTTCGTCTTCTCCTGACCTGCTGTTGTAGGTGTCATGAAGAGTAAATTGCATATGATTTAGAGTTTAGATATTGATATTAGCAGGTGTGTGGCTGCATAGTGTGTCAAATGGAATGTTTATCCTTAGATTTATTCTGCTGGACTTTATTAGATATTTGGAAATTCAGTTTCCCCATAATGTCTCGTGCTGACACTGAAAGACATTGCAATTCTGATGATCCCATGGGTACTCTTGTTACTGAGAAGACCTGTTCCATTTGCTGTGAAATATATCATGTGGAGCTATATGTCCCTGTATTAGTACTTTCTACAAGGCATAAGTTATAGGGGGTGGTAGTTTCTTTTATTAGATCATCTGATTTAGTTGGAGAAAACAGACAAGCTGTGTGCATTGCAACTCGTTGTTCGGGTCTTTGAGAAAGATCCTGAATGACTGGTTTGCATGCTCCAAACTCTGCCTGTTTTTTCCACTTTTATCTATTGATCAGTTAAAAGATAACTTGTCCCTTTATAAAGCTTACCTTGATTAAACTGCCATGTCTATAATAAACCACAGCTTAGTAATTTCAACCTTTGCCATTCAGGACACATACCCTTATTTTCTTTGAAGTGCCCGAGTTAAAGTTACTTTCAGTCATTTCACTTTGTGCCAAGTTCTGCCTTCACATTTTCTTACTCTGGGTATAGCCAGAAGGGCTGACTCTTCTACGTAAGCTCAAATCAAGTTGTGCTAAAAACCCCATGAAGCAGTTGAGCCTCTGATTTGCTTTTCAGTTTTTATATTGTTCCCATCCCTGATACTTCACTACAGACCTCATTGGTAGCCAAAGTATTTATTTTGTGGCCTGTCATATGTGATTCAAACAATCTATTTAAAGCTTAGTTTCATGCTTCTCAGTCAAATCACCTTGGCTTCAGGGACACTGTACAGCTTTGCATCCTTGTGAGGGGAGTTTTCCTAGAGCAGGTAAGTCACTTTCTTGTTTGTAGCATTTGCAGTTTTCTGTCAGTCTGAATGTTCCTCTTTCGTCGTGATCCCCAGCTCCTTTCAGAGCTCTGCCTATGCTCCACTAGTAACTTTGCCACAGGAAGCTTTTTGGGACCAATGGCAGCGCATGCAATGATTTCAAGACACAGACCAGACGTACTGGTCCCCTGGCAGCTGCCCTGTGCATATGTCACATTTCTCACCTCTCTCTGATGACCGACCCATAAGGGAAGAGCCTTTGGATAAGACTCACCATCTCCTCTCGGGTTGTGGTCCAGCCAGTAGCTTGAGAACCTGGCTGTGGGTTTCTCCCTCTTCCTCATGGAGAAGGGAGCAGTGGTCAAACAGGAGGCTTCACCAGAAAGTCATGACCCTCTTGCTCCAGCTAAAAACCAGAGGGGTTGGCTTCTGCCAGGTCTGACCATCCTACCAAGACCTGACCAAGCTGCCTATAGTGGTTTTGTGGATGAGCTATGCTAAGGAGTAAGTGATTGGAAGATCCCTTCTAGCAGTGCATGGAGTGGTGTGTGTGTGTTTAGAGTTACAACACATTTTGAAGAAGAGTAAGATTGGTTTGGGTTTTTTTGAAGACCACGGTTTCTCTCTTGGAGGAGAGGATGTCATATGGAAGGAGCCTTGTTACAGAAGCAGGATTCATATTTGTTAGTTTTAGTTAGAAACTTTCTGTCATCATACTGTCTAAAGGGGCTCTTCTTCTGCTGTTTATGCCATTTAACACTTTCCCTTGTGCAGCAGCAAGGTATGCAAGTATTTGTGATTGAAATGTGTGTCAAGTAATGAAAACTTATCATTACCAGTTAAGAGCAGAAATGGCTTGGGGATCTTGAAATCCTGGAATCTGGGCTTGAACATCATGTGTTACTCTTGAGTTATTTTTTTTAATAAAGAATACATGGAGAACTTGCAAGAGTCGTCATGTGAAAGGGTTTTGGTGGTGGTGGTTTTTTGCAGCTACTTAAGTACATTTTACTTTTGAAGTCGTCTGACTACTGCTTCATAAAACTGTAAAGGCAGTTTTATTGCTAAAATACAAACTTGTTGATTTGCTTTTTTGTTTCTGTAGTAACTTTTTTTTCTTTTAGCATTGAAGTAGTACCTTGGGAGCTTTTCTGAAACAAGGATTTTAAGGCAAACATATGGTAAATTTCACAATTCATGAGGGAGAAAGGAAATACCTGTGAAAGATCTAGAAATATCAATTGTAAGGAAGATACATCTAAGGTGCTAAGTGCAGATAGACTGAGGATGTCTAAGAAACTTAAAGTTTACATTTCAGTTTAATTTTGCATCTAATATTTTATGACATTTTCAAATAATATACTAATATCAATGATAGACTTTTCATCAATTATTAAAATGTTTGCTTCTCACAATGAGTGCAGTGGAGACAGTTTCTGTATGGCATTTGTATATAATATGCACTATCATGGCAAAAAACAGCTGTGGCAATTCAACAATTCAGGCACAAAATCTTCTGACTTTCCCCTTTTCATTGTGTTTGGTACTAATTTGTGTGTTTGTGGAATTCCTTAAAAAATTGTTGTGAATATTTTTAAGGTTGAATTAGTTTTAATTCTGGAAGACCAATGTCTATTTGCTATGTGTGGTAAAAAGGAAGGAAAAAGACATATGTTTGCAGAAGCTGACTGGCATTGCCAGCAAAATTATGACCTTATCAATATTAGTTTAGTCTGGAAACGTCTGTTTCATAAGGGTGTTTTCTGTATGATGAGGGAAAGTGGGGAAATCACTGGATGCGAGATGGAGGGTAAGCTGACACTCAAATAAGGCTGTCTCCTTTTGCCCTGCAGGTAATGTAGCATGCATCAGGACTTTGCTTACTGCACAAGGTGTTCTCCTTCAGTACTAAATCTGCCAGCTCAGTAAATCCAAACATGCTTAATTATCCTGTTCATTTTTCTGTAATAGGAGAACTGGGAGAAGCACCTGGATCTGTCATCTGCTGCAAGTACATCTGCACAACTTATGACTATTATTGCAGACTTATTTTCATCTGCACTGGGCACCGCTTGCTCACGTGGGATTTGGGGAGCATCAGTTGGTGTAGGACTGGTAACAGACACAGAAATGCATGATCCCTGTTTTGAGGTGTAGTCCTATGTCCTGTTGAAATTCCTGTTGTAGTCCAATTGAAACTGGGCTGTTGAGAGATGTATTATCATGACTGTGTTAAGTGACTGAAGACACAGTGTCAAAGAGAAGTGAATTTGAGCCCTTGACCCATTAGTAACAGTGGCTGAACTGGCAATAAAATAAAATGGCTGTTCAGGTTTTAGTAGCAATTTAAACAAAGAGTTATTGGTCTCTGTTCATGTGTAGGTCTTCTTCAACTTATCCTTCCATAAAATACTTGGAAGTAGAATAATATACCAAAGGCATTCTGTAGGTAGATTCAGTTGCCTAATTTTGCTTTTATTTTTATTCTTCAAAACTTTTCTCAGGTTTAGCAGAAGTCTCTGAGAAGTTCTTTCACACCTTCACATGTTTCTCATAAATTAGTAATTTAACAACGCCCTTTTTTGTTTGTTTGTTTTGTTTTTGTTTTGTTTTGTTCTGAACTATCCCAGAGCCATCATGAAATGATGGCTGTCTCAGACAGGTCCAATTTCATGGCCTCCAGGGTGGAGAGGTGACAGGGTCATGAACAATTGACACAGACTGTGATGCACAGTATTTTAGACAGAGCTCATGGCAGCTTTCCATCCTTATGATGGCTCGCATACCCTGCTAGTATTCTTTTCCTTCCTGCGAAGATAAAGCATTTTCATTTTTCTGACTACTTTAATTTGAAATGTTTAGGGAAGATGTCACTGGGGACAAAGACATTGTTGTATATTGGTGCAAGAAATTTATAATAATTCATCCTCATTGAAATCCTGATCTTTGAAGTCTTATAGTGAACAGGTGCTTTATTACTGACTTCACTAGGTACAGAGATTAGATCCTGGCAAGGAGGAATATGGATTAGTCTGCTAAGAGAATATTGCTCAGGGTTTCTTCTTCAGGTGCTGTATCTTCCTTAGGAAATGAAAGATCAACAAGGCAGAGCTCCCCTGACTTAATTGTTCTCTGTAGATGGTTGAAAAGAGGCACTTGGAACCACGTCTGAACATAAAAAAAGTGACTTATCATGCAAGATGAGACATAAAAGTGTTTTGGTTTACTTTTTCTATAGAGGTAAATGTTTGGATTAAATGAAAGTGAGAAAGAGCATTATATCTCTGATAACTGTCTGGGTGGCATGGTTGAGACAGTTTCCATTGAAAAAATCTGTACAGATAACAGACCTGAATTAATAGTTGAGGAGATTTAAAAAAACTTTACTTTGACTTCATCTTCTCCTCCTCCTCTTCCTTCTGCTCCTTCTCCCCCTTCTGCTCCTTCATCTTCTGAAATATTTTTATTATTATTACTCTAGATATTCTGAGAAGAGCCAAATAATTTGCCCAGCATTACACAGACTGTGGGAAACTGCAGCTAAGAAAATAATTGTAACCTTTTTGTTTCAAGCTCTTAGAAAATCTTCTGTGACATTTCTGAAGGAAAAATTTCTAGAACTATTACTTAAGACAGCATAATAGTTTTTCCCCCCAGATGTTTTGGTACACAACCTTATGCATTCCTTTCATGCTGCTCTGTGTAGGGTTCTTTACAAGACTTGAATCTTGCATACTTTGCAAATGTGATAGTGCAGTTCTGCAGGCAGCTCTCCTGTACAGCAACCAGTATAGCCAGCAAACCTTTTTTCTCCTGAATATTGTATGAAAATAATTGAGGCCAATCTTCTTGTTTGGCCTGCTGGTTTTGTATGCAGACGTGAAGTATTAAAACGGAAGCTGGAAAATTGTAGTACAGTCTGGCGGGAGTATTCCATGTGTGTTTGGAAGGTGCTGTTGTGCCCTGCATTGCCTAATGCACATCATACATTATATAATACATTGTTGATACATGGATTCAAAATCAGATGATACTCTGTTTAAAATAAAAAAATATGTTTTCTATTTACCCATGGAAATTTCCATGTAAAACAAGCCAATGCTTTTTTTGAGGTTCTGCATTGAGATTTTGAACTCTGCATTGTCCTTGTGTTTAAGAAGTATGAAATAATTCACAGGCTGAGTACTTTGTGAAGGAATCCCTGGATCAATACATCTTAGGCCAGACTTTGCTTCAAACCTTGGCCTACAGTGCCTATGCTTTGAGTTTGCTGTTAGATATATTCACGTGACAGTACATATATCGTTATATAATGGTATGAATCAAAGGTGAACTTTTTAATGAAATAATTGGATCTTTTTGTTATTTGATTTTATGTCTTTGCAAGGTACTTGCCTATACATTGTAAAAAAAGAAATTATTTTGTAGGAAAAGAACACTCATATGCTTCTTTTGTTAATCAGGTTATGCTTTCCTTGTTCTGCTGTTGATACGTGACTTAAGAGAGAAAAAAATATTTAGAAGACACTTGCAGAAATCTTTATGCAAAAGGCAAGATGCAGGCTGCTGATTGCTAGGTGTATGACATAAATAAGCTTTAAATGAAATAAATACATGAAGCCCCATTAAAGTTGAAGATCTTATTGAGAGAGTTTTAAAGTGATTTAAGGAGTAGTCCTCTTTCATCTGAGGGTACTTGTAATATGAGAGAATGAAATACTTAATGTTTTTTTAAAAATAAGAAGTGGAAAAACTTTCCTCTCTTTTTTTAATCTTACTTCTCTGTCTTCCTATATCTCTCTCTATATATTCGTAGGGTTTCTCCACAATCTTGATATATATAGGTCACATATAGTGTCAAAGAAAAGAGTGAGCAAGATATTTAAAATGCATGTTTAAGGGTTGAATTCAGTGTAGCAGAGTTATCATTAAAATACATGTGATTGGCCCCCAAAATGTTGAAAATGAGACAGTTCCACTAAACATCAGTGTATTAATAGAAAGATGCCTACCTTACTGTATGCATTGCCCATTTCTTTGATGCTTGTAATTTTAATGCTAGTTTTGCAGACAGTCTGGGTATGTGAATTCCTCCTATCACTGATGTCATCTAACAGAATTATTTTTTACCTAATGAATGATGTGATTACACTTCTAAAAATTTGTAGGCTGATGATTCTCTGAAGGACCCCAATCTTCTGTTTGGAAATCAGAAATAAAATTCATCATTTTCTTCAGCTATTCCTTTGTGAGTGTCTCTCTAAATCCTGGCATTTAAAATGTTTGCCCTAACTTAGTTATTTAAGTTTTGCAACGAACAACATCCTACTGCTGTATTCCCTAGAAATCACTGTGGAAATCAAAAATAGTGTCTTGAGAAATAACAGAGGAACAGTGTTCCTCAAAACAAACTGCATCTATCTTGGCTGAGAATAGCAGTTCTGCCACAACTTTGCCTTTCAAGAAGAGTAAGCAGATATTCTGCTGTGTCCTATCACATGAATGTTGATGTTTTAATCACAAAAGAATGTAACTTTTCTTTTATTAATAATATGCTTAATGTGTACTTATGGAATAAGATTTTTTCATTGTGTATTTTAAACTTTGACAAAAATAAAACTGAGTGTGTGAGGTCATATTTGGAACTCTAGAAAATGTATTTAAACTGAAATCATATTTTTCTTTCAAAAGTGCTACCATTTCATCTATGAATTTAAAAGCAGCAATATGTTCTGAAGACTGTAAGTTATTACTGTTATATATGCATATCTGTTATAAACATGCTCACCTCTTTCAAATGGTTAATCCCATTTTGAAGGCTTTGATGACTGCATACCATATACCATAAGTATTGGAGTGTGTGTTTACTGCGTAAAACAGGTAAACTTCTCAAAAACCCCTTACACATAGGTTGTTTAAGGAAATTTTTCTTGCATTTTTTATAATCCTGATCTGTTATAGAAGCGGCTTCCTACCCTTTTTGAATGACCCTTTATCAGGGTGTGTTGTCCTGCTTCTGTCTCTTAGGGAGTAGAGCACATTTAAATAATTTGCTGGCAACTCAAAGGCAGTTACTGCATGAAGTGTAAAAAGACCTATTTCAATATTACTGTTAATTACAGCTTCTCTAGCTAGTTTGTTCCTAATCCACTGTAACACAAAATGCAAAGGGTTTGTGTAAGCTGTTGCTGAAGTACTTTGGATGAATGCTTTTTGTTTAATATTGCATAAAACAGGCAGTATTTGCACACTCAAAGCCACATTTCAGCTCAGACCTTAGAAATAACTGATTTGATGCACAAACATTAAAATGTACTAACGTCTTCATAGTGTTCATTTAATTGTAGCCTTCTTAGTGTGTCAATAAGTAGCTGAGAGATAAATTGGACTAATTAAAAATCCAGGAGCCCTGTATTAGACTGCTGTAGAGTTTCTCTCACCTTTGAAATTATCTCCAAATATTTGCATGCTAGATTGTTCTTTAGCGTGTCTTGGTAGCTGCTGGACTTCCTTTTTATTTACTGAGGTTGTGTGATAATTCTTTTTATATTCATCTACCTGAACACAGTGCCTGCAAATCATAAAATGTTCTTAATCTGTATCCTGGATTTTTTCTGTATATTGGTATAACATTCAGTAGTAACACATTTTATGTTTTAAAGACATACATCCTAATGACAAGGAAAATGAATCTGTTTCAATGGTGTTTCCTGGTGTCTCAACATAATTTTTTAAGCATAAGGACCTTAAATTCGAGGGATTTTAGGAAGCACTAATAAACACTTTGCTCCTTTGGTTTTGCTTGAAAATTAGCAGTGTGCTGTATTAGCTGACTGTTTTGCTTTACTATGAGCTCCCTAATGGGAGGAGGGACCAGCACTATGAAAATGACCTTGGTTCATTTGTGTTGACTTACAAAAACACAGAAAATGATCACCATCTTTGAACAGATTAGTAATAATGTGCTGGTATAATATTACAAACTACCTCACTGCCACTTAAAACACAATTAGGTGTTCTTGAGGTTCCAGTGCTCTAGCTGTTTTTAATGGCTCTTTAATGGTATGGTTTTGGGTGCTTCTCTGTGTTCAGCACATCACTTGTATAATTTTTAACATGCTTTAACTTGCCATTGATGCACTGATGACTTGATCTGTAACCAGAGATTTGTCCTAGCCCCATCTCTCACCCCCACCCAAAAAATTCTGTAGGGCTTCTGACAGATACACAGTGACAGATTTAAGTTAGATGCCTGAAATGGTTATCACTATTGGCTACCTAACTTCTCAAAGCCAGCTGAGCCAGGATGATGCTGGGCTGAGTGGCTTCACCCAAGCCATACGTGCGGATGTCATCTGTGAAGACAAGCCCTTGCCATCACACCTGGGCACCCAGGCACCATCAGGCCTCCCTTGGTGCCCCACTATAGGATTTTCCCTCCACACCATCCTGACATTTAGCTTGGGTCAGGTGGTTCTCTGATTCAAACAGACCCCTCAAAAACCTCCTTAGTTTCCCTCTCTCTTTCCAGAGACGTGGCTGCATGTGCATGTAAACCACAACTGGTGCTGGAGGAAGGCTGTGCCCCACCTCCAGCCCCTGCCCCCTTGGGCAGCAGTGCCAGCCAAAAGCACTTGGCTATGGGGACACGGTGCTCTAGCTTGGTTTTGTTTTGTTGGTTCTCACATGCAGTGTAGTTATGGCCTGAGCTTGTGAACCAGAGGCTCTGTTCATATTCAAGTTTTGCATTGTGTCAAGCTGGTGCCTATTTATTAGGTACTTTTTCACTTAAGCACTCAGTGTATCTGCAAAGTTGAAAGCAGTTCAGGGAAGGAAAGCTTTTTTCTTTGTTTTTCTGTATCGTGGAGTTTCCCAAGATAAGGCATGGTGCATGGATAGACTCCATGCAGCTCCCCACCCAGCATTTTGTTAATAGTATGTTCACATTCAGAATCAGAAACGAACTGTTCTAAATGCACTGTCACTTTTTACATGATACTGTTTCAACAACAGAACGATCGAGATGGTAGAGATTTCTTTGGGTTGTCTGCATCAGTGTTTTCTGCATAGTCTACTTTGTAAGCGCTTTGGCCATGGAAATTGTTAAATAATCTTGGTTAAATAATTTCTACATGGTCAAATATATTGCTGATGCTTAAACAAAATTACATAATTGTAATGTGAAATAATCTTTATTTGGGCTATGCTGCTTAAGTTGCTAAATGAGGCACTCTCAACCCATAAAATACTAGTTTTACTCTGCTGTGTCTTCACATTCCTTCTTCTTGTCTGTCTGTCTCATGCCCTTGACACTGGGAGCACTCACAGACAAAAAGGGAGCATCTGGTGGTTGTGGTAATAGCTGTACTCGGCAGCACCTGGAAGTGAAGTGGAAATCTTGTGTGAAAGTGAGGGGAAGGAGAGCTCCCTTCCTTTCCCCACCACAGCCTTTCCCCACCACAGTTAATCTGCCTCTTCCCTGCTGTCCCAGTATGGTCTGGGCTGTTGCTCTGCCAGTGGTTGTTGCGGAGGCGGGTTTGTGGAGCAGAGAGACGACTCAATATGAGTTACCAGCAAAGCTCAGTTTATTCCAAAGCACTCACACAATTATACTTTCTCTAAGAGTACGTGCACTAATATTATTGGTGTACATAGCATACAAGCAATCCTCTATTGGCCACAGTTAGAAGCTACTGTCTCTGTCTCTGTACAAACTCTTGCAGGTGTCTTATCTTCTGTTTCTTCTGATCTCTCTCAGTCCTTGCAAGTAGTTTATCTTCACAGCTACACAGCAGCCATGGCCAAGGTCAAATTCCCTTTGCTCTGTTAAGAAGTTCCCAGACCTGGAAGCTACATTTTCCTACACTGTTCCTCTTCATCTCTACAATTCTGAAAACAGGAATAATTAGTATTTGCATTTATTGGAGCCTCCCACCCAAGCTGAAATGAGGATTCCCTTCTGCTGGTCACTGTAAATGCTGGTTCTCAGCCTAGGAGACTTCTCCGATGGCTGTGTGGTGGGACAGCACACCACTGACACTCCAAGAAGTTAAAGGTGTAAGGAGTCACCACGTTACCTCCAAAACACTTCCAAACTTATGTAATTCTGCCCTGGATAAGGTCATTCTTGTTTATGGATTTCTCTCAAATTAAATTTCCTCTGCCATTTTCACAGCTGAATGTTCCCATGATAGGCACAAACATGGAAAAAGATGGTATTCTCTTGTCTTCAAAAATCCTGTGCATTCATGGAAAAAAGTCAAGTCAGCCTAAAATTGTGCTTTCTATTTGCCTACACCAAAAATATTCCTGGAGGAGAGACAGTCATGGCTATTTCACAGAGACTTTGTGTTTAAAGAGGTGACATTCCTCTTGGCAGGGAAATGGCACTTCAGGATGTGGATGGCTTCCACAGAAACCTAGAGAGGAGGAACCTACTGAGAGTAGGCAAAGGACTTCTGGGATAATGGAAAAGATCTCCTTCACTTTGCAGAATTGCCAGAACTGAAACAATTGCATCTCTTAGTGTGGGGAGTGCCTGCCTCTTTCACATAGAAACTAGGTGGTCTGTTTTTGTCGTGTTCTAGGTATGGTAACTCGGGGGGAGAGGGGGTGTTTGGGGTTTTTGTTTGCTTGTTTTTGTTTGTTTGGTTGTTTTTTCCTATTATTTTTTGTTTGGTTGTTGGGTTGGGTTTTTTTTGTTTTGTTTTTGTCTTTGTTGGGGGTTGTTACCTTTTTTTCCTTTTTTTTTTTTTTTTTTCCATAAGAACTGGCAGCAACAGGGATGAAGAAAATGGGAAACCATTTCACTTTTCTCATAGTGCTGGTAAGGAGCAGGTAATGTACCCAGGGCTGGAGATGGAAATTGTCAGGACTTGCCTGGAAATTCACAACATGCTGTAGCTATGGTAGATAAAGCTGAGCAGCACAAGGTGTAGAACTGGAGAATCACAGAATCATTAAGGTTGGAAAAGCCCTGGCAGCCCATGGAGTCCACCCTGTGCCTGATCCCCACCTTGTCCCCCAGCCCAGAGCACTGAGTGCCATGTCCTGTTGTTCCTTGGACACCCCTAGGGATGGAGACTCCACCACATCCCTGGGCAGCCCCTGCCAATGCCTGACCACCCTTTCAGTGAAGAAAGGATAAAAGGATCATATAGAAAATCCCAATATGCACTGTCACCTGTGGCAAGGGGAAACCTCAAACTTTCAACAAATCTTTCTGTTTGGTATTTTCTGTCTCACTCAATAGAAGCCTTTAAAAGCAAGCTGAATCCTGTGGCAATTGGAAAAAGACCTAATCCATGTTTTGTGTTCCTGTGACAGGAGAAATATAACCCTTGCAAATGATTTGCTATTGAATTCATAGGAAATTTGGAGCCTGTTGTTTTGTGCTCACTCCTTATCTCTCTTTAGTCCTCCAAGTCTCCATCAGTGCTGAAAGGCAAATAGTATGGAAACAGAACCATGCTTTGATGAAGGCAGATATTCCCTGAAACTCATGGAAGAGACCCAATGATTTGTAGCAAACTTAAGAACCCAAGACCATGAGAATCCCACCCTGAGTCAGTCTGAGGGTCTACCCAGTTCCTATCTCTAACAGAGGGGGAGTCTTTGATGAGGAGGAGTATTTGAAGTTCATTTCTTTTCACAAATAGGACATTCAGCAAACATATTTTTGTTTAATTCTTGAAGAATGCTTCTAAACCCTTGCCTAATGCCAAGGAAAGCAGAGCAGTGTTTTCCATCAATCTGCAGCACGTCTGATTGATTCAGTGGTGCTATCTACCTGTCCAAACTAACAGGCATAACAGTTTCCAGTACTGGAGCATCCAGAAAAATTCATGCTCCAGAACTACAGAGATATACGATGACTGGAAGGGAATTTTGACTTCTTTACTGTTACTATTTTAGAAGTACCTGGAGAAGAAATTTAATAAATGTCTCAAAACTTACTTCTTCTCCCCCAAAAAGTGTACTTGAATTCCCAAGTTTGAAGCCCTGCTGTAATTTTACAAACTCTGCAATGAGGTAAAGTTACTGCTTTCAGGAACGTGTCCTCTTCTGGATGGGCAGACTCAGGAAGGCAGTGGGGGACATATCAAATAATTTATTTATAAAAGATTGTCTTCTGATGCAGATTCTTATACCTCAGGCATAAAAATGAACTTTCCTAATTGGCAGAGAGGGTGGAGGGTTGAGTTTACACATGCTGGTAGACATGAGAACACCACATGATGGAAACCCAAGTAACTCCCGGAGGGCTCCAAGTGGGGCACTGAAGGAACCTGGATGAGAGCAGTGCTTGCTCCTTCTGCCTGTGATTTCTGGACTGTCTACTTAATAACCTCATGGCTTACTCGAGGACATTCATGGGACCAAGAACCAAAATACTTCTAGGTGAACTTCCCTGCATCTCCATCTCCTGCAATTTATCTTTAAATCTTACAGCTTTGGGCATCCTGAAATAATATTAGACATATCCAGAGAGCCTTTTGGCCCCTCAGGCCTCCTAGACAGCTCAGTGAGGGACAGCAGAGGTTATACTTTTTGGAGGGATGACTCACATGCATGCCATGGGCAGAGAATCAACTATTCCATCCACTAAGATCCCCTGTAAGCTGTCCAAGCAAAAAAATTGGCTTTAACTATAAAGGTAGCTGGTAGCCTGCCCTTCTCTTGGAGGTAAGAGGAGTTGGAGAGCTGCCACTGTGGGAGTGTACTTCAAAAATGGGGACAGAAATGAGGAAAATGTTAAAGCAGAGAGTAAATGCCAGTTAAAGAGGCTGATATAAACACCTCCGAAGGCTCAGTGCTAACCCTGCACAGCAGATCTCAAGGCTGGCTGACAAAAGGCTTGGCAGCCAGCTCTGGAAAAAAGTTTATTAAGAAACATGCTTCTTAACATTCAATTACATCAGATTATTTCCAAAACAGGGAAGTTTATCTCTGAGTTTAACAAGCAATTTAATAACATGGCTGTATCCACAGTTTGGCTTCTGAGGAAACTGAGAATTTCTTCCTCTGTCTAATACCAGGGTTTGCCTGTTTTTGTGCAGCTTCCTGAGATGTTGGGAGGCTCCAATCCCTGTGGGATTACATCTGCTTCTTACAGAAAACTCTGCTCTGGAGGTCCCACAGCACTGGCGTGTGGACAGTGTCTTCTGCTGAGCTCCACCAGGCTGAGTCCTGAGGCACAGCAGGACTGTGGGAGAACAGGAGAGCAGGAGAGATGGTCTCCAGTACCAGCTCCCTAGGAACTGAGGGGCAAGGATTTTTCATTACAGTTTCCAAGGCTGTGTCTATTCTGCGTGCCCTGGAACGCAGAGTCACAGAGGCAAACACTTGGGTCATTCACAAGACTTGCACATTGGCTGTCCCTTAAGAAATCCTTCCCTGGGAGGGTGGGCAGGCCCTGGCACAGGGTGCCCAGAGAAGCTGTGGCTGCCCCTGGATCCC
>JAWWEE010000074.1:97317043-97390685 GCA_035221455.1 Xenops minutus | reverse complement strand
AGCAAAGCTCAGTTTATTCCAAAGCACTCACACAATTATACTTTTTCTAAGAGTACGTGCACTAACATTATTGGTGTGCATAGCATACAAGCAACTATCTATTGGCCACAGTTACAAGCTACTGTCTCTGTCTCTATACAAACTCTTGCAGGTGTCTTATT
Source organism: Xenops minutus (assembly GCA_035221455.1). Lineage (NCBI taxonomy): Eukaryota > Metazoa > Chordata > Aves > Passeriformes > Furnariidae > Xenops > Xenops minutus. The sequence goes on along the minus strand of JAWWEE010000074.1, from coordinate 97,390,524 downwards.
TTCTGTTTCTTCTGATCTCTCTCAGTCTCTTGCAAGTAGTTTATCTTCATAGCTACACAGTAGCGATGGCCAAGGTCAAATTCCTTTTGCTCTGTTAAGAAATTCAGAGACCTCATGCATTTTCCTACAAGTGGTATTGCTGGATCCTCAAAGTGTCTGAGCCTTTTAGTTATTTTGGAGAGCTGCTATAGACTGCCCTGACACAGACAATGGAAAGATAACTGGGACAGATAACTGGAAAGATAATTTCCTGGGACAAAGAAGAGGCACTTCTGTAGCCTGGGGGGTGTTCTTCCAGACCAGCATCACAGGCCTGCTGCATGCAGTTAACATGGGAGGGATTCTTCAAGGCATTTATAGTGGAAATAGTTAAGCAAACAAAATGACTACCAGCTCCACTGTACAAAAGTGCATATAGGCAGGAGTCCATACATCTGCAGTGCAAAACATACCTGGGAAGAACTGCTCATGGAAATGGTAGAAAGGAAGAATTTTCTAATAGGAAAAACATTATTTTGTTTATTTTTTTAAAAGGCTTACCAATAAAACCCCAGCCTTGTGGGAAAGATACTAAGATGGTAAAATGTGTGACTAATTTTTTAGATAGAGATTAATAAGGAGAGAAGAATTAAGTAACGATATAAGACAGTTACAGTTTGTAAAAAGCATTGTTTATGTTGTATGATGCAAATCATTGGGAACAATCTGTTTCCCTGTAATCTAGATATTTGCTTATTTTTTTTTTGTTATGTGAACACTAAAGCCCAGTGACCTGAGTTAGACATTTTTAGGTAGTTGGACTTTATATGAAATCACTTTTAAAGTACAAAAACTAAGAGTGACAAGGTATTTACTGCAGGAACATTCAAATCTCTGCAGATGTGGATTGGAGAAGATGATCTAGATGATAATAAACTTCTTGTTACTCACATTAGTGTTCATTGCACAGTTCAAATACCATTGAGAAATTGAAAGGAGAACTCTGTCCATTGAAATCTGGAATTCATCTTAGAGTGGAAGCTCCATAACTGTCCTGCATCTTGGCACATGGTAAATACATTCATCTCTCTTATATTTTCTGCATGTTATGCTCAGGAAGATGAATAAAAAAGTGCTGTCATCAGTATTATGATATCACCTTCTGAACAGCCACCTGAAATACAGTATACTCTTGCCTGCATTATAAATTAATTGTATGAAAAGTACCATTCTCGGGTGTATTCTCAGACTCTTCCTTGGTTCAATATCATTACACAATTGCAGGTGAGAATGGTATTTATTCTATATTTCAGGATATGCTAGGAGAGTTAAATGAAAGCAGTTCCTGCCCTACAGGGGTCACAGTCTTAAGTAATCTGACCTAATTTAATAGCAGAAAACATAAAGACATCACTTCTTCCCACCAATTATTCCATTTCCTCCAATCCCCAGATAATTCTTGGGTGTTGTGGTAACTGTTGTGTCCTCACCTGAGCCCATTTTTAGAACTGCAGTCAAAACTGAGCAAAGTAGCTGTGAATGGACATGGTTTAGTCGGTATTTCTGTGGATTCAGAGGTTGTGAAGTTGTCTGATAAAATGCTGTATTATTGAGCTATTTGTAATGCAAACAATATTTCAGAGAAAAAGCAAGGAGCTGCTACAGTAGCATGATTTTTTATTTTACATTCCTCTCCATACACAGTACTCTACGAATGTAGTAAGTGGTACTGCTTGTGATTATTGAAGATTTCTTAAGATGGAAACCAACTAAGATAATTTTAAAATATTTACCATAATTCAAGAATTCCTTGAATTATGATTAAGGAGAATGAGATGTTAAGAAAATCTTATTTGCACATACCCTTCTTATCTGCACTTGCCCATGATAATGACATTGTGCTTGACAAAAATTATAAGGTACATATTTAATGTATTTTTAATCGTCTCCTCACGTAATTTCTCAACTGAAAATGAGAGTGTCATTAGCTGAGTCACCCGTGCTCCTTCCCCCCTTCCTCCTCCTTGATTTAGAAAACTGTTAGTATGTACAGAAATGTCAGGGGGCAGTAGGGCTCCTGTCAGGTCTGTCAGGGCAGGTTCTTGCAGCCAGTGCCCCTGCCACTGTCCCAGCCAGGAGCAAGGCAGTGGGAGCACTGGGGCAGCTGTAGCCTGGGCACTGGGCACCTCCCTTGGGTGAGGCAATGGGCCAGGACGTGTGCCCATGGGTGGGCCTGGCATGCCATATTGGACCCCGCTTTGCCACATTGAACAGGGGGAAGCATGAGGCCTTCTCATGGCTCTGGGACACCCATCCTTCACAGGTCATTTCTTCTCATGAGATGGAGTGAATGTCTGCTGTGGTGCTCTGCATTCTTCTCTCTGTGGGCTCTGACCCACCTGCCTCACAGGTCAGTGTCAAGACCGTGATTTGGTTGAGTTATTGGCACTGACACAAGTCCCCAAGCTGGAGAGTGCCAGGCATGCCATGCTGGAAGGATGTTTTGGCAGAAGCTTTGTGGCTGGAGAGGGTGTCAGGGTGTTTTGGTGGGAGTGTAAAGGATCTTTACATGAATGCAGAAAAGGAGACACAGTTCATGGGTTTTGTGGAGAAGTTCTGGTGTTTCAGCGCTCTGTGAGCATAAGCAGGCAGAACATTGCCAGGTCAGGAAAAGCAGGTGGGTATAGAAGGGCAGAAAATATAAACCTGTACTCATACTGCCTTGGTGTTTTATGGAGAGGTAATTGATAAATAGAACAGATTATTTATGGCAATAGAGGAGGCTTTCTTTTATTGGCCTTTTCCTATGCTGGCAGAGCTGGCAATTTGGGTGAGCCTGACAGTCTCCAAGATCATCTTGGAGAGGTTTGTCTGTTTGTGATGACTGCTGTGATGGGAACTGTTGTCTTCTTGTTCCTGAGGAGACATGCTCAGGAAAGCTGCTGGTTCCCACTGCGAAGCTGTGGAGACTTTCTGCGTGGGCAGGATGGAGGCTAAATGACAGCAAGTCTCACAAAGTTATATTCCAGTGTTGATGAAAACTCTTTTCGTAATGCCCCAGTGACCTCCAGGAAGAGACCTTTCTCTTTCTTTTAACACCAGAGACAGGTATATATGGTGAAGAAAGATTACAGGCAGAAACCAACCTCACTGACAAATCTCAAAATAAAGGAGGTATTTCAGTTGCCCCCATGATGCCTGCCGTAATTGCGTTACCTAAGTTAATTAAGGTATGCTTGGTGAAATGTCCTAATGCCCTGAACTGGTGAACCGAACAACAAATTTCACTTACCTGTGTGCAAGAATATTGTGTTTGCTTCCTTTAGCTACTGACATAAATAGTAACTCATTAAAGAGCATAGCTCCAGGCTTTGCCTTAAGAAGAAGATGAAAAGATAATTGCTGGATAAGCAAGCAAGCACGGGGGACTGCAAGAGTTTAGTAGCTCAGCAAATAGAGTGGTTGTGAACTAGTAACAATCTTCTTTCAATCAGCCTGGTTTTAAGGCTGTAATCTCCCCTGGTCAGAGAAGGTCTCTGTCTCCACGGTGAGTGGCTCTGAGAACAGCCTGGGTCCTGTGTGAGGCCATGGGCACCGAGGACAGGCCTCTGGTTCTGGCTTACAGCTCTGCTTCTTACTCTGCATAAGCTGATCTGCTTTCATTTTTGCTGGTATTCTGCTTGGCATTCTTTTTGTGAAGTGCTTTTTTGTTTTGCAAAGACCTATTTATCCCTCCCTTCTGTGCACCAGTGGAGGTTTATTAGATCGTGTGGCAGCCTGCCATCTTCCTTATTAACCAAGCTTTTTCCCAAATAAACATGTTCCTTGTGTGCATGTCTCCTATTTATGATTTACTTCCCATTACAAAGCTACAATCTACAATATTAAAAATAATACAGAGACAGATGTTTATGAGAGGTTGAACAGGGTTTTATTGTACTGACTCTGGTATTTGTGGTTTATATTTCTTTAATCTCTAGCAAAGTGTGCTTCCTCCCACCCTCCCCAATTTACTGTTTCTGTCTCTTACTATCCTTATAACAGGTGATGATGCCCTTTAAATGTATTTTCTTTCAGGCTCTTACATGCTGCAATATGAAGCATATGAGTATAAAGAAGTATGATGACGTATTTAACATGAAGTCTTTATGTAAGAAATTAGAAATTAGGCCTTTTTTCTGGAGATCTAGATCAACCCAGAGGCAAAGAGATACTCACCTTCCACTTACATGACTTCAGTAGGATATCTGATCACCCTCTACTGGCTGTGCTGCCCGGGCTGCTGCCAGTCCGTTGGATTTTGGGAGAGTGCCTTTACGCTACAGTTGAGTCCCAGCCATCACTTAGAATTTAATTTTTTGCATTTGAACCGCGTTACTGCAGTTTAGTCACAACAGTTTGAAATCACTGGCTGCATATATAGTTTTTTTAATTTTTATTCGAATGGATGGAACAGAATTCTGCCTCTGGGTCAGATAATCATCTCAGACCCATTAAACAAGTAGCTGTGACAGGCATCATAATAGTGGCCTAAACCACCATATTTTTTCAATATGACACTTTGTTGCTTTTTTTTCTTGGCCTGTGGTTGGACTTACATTAGAAAAACAAACAGCACTTAGCTATAATTAAAAATGCCCTACGGTAAGTGAAATGACAAAACAATGGCAATGCTGTTCATATGGATGAAGTCAAGTGTAAATGAAGTCTAAAAGAATTAAGTTGAATGCAAGTATAAAATTATCTTCTTGGCTAGGCACAGAAAGTGTAAAATAAGCCTACCCAATACATCAGATCTTTCATTTCACAATAAAAAAATCTTATCAGGGGGGTTTTCTGTATCATGACGCAAACCCATCTTTTCCTATTTAATAGAAACATAACCTTCAATTAACTATTTGAAATGAAGTCATATTAATTGGTAATTGTATGCAATTGTACATACAAGCATCTACCTTAAACATGTGTGTAGTATACTTGCATGAAGTTTCTAAAAATAGTAAATGTTCATAATAGTACTCTTAGCGTTCCTTTTTTTTCAAGGTAGTCTAGCCCTAACTGGAAGTATGTTTATTAAAACTTTATGCTGAAGAATCACTATACGATAAAAATAATTTTTTAAATTATTCTCCAGACATAATTATGAGCATAGTGAGACATAATTATAAGAGGGGTTGATTTTTTTCAACCTCTGGTAGCTGTCATCGTGTTTCAGGTTTAGCTCTAGTCAGAGTCCTGCTGACCAACCGACTGATGTTTCAGTAATTGCCACTTGAAAATGAAAAGGGAAACTGTCTAGCTTTGAGACATTATTCATGAAAGAAGGATCATGCTGGCTTGTTTTCAGAACAGGAGCTTTTTCCCCCTGTTCTTGTCTAGACAGGCCAAGAACAAGACTTTGTACTGAAAAGGGCTCTCTGGTGTGTCATTAGGCATATTGGTCTAGTCTGGACTGGTCTGGATTTCCCTGTCAGAGTGTTTTGAGGTCACTCCTTGTATTTTGGTACAGACCTCTGCAGGTTTATTTCACTTTGATGATACTCAAATATTTGCTTTCTGTTATCTCCTTACAAGGAAGAGGTTTTTTTTCTGGTTTTAGTAAAAATACACACTATTCAAATGCATTTGCTATGCAAACTAATTTAAGGTACTGAATTTTCATTTACAAGTTGCAAATACCAAATCCTAAGTATACTCCATGTTCAGAAGTATTTGTATTTTCATTGAATTATCTGTCCAATTAATTTGTCCTGTTCCTCCAATATGTTTTTCTTTTGAGTATTTCCTTCAGACTTCAACAGAATGTGATTATGCAGGCTAAGTTTTGCACTTTTGTGTCCTCCGTTAGATAGTAAATTTAGAAGTTACTTTTGTACATGCATGTGTGAGAAAAAGAGGAAGCCTCAATGCTGTGCAGGCACTGCTCAGCAATAGCCAAAACACTTGTGTGTTATCAACACTGTTTTGGTCACGAATGCAGACTACTTTTATGAAGAAAGTTAACTCCATCCCAGCCAGGCCCAGTATAGGATGACTGCTTCCCTGGAAAATAGATTTGGTGGAAGATCAAAAGGCAAGATGCTTTTTGACAGCACAGCCCACTTTAAAATCAACACAGAAATTCCGTGGTATCATGAGCACCCTTCCAGTCAATGTGGGCACATCAAATGTGGACAAGAGGCCTCATGACTCTTCTTTTATACATCTTGACAGTGGCAATTTTCATGTATCTGAGGGAAGGAGGAAGTAGCCATAATATTTCACAAGAAAAATTGATTGAGTCTGTTTTTTGAATCTAGATTTCAATGTGGTTTGTTATCCATGACCAAATAAAAGGTCCCCAAAACAAACCAAAAAACACCAAAAAAACCCCACCAAAACCACCCCACCAAACTCCAAAACATCTTACAGCACGAATGCTTTCGTCTGGTTAGTCGTCTTATGGTAATGTTAGTGAAAACCCAGAAGTTTAAGACTTTAATAATGATACTAAAATTGCAATGCTTTAGTCTTTTTTTCTGAAGACTCTATAATCTGGTGGCAAACGGAAGCCTAGAGTTCTCAGCTTTAATTGCTTTTGAGTTTACATCTTGCTTGAGCATTTTCTGTCAGCCATGGGGGAATCATGGAAAGCATTTCTTTAGGACTGAACACAAAGACAGTGGAAAGCATTAAACAGTGTAGCCAAAGTAGCATGCCAAATTTTCTAACTGCAAGCAATATGGTGTTTGGCATTTGTCTTTCAAATAGAGGCATTATGTTCTTTACCACTCTTAATTTCACCCTATGTTATAGTCCTCATTTAAGATACCTGGAAAGTTTGAACCCTTTCAAGTGCTGACTTTTCTAATCTTTGAAGACACCTTTGCTTTTTGCTGTTCCAGTTCCTTCATGAAATTGCAGAAATGAATCCATTTTAATTATTTTATTGCTAATATTGAGGCTGATCTTCTAAGTCTCCTTTCCACAACTAACTCTTAATGACCCCTTTAGTTGTTTGGGTTTCCAAGGCTTACTTCATTTGGTTATGAATTTTTTTTTTACTAGTCTATACTCAAAACACAAAATCTAAGCCCTTTGATGCCTTGTCAATTCTTTGTTGTAGCAGGAAAGGACAGGGTGACAAAGGCACAGGGTAAAATACTTTGTTTGGTATTTTGTTCTACAGTTTTAATGGTTCAGGTACTACAGAGTTGGACTGAAAAAGCTTAACGTTGAGGACCTTATTTAGGCAAACACTCACTAATTTTGTAAGTATAGTTTGACCAAGTGAAATAGGTTTTTTTCCACCACAGGAAGGGCTTGTTTTCCTTGTCTAGAATTTTATGCCTTCTGTTTATATTCCTAAGTAACATTTTATATGCTACACATGTTAATGCATACATTTTTTGTCACAGCACGTTCTTGCTGGTATGTGTACCAAAATGTCATTAATACTCTTAAAAAGCATTCAGAGTAAAGTTTGCAAATCACTTTTATATACAAAAGTAATTTACTAAGAAAAATAAATTAATTCCCTTTCTCAAATTCTTTTTCCTCACCTTTGTTATTACCGTGCTTACATTACACAACAGATACATGTAAGTGTTGCACCTCAGTAACTGGTTTAGGGGCTTTTTAGAGTTGTCCTATCAGTTCAAGAGTAAGTGCAGGTGCTGTTAAGATTAAAGGATAGTCTCTTGGTGATACTGCTGAAGATTAACAAATGCTGTTTCTTTGCTGGGAAGAACCAGAAAATCATCTTTCTAAAGCAGAACCAGTCAACCCAAACTGCAGCCTTAGTGAAGCCCAGAGTTCAGGGAATGGCACTACTTTAATAAACGACTTACGAGTGTTTCTAATTCTGTCTGCTTTGCCTCTGCTTGTGAATGACAATCAACAGAATTTGTCAACGTACTGGTAGTGTAATCATTAAATTATAATTTGTCAAGATATAATGTGTTCTCTGTTCTGTATGTGTAGTATATTTAACTTTGGAACAAGCCTAGTGAGAAAGCTTTTTATAATTGCATGTATATTTTTGTGAACTTTTCTTAATTACATTTCATAGTAAGTACTGGAGATGTACTTTGTCTCATAGGAATTTTCTCATGACAGAATCATATTTAGGGGGAACCATTCTCTTTTTTTTTTTTTTTTTGCAATGAACAAAATGTAAAAACTACAGTGTGCCTGCATATAGCATTCAGACACTTTATAGCAGTTTTAGAAGTTTACTGATTTTGTAAAGAACACTAACATGTGGGAGTTCAATGTGCAGAAACCAAGTGCTTGATTGCAATTCGTTGGGAGACTGGCAAATTGGCTTTGGGAAGGTAGTTAAGGAGTAATTGTGTCCAGGCAGGATTGGTACTGGTTACAAACTATACTGTTGCTTTACAGCTGATACAAGACTCCTTTTAATGTGGGACAATTGTTATTTTTATTCATAGTTCTGTCTTGCCCCAGATACACAAGCTGCCAGACAAACATGTATGAGAACATGGTCTTTGTCCAAAGTGAACTGTCATCAACGTGAACTACAAAAATATTGCTTATTTTTAAAACTGTTGAATTTTCCCTTATGGCAAATCTGGTTTACTAGTGGATTGATTCTGATGTTTGGGAATGTGTCATGTATATATTTTTACATGCAATACTATAAATACAATATTGTTTATTTTGGTATTGAAGTGCCAAAGACCCATCCACTATTATAGTATCTACTTGAAAAATATTGTCTCTGATATCAATCGTTCTAGCCCTGAAGAAGGGTAGGCATCAATTTTCTCACAAATTTATGTTTTGGTTTATTTTTTGCCTTTCAGAGTGCAAATTCACCTGCGCCAGTGGTAAATGCTTGTATCTTGGTTCATTGATTTGTAACCAACAGAATGACTGTGGGGATAACAGTGATGAAGAGAACTGTCTGCTTGTAACAGAGCATCCACCTCCAGGCATCTTTAGCTGTAAGTACTGGCTCTATGTGTGCATCCATGTATGTATGTACATGCAAGTCTGTTTGGAAACTTGGTCTGCAGTATGATACCAAGGGAGGGTGAGAGAGAGAAAGTAAATACTGTTTTTCTCTGAAGTAACAGGGATTTGTAACGCACTTTCTCTAGGTTCCTAAACATGGAAATTTGTAGTTATGCAAAGGGAGTTTGTGCTGCAGACACTGAGTTTATAATTATATGGATTATATGATTATGTGGCCTCTGAGAAAGACAACATAATTAAATAATTTGTTTTCCAAGGTTCTAAAAAATATTATCTGCTTTGTCTGTGTAACAGTCCTTATGTGCAATTAAGACTATTAAGAAAGTTGTAATTTTTCCAGTCATCATTCCTGTTAATCAAATGCATTTCATTGGTGCTGAGATCAGCATCATTTGGTTGGTCACTGACCTTTTGTAGGTATATATTTTAAATAGTTTTAGTTGCTATTCATTGGTACATAAATATTGCACACAGACTGCCAGAGTTTATCACCAGAATTGCTTTCTTGGTGCTTCACACTCAGTGATGTACACTGAAATCAAACTTTGATTTTCTCTTTTGTTTGTTCTGCAATAATTTATTTTTAAACCACAATTGCACCTTCTGGATGGGGGATAAATTTTCCAGTGTTGCTTCTGGTGTACAAGTAGAGTAGACGTGATGTTATGTTACTACCGCTTTCCAAATGGTTTGGTTCTGCCAATATTGACATCCCTTGGCATGCTATTTCACTTCTGGTTGTGACTGTGGCTTAGGAATATGGGTGTTGTTATTAAAAATAGGAATTATAAGAAGGATCTATCTATAATTTTTGTAATGAATGCATGGGGCTATAAGCAGGATAAAATCAGTGGAGCAGATTCATAGCAGAAGGTGAAGTCAGGTGCTGGATATATGCTTTTCCTTCTCTGCCTTCTAACATCCAAGTGAACATGTTCCTCAGTATTGTACTCTAAATTCTTTAAATGTTTTTGTACTTTGTGGTGCTTTGATATCTCTGCAGTGATTTCAGTGGCTTTGAAATAATAATGACTTGTATAGTCTTTTATGCTATTTCATTTTGGTTTAATTTGTTTGGTTTTGAGTGGAACTCTGTCCAAAGCCCCAGGACAAGCCATAGGCTTTGGTGATAGGTCCGGATCAAAATCTTGTGGTTTTGCCCCTAATCTTAGTTTTTGATTTGTGAAAAACTTATACCTTATTATTTTTTCATGTAGAACTTGTAAGCATATCTTTACGGTTCAAATAAAGGATTTTTTTTTTGATTGGGATACTGTACAGCTCTTGTCTTAAACCCAGCCAGCACAACCATTTGTGCAAAAGGGGCCATGAAAACCAGAGTGGTAGCAGATGGAGGGAAGAGCTTTGGTAACAAGCAGCTGCTGAGGCATCGGAGGTGGTGGCCCTGCAGTTACAGTGTGACGGTGGCACACTGTTCCTAGGTGGAGCTCCTAGGTGGAACTCCCAAACCCTTCTTCCCCTTAGATCTGGTAACCAGAGCACTGGTGGTTTGTCTGGACTCCTCTGTGCTGCTGGCAGTCGTGCAGTAATCACAGCAGTGTGATCCATGATCTGCAAACTTCCTAGTCTTCCCCTAAGTCAAATCTGTCCCCTCAGGCATTGCTATAGGTCATGAACAGGAGTGTTTGTGCCTGAAGACAGGCATGCCTGAAAAGGAGCAGTGCTGGTCAGCTGGCTAGTCATCCCCCTTGCCTCCAGCAACATAAAGTTTATCTGGATCAAAGCAAACAAAAGGTGTCTCAGAAAAACCTTCACCAGCAGGTTTCCTACCGCTTTCATTGCAGTTGGTGCATTTCATGATCCTGTCTCTGTAAAGTCATGCAAGTCAAGGTGGCAGCAGTTATCTTTGTTTTCAGTGGACTTGGAGAAAAATAGCTTCCTCCTCAAACCAGCTTTTTACATATATGAGGACTGTTACCACCCGTCTGTCAGTTCCCCTCTGCAAGGATTTAAAAAAAACCAAACAAAACAAAAACCCCAGGTTCCTTCATATGAATTACTTCCTTAAATCTGTTATATTTGTTCATTTTCTGACTCTGTCTAAAATATGGTGTCCAATAATCACGCTACTTGAGACATTCCAAGTGCGGACTGAAGAGGAATAATTAAGTAAACAGTCTTATTAAGTCCTTCAAGAACTGCATTTGCTGGTTTTGCAACAGCATTGCAAATGAGGAGTTTGTAGAGGAAATATCTGATGCATTGCTAGGAGCATTTGGAAGTGTTTAACTTTTTGCTTACCTTGTGGCAGAGAAGGCAGTTCATTATTTGTTGCATTTGGGGATATTGACAGTGACTGTACTTTTTCATTGCAATAAAGACTGTGTGACAAGTGCTGGTAAATAAAGGGACTTTGGTTTTAAGTAAAAAAAAAAAACACAAAACAAATCCCAGTGAAACAGAATCCTAATGGTGAAACAAAGAGAAAAAACACTGAGGCCAGATGGAAAAATAATACAACCATAAACAGTGTCTAAATTATATTTATCATATTCTGGCTAGTAAACAGACTACTACATGGTAGAAATCAGTGCCCCTCAGTAATAGGAAAGAACATTATTATGGACATGTCAGTTGGTTGTGTTGGCTTATTCCAGCTTTGAAAAAATGTTTTCAGAATACTTGCTGAAGTGAGGTCCCCAGGCCTTAGAGGGATGACATGTTGAATTAAGAAATGTGTGCATGCTTTCGCTCAATGATTTTAATGGGGATCCCTACCAGAGTACACCAGAGTGTATGCTCTTGAAATGTCCCAGCTGAGGCTGCCTTCCAACACAGAAGTATATACATTTATTGGCCTGTAATTAGTAACAAGACAGTAATACAGTTCAACAAGAAGAAAATGAGTGTTAAAAAAAAAAAAATCACGTGAGGAACCTTAAACCAGAAATTTCTTTCTGGTCAGTGTTATATATCAGCTCTGTTCTTGCATCTGCTTCCTTGTGTGCAGTTCTTGAATGGGAACAAAACTGTTGAAAGGAGCCACTTTTAAGTTTGTGCTGGTCTACATCCAAGCAGCATGGCCTGTTTCTCCTGGGGACTGCCCTTGTCTTTACCTACAGCATGTTGTCACTACAGTGGTATGCTTTCCCCTCTGCTGTTTGTTCAGAGAATCCCTTTCTCATGTTGTATTCAAACCTTCTGTCCTCCTGTGTTGGAAAAAATATTCATCTCATTTCACAGTTATACACAGACTGTCCCCAAACAATGTCTAGATAAATAAATTTACATAAGAAAGTTTTGCTTTAGTGTATTTAAGCTATGTGTGCCATGTTAGCGGTAGCCCATGTTTCCTGGCAATTGAAGCATTTCTCATTTGTGTTCTTGCCAGCAGCAAAATCCAGAAGGTCTTTTTGGAGCTTTTTGTTTCATTAAGTTGCATGAGCGGTTGTATAGAAATATATATTTTTTGTGGGTGACCTGCTCCCTGAATCTCGTGATTACAGGAGATGTTATCCTACTGTGTTAGAGAAGTTTAAATCACCCAGACCTGGTGTTCCTCTCTCCTTGCCATTCTTATATAGCTTCATTGTGATAACTGTTAATTCAGTCTTTTAAACCATAGAATGGTTGGGGTTGGAAGGGACCCTAAAGATCATCTATTCCAACATCCTGCTGTGGTACGGACACCTTCTACTGGAACAGGTTACTTAAGGCCCCATCTAACGTGACCTTCTACACTTCCAGGGATGGATGTTTCTCTGGACAACCTGTTCCAGTGTCTCTCCACTCCCACAGTAAAGAATTTCTTCCTAATACCTAATCTCAATGTACTTTCTTTCAAGACACTACCCCTTGTCCTATTACTACATGCCTTTGTAAAAATCTTGCTACTGAGCTCAGCGTCTCAGGTGTGCAAAGTAAAACAAAACGTTTATTTCTGCAGCCCTTTTGTTTTATTAATTGTCCTTTGCTGACTTGTAGATAGGGCTTCCTTATGCTGCTGCATGGACAATTTATTCTGTTTAACACAGAGAAATCAGAGGGCAGCCAGGGAAAATGTGCACCACATCCAAGGTTTGTTAGAGTCTGATTTTAGGTGACACAAGCTGCAGTGCAGCAAGTTGGTTGAAATACATGCTAAGGCATTGAAGCTGATCATGTTAAGGTAACAGCTTACTTGGTATACATTGGGACTCAGGTTTGGTGATGCACATTGAAGCATGTCTCCCCTCCTCAGCGTGGACACCCCAGTGCTACTGCACTTTTCCCTGCAGGTTACCTTGTGTGTAGCCCATGTCAGCTTTCAGTAGGGTTACTTGTTTTTATTTTCATCAGCTATAAAGACTTATTGATTGAGATAATGGAGGTGACTGTTCTTTTAGCACTACTTGGAGGTCAAGGGTGTATTTAGCAGCACAAAGCCATGATAGGAAGAGTGAAGAAGTGAAGAGTAGGATTTTAAATGTTGCAGACTTGGCCCTGGCGGCAACTTGCCTCTCCATGGGATCTGCAAAATTTAGACTCCAAAGCACTGAAACATTGTGCCTGCTTCTAGCAGGACACAGTTCATTTGTTTGAGCATTTCTCTTTGTTTCACAACAAATGATCAGCCTGCCTTGTCCTGCTAAAAGTAGATTAGATTTTGAAATGGGAAGCATAGTCTGTTGTCTGGAGACTACAGTGTCCAAGTCATGTCTCATTGAGAAGGCTTGCGATGGTGGAGATTTTAGGGTTTTTTTAATTGTTTGGTGGAAAACAGTACAGGTAGTTATCTTTGCTGTGATCTGTACACGTTTGTGGGCATATCAAACACAAATATTGACCGGCATGAGAATTTACACAAGAGTAAAATAAATGAGAAGGAATCCTTCTTGTCATGTGCAAATTATGTCTACATCAAATTTCAAGTTGTCAGCATTGATGGAGGTGATGTGTCAGGGCTGTTTTGGCAAAGAAGAGTTTGCTGTAGGAGTTCATTTTCCTCTACAAGGTAAAAAAACCCAAACAAATCAAATATATAGCTCTCCCTTTCACCACCCCCACCTACTGCTGTCAGCTCTGAGCCTTGTAGGGATCTGCAGGGGGTTGGAGAATGATTCTGTTTTAAAAACAAAAAGCTCAATCAAAGGAAAATATTTTGTTTAAAGAGACCTTTGGCATCCCCCTCTGATTGTGACACAGAATTTGTGCAGATAAAAACAACCGCTTAGATTTACATTTTGATTGTGTTTCTGCTTTCATGTGTACCGGGCTGTCCCACTTCAGGTGAAATTTATCCATTTCTTTAAATATTTAGCAGTCTAGCATTGATGTTAATGAAAGTCTGGCACTGCTATTTTGAGCATTGCAACAATGATAGTAATTTTCAGTGTCAGATTACTGCTTCTCGGAGGAAAAGGGAGATGGGAGGAGGGAAGAGCAGAAAAAAAAAAAAATTGTTTCGGCTCTAATAGAGTTTGTCATCAGCCTGGCTGTGCCAGACAGATGGATCATGAATACTGTCTAGACGCTCTCTGCCTGAGTGGAGCTGTGGTCTCTAAGGACAAGCAGTGAGACGCCGGCTTAAGTGACTGGGGAAAGTCAGGACGTGCTCCCCTCTCACCAGATAGCGATCCGGGCTGATCCTGCCCATCGGTGCTGCGAGCCGGTCAATACCGATCTCGGCTGAAACTTGGCTATTACGGGGCTTTAGGAGGGAAAGGAGAGGGATGTTGTTACGACGGTATTGATTTCAGCTGCATCTGCCCAGGGACCGCGGGGGGATTTAGCCGGGAGTATAGATCTCGGGAGGGGGTGGATTGGGAGAGCCATCATCTGGCCATAAAGCATATGCATAAAACTCTGCAGTCACCTGTATGCAGCGATTGCTTTAGTCACAGTATATGCTTGAAAAGGCTTACTTACGTGCTTATGTTTTCTTTATTTGGCCCACTTGTTCGGAAGGATTAATCTCTTCTCCTACCCGGGCTCCCTATGTCCCCAGCTGTTAGGATGAGGTTACGTGAGGCTCCCTCCCGTTTGGAAAGGAGAAGCTGTGGGAACCAGGTGAGACCCATAGCCTAGGGTAAACAGCCTGTGCTGTTCAGTGATCGCTCAAGTCCTTGTCCCTTCTGTGTCAATTAGCACAATGAATGATGAGGAAATGTCTAATGTAGATGGAGCGATAAATATTTTTTGACCAGTGGAGTTTTAAAAAAACCTCAATTTGATGCATATGCTAACTTTTTTAAAAAGCATGGGGTTCCCCTGAGTTCAGTTTACAGAATAAACCATAGTGCTCTGGATTTTAGTTCTCTGTAAATGTAACTAAATCCTAAATAGATATTTCTGTTTAGAAAATCCAGTTGGCTTTCAGCCTATAGTGCATTCCTGTTCTTGAAGTGCTATAACTAGGTTCTGTGCTTTGTTTTGAAATAATTTCATCTTTGCATATTTTTGAAGCACATCATAGAATGTTAGCAATTAATCTGAGCTTGAAAAATTGGAAAAAAGCGCAAAACATTAAAGTGACTTTTGAATTTTCCCTTTTTGTATTATTTGTATGTATTTTAAAAAATGCTTTATTCCCTGATGTTTAATAAATGAAATAGAATGCCCGTCCCATGAATTCCGTAACAAAACTGCAGTGGAATACAGTGGTGCTAGAGTCTATCTAGCTTCATGCATTAAGCTGTTAGTGACTTGGACAAGCCAGACATACATGTATGTGGCCAATAACAGCCATGAAGTACGCTGGTACGCATCAGGTATTTGTATCTGCTTACAAGCAGTGCTGAACTTGGCTTCTGGTAAGAAATTCCCATTTCACAAAGTTTTCAGCTGAACATTAATCATATCTTTACAGTTAATGAGAAAAGAGAGAAAAACTCACAGTGTACTGATGAAAATGTTGGAATCTCACTAGCTCTGAAGTACTATTTTATTTGCAGAGTATGTAAGTCAGTTGTATCACATTTAATCAAGCTCTAGAAAAAATGTTTATTAGAACTGTTTGTGTTTGCTCTTCATGCACATTTCATTCACCCCTCCTTCACTTCCTGTTAACTTTTAGGAAACTTCATCCAGTTCTAAACATTACCCTTCAGTACAGTTCCGCTGGGTAATGCTTGTGCTTTCTCCTGTTCCCTTTTTTGGCTACTGGTTTCTTACAGATGCTAAAGGGAATTTTAAGTGCTGAAAGTGTACTATCTTAAAATTTTCATTCAAAGGCTGTTTAGCTTCAGGTTGGAAATCCCAAAGCAGTACTACTGCCAGGCATGATGTGACTGTATGTTACACATATACTTGGCTCTGCAAGAGACTGAAGCTCCTCCTCGACCACTGTGAGGCTGGGAAAAGACCTCCCAAAGGCTCTGAAGGCACCCTTTTTACGTGCTGTTTTTTGCACCAGAAGTGCACAGTAGCATGAACATTTCATCAAGGCAGGCCTAAAATTCAAGTACAAAAACCACAGCAGAATCACATGCCACAGGCACAATCCTTCCCCTGGAGAGAGGAAGAGAATAAACTGTGAGACAGTTATTTTCAGACGTTATTTCATGTACACTTAGTAGGTTCTTAAACAGGACATCAGAAATCATATAGAGTGTAACTGAGCAACTTTTCTTTCTTTTATTTTTAGTGTACATTAGTAAATATTGCTCACTGCTGCCTTTCCTTGCTGCATTTTAATTTGCAGGGGTCACATACTACTGTGCACTAGAAAGTGCCTAGCTAAATCTCTGTAAATTTTAGGTGCAGTTTTGAATTTCTCCTGTGTGAATTTTAAAGCCACTGCTTTCACAGACATTCATTCAATTCACATTGATTATTGCTGGTAAATGCTTATTTGTACTGTGTTTGCACTTGGCTAGTATAAGCCTGGAGGAGGAGTCAGGAACTATTTCTTCTGTACAGCATTGGGAGCTGTTCAGAGGCTTAGATAGTATGAAAATAATTTATATTTTCATATACCTTAAAGTGTTTTGTGAATTAATTTTTAAAAATAAAATTATTTAAAAAAAAACTCGTGAAAAAGGGACGTAGACTCAAACTAGATGACCTTCCTTCTCTAGGAATGCTGTGGACTGATATTTGATTGCTTTTCATTCTGTGTGTGTCTCTGACCATTTATCTCCAGAAACTCTTCATCTCTCTGATGAAATGAACCACTTTAATTTTTTTTTAGCAGGCTCATCTCCTTCTGCTTTAAAGTAACAGCTGAGATGAAGGTGAATTGGGAGTTTGCTTGTAAGTTCTGGTACGAATAAATGCACTTTCTGTCTGAAATTTCTGTGTACGTTATTGTACAGCATCATGCTCAAAGTGATGCCTGTGCTTTTCAGTGATCTCTACAGTGGTCTGTATTGTGAGTGAAATGATGTTTTTCCATATAATGTAGTGTTGCTTTGGCCATTAGTGTGCAGTTATTTTTCTCAGACTGGAAAGCCTGAAAAACCCTTATTTTCTCCACAGTTTTGCACGTTCTTGAAACTGGCATAAGTCATTGTTGCCTCTTGTGGTTGCTCCCTCACTTGTCCCTGTGCAAGTGTTTGTGCAGCCACACAGGAGTTGGGTTGGAGACTGGTCTGATTTGGATGAACTCTGAGAAACTTCCACTTTGTTTTGGCTGGTGTCATGTCTCTGATTCTGTTCTCAGCTCAGCTGTGCAAACTCTTGTTTCTGTGCAAAGCAGAGGGAAGTACAAGTGGCTCTGTTCAGTGGTGGTTTATCCTTGTATCCTTGACTGGTTTAATGTTTCCATGCCTTAGTCCTTGCCTCGCTAAAGTATTTGCTAAAAGACCTTTCCCTGAATACAGAAGAGTTTGGGAATTAAAAACGTAACAGTTGGTTTCCTGCTTTTCACCAATTTGGAAACTCTTATAATTTGTCACTTTTTGTAATAAAGCAATGAAACAGGAGAGTAAAGCATCAGACCAGGTCTTTCATGACCATCCATGGACTTGGGTTCATTCAAAATGAATTCCATGCTAGTACAATATAATATAGCATTCTGATAACCAAGTCCAGTTTGGCTTGTCATGGGGCTTTATATGAATAGCTGTCATGTTAAGGCATTCTGAATGTAGGACACAAGCTAGGAGGTGCTGAATTGGTATCAACTGGAAAGACTATTTGCCTAGGTCTTTTATTTTGTGAGGAACAGGTATTTTTAATTTATCTAAGCTTACTGGTTTTTTTTCCCCTCAGCGATGTTAGAGGGTTTTTTTTATCCAGGATTTCTGGACTGTGTGACAGCTTTATATTTAATGGTGAACCAAGTTCATCTTGTGATCAAAGTAGACTTAAATTTGTCTTAGCTGTTTAAGAAAACAAATGCACACAGAAAGCCTACTGCATGTAGAAAACACAGTTGTCACCTGTGACTGTGTAGCACACAGGCATCAGATACCGTGGGAGTGCGTGTGTGTGTATATTACAGCAGACTTGCGTTCATTTTTGTTTTATATACATGCGTGTTGTATGCAAACCTAAGGAGTGAATACAGACTGGTTAACGTTAAGAAAAATATCATCAGCATAGAAATTTCTGCATGTCAGCTTCTATGAAAGCATAAATTGGGATTTCTATCTTTGTTTAAAAATAGCCATTTTTTAATTACAGGTTTAGGGCTAAAATCAAGGCTAAAGTAGAATTTCACATTGTATTTAGGCCATAAATGAGACTGTTGACCTACCCTTTATAGAGAACTACTGTTAAGAACTAAAGGAAAACAGATCATGACAGTGAGTTGTTAAAGTAATTGTGTTTTGTATGTGTTAGATAACTTTTCTAACTTAACAATAGTCTAAAAGGCTAGAGATGTAACACAGCATTAGTCCAACCACAGACTATAAGATCACAGGTCTACTTATCTTTCCAGTAGTATTGCTACACTGGTAGCTTCCTCTTTCCTTCTCAGTTTTCCCCTTCTTCTTTCCTTCTGTTCGGTATCACTGTGTAATAGTTTCATGAAAGCAAGACAGATTAAGGAGCTGGGGGGTGTAGAGATAATAGTGACGTACTACGTGAATACTGAGTCTGACACCTAGTAGCACCTTGATAGAAATAGAAAGCTGTGATCACAGTATTAAAATATGCTAACAAGCTGAAGGAGCTAATGGGCTTAATTTTTCAGTACAGATGTTCATCTGGCACTTGTGCTGAATGCAATAACAAATGTATGGGGGCTGAGGGTGATATTATTGTGTTCTTCACAGCACAGTCCTTCAAAACAATCTTCCTTTCTTGATATTTTACTAAGATTTTTAATGTTCTTTTTTGTGGTCTGAGATAGCAAATGTATAAACAAATTGGTATGACTAAGGCTAGTTGGGCTCATCTTTATTCACAGAGTGGGTTCTGTGAGAATTGGTGCACCTCTGTGATTGGTGGTGGGCATTGGCGTTTCAGTTCCTGCTTACTTCATGCCCTACATGCCCTACTAAATTTCAGATAGTTTTATTTTTGTTGGTTTCAAAGCCTAGTTCATCTGGCCAGAATAAACCATCTGCTTTGAGAAGCTGTAGAGCCATGGTCTAATGTAAAGGTCATCTCCCTGTGTTTTTCAGAGGAGTCAGTAGTCTCTGGGAGAACAGTCACAGTGGCCTGTATTCCACTCCAGTATCTCAGCCTGATGACCCATCTCATGGCATTTGTTTGCTCTCTTCCTTCCTGTTCAATGCTTTGCAGCTAATGCAAGAATGATAACTGCTATTTTGCAGAATCCTTCAGCTGTGTCAATAGGAAACGATCTTGACTTACTTCCAGGAGATTCAGACATTCCTGAAGAAATTACCTTTCTTACCAGTCAAAGATTTGCTGGACATTGTTGGGAATCATTATGTTGCAGACCTCCTCTTTTTTCCTCCCACTCCCTGACAAAGGTACTGGCTTATTTGTTTTAATTACCAGGATGAAAGGTGCGTATGGCTTTTGTTTGTAATAAGCTGCAGCTCTCACTGTGAATACCTGTCACTTTTGATAGGCTATTACAATGTAGATGATCAGTCAACTGGGCCTGAGTATTTGGGGCTGGTGGTGCTCCTCCAGCAAATGCATTTGCCATGCTGTATAACATAGGTTTCAAACCACATCCCCTTTTGAAAAGTCTCTTAGATAATGTATGAGGAAAATAAATTTCACTGATGTTAGAAAACTAAAAGAAAAACTGATATGAGGAATGGAATACTTGGCAGTCAGTGAATAGGTCTCTCCAACAGTTCCAAAGTTGCTTAGTATCTCTGCCACAATCTTCCTGTGCAATCCTGATGAAAACATTATTGGTTTTCTTCCTTAATTTTTTTATTTAAAAATTGACATGATGTTCATCTACTTTGCAGGGATAATAAAAGAAGATTAAATTTTTATGTGGTTGAAAAACATGTAAAGAGATGTTAAGCTGTAATAACCTCAGAAAATGGGTATTATGTACTGGAAAAAATACAATTATAAGCTGACAGAGAGAAACAAGAAAATTAGAAAGTATTTGCTTTCTGTTGTACATCAACGTTTACTGTCCAATATTAATAAATGTATATTTAATATTTCACTTGTATGTCAACATCTAAGAGCAAGGAAATGGATATGCTAGATAGTTTCTAAGTGGGTACATAAGAAGTTGGTGCATAATTTGCATTACAATGTTACTAGAGTCAGAAGAAGAGGAGGGAGTTTAATCAGTCAACTATAATTCCACAATTAGAGCAGAATATCTTAAAACATCGTGAATGTAATGCAATGTAATGATATTTGGCGGTGTGAGTGAAGTTTGAAAAAGAACATCAGAAAATTTTAATCAAATGAGGTCAGCAGTCAACAGGATGATGGATGAAATTCAATCTTGATTAATGCAAAGTAATTCATTCTGGAGGGCAAAGTATTAATATGTTTTATTAGGTCCTAATTAATTGTGTAATTTAAGGAAAAGGACCACTAAAAAGCATCACTATGAAGGGCTGAATGAAGACCTCTTTAGAGAATATAGTTGTGGTCAGATAAAGTATTTTGAGTCAATAAAAATAGGATGTGAAATGTTCTGATGCTGCCACATAAATCAACACTTCACCTTTATTGAGAATGCTGTGTTCAAGTGTTGCTGCAGCACAGCAACATACTGTGGATGTAGAAAACAAGAAAACAGCAGAAAGAAGTTGTGAATAGACATGGATATGAATAGAGCCCCAAGAGTTTGAAATAGTTTGCTTTTAAGTCCAGGTAAAGGGTGGGGAAATAAAAAGGTACACAGAACTATGGGTGTGGAACAGAGGTGGCTCACACACTTAGGCTGTGTGGTGAGATGAGAAGATCACTCAGTACAATTCAAAGCTGATACAAAAGAAATTTTTTCACACTTTCTGTCTTTAGGCTGTATACCTCATTACCATACAATGCTTTTGAGGCCAGGATTTAGCAATATTAAAAGAAAGGAGGCCTCTGAAGACTGAGTCCACTTGTGTGTAATCTATCCAGAGGGTAGTAGTTAGGAAATGTGTAAGGCTGAGGTTTCAGGCATTAAATTAATTTCTATCTGTAAGATCGTGTTGAGAGCTTGAGAGGACATTTTCTCATTCTCTTGGAAAACTGAACATCCTCATCTGGAAAGACAAGCACATAGGTTCCTAAACGTGGTGTGAAACTGAAGTCCATAGTACGGGGCTTGGATTACCATTCGTGGCAGCTGTGGTCAGTTGTTATGTGCAGTTTTCTTGACTTAAGTAATTACTGATATTGCATGTAACAACCCTCTGTCATATCTTATAAAGCAGAAAGCTGGACTGTCTTGTGTATCTGTTTTTCATGGAAGGTGGTTAACTAGTGAGACTGGCACATCGAGTTGCTCAACAAGTGAGAACTTGTGGTCTCCCTGCCAGTCTGCTAGATCACCTATTGCACACCACACTGTGGCCCTGAGAGGGGTGTTTAGCACATGCCCAGAGCAGGAGAGCACACTGAGAGGAAGAGTGTACTAGGAATTGCAAAGGAAGCCAGTTTAAGCAAGCAAGCAAGGTTTAGAATTAAATGTGTTGCAATATGGATTGTTATTTCATTCTTTGAAGTTTCCTACAGGTCTTCTGTCCATTAGGCTCATGTACTTAATAAACCAGACATTCAGAAATGTCTGCTCCTTAAACAAGATGTACTGAACGTCATATGAAATGCTCCACAGTAGTGGACAACATTTGTAGATCTTCTCTTCTTGCAGGAGGTGATAACAGTTTCTTTTCTTGCTGCAACACGAGCTATTAATTAGGACATTCAGAGATGTGTGTAGGCTGTGAACATGCAGAGTGATGCAGAGAGGTGGGAAACAGATGTGTGGTCACATATGCACCAGCCAGCTATTACTCAGATACCATCCCTGTGCTAATTAGCGGCTGGAATGTTGAATAATGCTGGTGTTTGTGCGATTGCTTGAGTGTAGTCCTGCATCCAGTTTTCACGTTTGTCTTAATCGCTACACAGTACCGTAAGTAACATGCTTCAATTAAAATTGTTTTGGAAGTGGGGTATCTAGAACTTCCTTGTAACAACAGATTAATTTCTTGGTGTAGATTACTGTGGGTGTAGGGCCATCAGCTTTCTGTACCCTCGAAGGACCAGCATTTGGGTTAACACTGGAGAGGAAATCTGACTAATCCATTTTGCTTCCTGTCATGCTAATGAACCCAGTCTGTGCCATCTCAACTTTAAACTACCCCCTTGGTGATTCTCACTGTACCTCTTTAGTGACGAGTCAGCAAAAACAGCCAATTTCTGAGCTGCCATAGCTAGGGGAATTACGTGATAATATTACCTTTATGACAAGTGGCTCCTTAGGAAAACTATTGCAATTTATCTAAAGTTTGTCTCTAAGAATTTTTGATACAAAGTGTTAGTATTTCCAATTGTTATACATCCTAAAAATGCATGCATATGTGCACATACATGTGCATATATTCTTACAGCAGACTTCTTTCTTTTGTGAAGTCCAGATCCGGGATACATTTCAGTCCTGCACATCATTATAGGAATAGGCAGTAGCAGACAGCACAATTAGTGTTGCCACACTGGGGTTATAAATTATCTACTACTCTATATAGTGCTGTATTCCGGGGAAAAGACACATCTGTAGATCAGAAAGAGTGACTCTATATTTGATGCTAGAACATAAATGCAGAGATGATTTTTCTCTGATCCAGTTTTTGCATTTGTAAAATGTTTCTCACGCTTTCCTGAAATAACTTCTTTATCCATATGAAAAAGCTTGTGAATTAAAAGAGAGCTTCTCATCTTCCAGGTAACTGGGGAAATAATCCCTCTTTTCCCCCTCCCGTTTTCCCCCTCTTTATCTTCCATCCCCACAGAATGCTAAAACATTGTTTTTCCTCCCACAGCTGAAAGGTGTATTTTGCAGAATACAGATGAGGTATTTGTTGGCTAGCAAAAAATAAAGTGAAACAAGAGACATGTCTTTCAAGTACAAATGGAGCTTTAGAGATCTCTGTTGGAAAGCCTAATTTCTATGTGAGCACAACTGTTACTCCATATTGCCTGGAACACTTCAGTTATATATTTGGCCACACTTTCTATTATGGATTCTATAAAGACATCATTTGTCAAGCTAATAACTGTGTACAAAAATGTTTATGCACAATAAAAATGGTTTTCAGAGACCTTTGAATTGCACCCACAGATATAAAATTATGCAGTACTCTGCAATATACTGAACTGGATTAGATAATAGTAATAATAATAAATAGGATTCCTTTCTCCATTCTGCAGGGGTAACTGAGCTTAGCTGCTTTGAACCATATCAGATTTTTTTAAAAATATTTCTAAATTTTGGCCTCTCTATTGAAGAAGCTGAACTATTATTTCAATATCAAGATCTTGCTTGCAGATTGTGTTTTCATTACACTGGTGGTCTGACTGAAAAAGAACAATCACAGATTTTATAGCACATTTTAAACTAGGTGGATAACTGTTTATTATAGGAAATATGTATTTTTAAGTATAAATAGGAAATTTACTAAACTGCAGACTGCGTAGGTTCTTTATAGAAATTATTGTCTTTAATTATGTCATATGCCATAGTCAAAAGGTATATTTGTCCCTTGTTTCAAGGGCTGTTAAGCCATTTAAGTAGAAGCTAGACATACAAATGTGTTCTATATGCGACCATAGTAGCTATTTAAGTGAAGGATTTAAGTAGACAGAATGTAATTATCCCTATTGCAAGATTAATACACAAGACAAAAATGCCATAGGATTTTGTAATAGTGACAAGTGGTCAAGACATTACATTTATGCTTTGCTAGTTTTACCAGCTGTGTCTCATTCCTTTATTCAGACAGACACACACACACCACCCGCTTTCTTCTAATTAGTTATAGTTGTTGACCAGTGTGGGGGGAAGGGGATAAACAACTCCAGAGATGACTTTCCAAAGAAAATCTGATTCCAGAGTGGGGCCACAAACTGCTAGAAATCTCGCAGATGTGAAATAGGTTTTTGAGGTTTAAAAATCTGTGATTGTCACATGAACCTGAAAGAGAAATGCAGTTACTGCGATTTTCCTAGTGATCTCCTTATCTCAGTTAAAAAAAAAGTCAGAAAAGTACTTGGGTTTTTCTGCCTTGTGTTTGAAGCTGCATCTATGCGGGATTCGCAATGATAAAACATTACTCTGAGGGAAACAAAGTGAAGGCAGGGCAGTGTGTTTTGGAAACCAGGGTTTAGCGAGTTACTTACAAATGGACAGGTAGAGACAATGATACTGTATAACTTGCATTCCTAATCTGTTTATCTTTCAAACAACCCCTTATGTTTCACAGGGCATAGTATTTCCTTGCCAAAGGTGCCCCACTCTGTGATGAAGTACAGTGTTGTGAGGGAGAGCTTGCTGACCAGAAACACTGGGAAATTTAACTGAAATGAAAACACTTACAAATATGCATGTGTTTGAAGATGGTAGAATAGCATTGTTTTGGGATCTTTTTCCTTCTTTGGTAGAGGGCTGGAGTAGAAGATGGTCTTTTAATGGTACTTGGATATAAATAGGAGCAAGCATTTAATCCTTTCCATTGCAGAGGTGTTTGTTTTCCATGTGATTGAATCACTTGCTCTTCTGAAGACATCAGCCCTGGTCTCAGAATCCTACTGCTGACCTATGAATCTTGTCAATATTTTATTTTTTTAACAAGAATTAAAGCCACATCTTGACTTCGTAGCCTCCATTTGATTCCTTTGCAGGCTCTTGGCAGCTAGAGCATGTTGAAGGTAGGCATGGACAAAACATATTTCGTGGACATGAAGCCTGTGCCACACACTGCAGTTTTGCACAGTTTCCACTGCTTGTAGGAACAATTATATTCTGACAGAGCTTTTAATTTGTTACATTACATGTCTGTAGTGTACATTGCCTGGAGAAGGTCCCTTAAAAGACTTGAGACTTCCACAAAATACTACATTGCCGTACTTAAACAGTGACAATCCTTAGAAAAAGCAGCTGGACTTTCTAGGTGTGTCTGTGAAAGATGGAGAAACAGGGACAATGCTAATCTGAGAGTGAGCAGATTGGGTGAGATTTGGTAGAGAGACTGGAAGATGGATAAATTGTGGTAGGCAGAATGAGGCTGCCTGACGAGTCAGTCGGTGGGAAGAAAGCAGGAGGTGTGGCAGGTTGTGGGAAGAAAAAGTTGCTGGAGTTCCCAAAGACAGCGCCCTGCCTTGTGTAGCTATCACCATCCGAAACTCACTGTGTGTGCACATGTGCCGGCCACCCCTCCTTCCAACCAACATGCACTGGTTGTCTTGAAGTCGATTTGTTGTAACTTCCTGGGTGTTTGGTTCCTACTGTTTCTGCAGGAATCATGTAGCCAAACCCTAACAGCTGTGGGGCTTACAGTCCTGGATTTGCAACCAGCTGCTCTGTGTGAGCGTGTTAATAGTGAGCCAGGTGAAGCACTGCAGATTCTCATTTATTCAGATACAAGGTATTTACAGCACCTGATTGTACTTGCTGTGTTTTCATGGAGAAAACAAGAAGCAATAATTTGTCGTTTTAAAATCCCTGTAAAAGCAATTGGGAAATTAAGTGCTACAGGATTAGGGTCCTAATTGCTCATACATAGTGTCTCAGCTCATGTTAGTGGTGAAAAAAGATCTTGTTCTTTCTTACATGGCATTATTCCTTTCACTGCTAAATTAGGCAGTGATTAAAAAGATTTGTAACTAGAGTTGTCTGGGGCCCCTTGATAGGACTGGGTGGGAAGAACCTCACCTTGAAATTATATGCATTGTGAACTGAGTCTGAGGAAGCTTCGTTGATTTAGCCTTGCTGGATATCTAGTGATTCATCTTGTATGTTACTTTCATTAGTACTAAATACAGAAAATAATTTTCAATTAAGAAAGAAAAGAAAAAAAATGTTTCCAGCATTAAGTACATTTCAGACCTATGGATGACTGGCAGATTAAACACCAGGGACCTGGCATGGCTCCAGTTTAGCTGCAGCTCCACTGACCATGCTGATGAGCCTGAGGACTAGGAAAATGACAAGTTAGAGGTTATTGTGACCATTGGTGGCAAGGAGGCTTAAATAGCATGAATTTGGAGGAAGCTGTGTTTTAATACTATTTGTGTTTCTAGTGTAAGTTCCTTTGTGTCTACTTCAGCAAATACAGTACAAGGGGTTACTACTTTTCATTTTTATTTCAAAAGAAATTGAGAACCAGATAGACAGAACACATCCAGGGAGGCCTTTTTAGTGTGGACATTCAGAGTAGCAACATTGGAACCTGATAGCATAAAGGGGGCTCTTTTAAAATGTTTCTTAATGTAGCTAATACATGGCACAGCAAATCTATATACTGTTTAAGCTTCAGCAAATTCTGGGTTGGAAGAGAAGGATGTAAAGACTTGCTGATTGTAGAATAATGATTCTCTTAGTGGAGAGATAAACTGACAACTCAAACTGTTGCTGAAAATAAAAATTTGAAAACAAAGAGTATGGTGGTACCAGTTGTGAAGACTTGAATTCATGTTTGTAAGTAAAAGTACTAAACTTAAGTAAACTGCTTCTGTTCACTGAATCATACCTGTTTCAGCTGTCCATTGCTGAGGAAAGCAGTGAAAAGGGCTCAATTAGATCTGGCTTCACCTCCCTTTGATTCAGTTGGCACCAAAGCTGGAACTAGCCAGTGATCTCCCTTCCTTCTTGCATCCTGACATCTTTTGAAGTTTTGCCTCCTAAAATTCCTATTACCTAATCAGTCAACTTCCTTCTGGTCAAAGCGTGGGTATTATCATGTCCACTGACATCTGGCAATTTGACAGCTTTGGGCTTTCTTTCTTGTATTCAGACACTTGGAGAGGGACAAGGAGCCAGCGAGGAAGATAAAAGGAATAATTTAGATTTTGGCAAAATATATTAAAATAAAACAAATAAAGAAGTCTTCATGCTTTATCTGCTGGATTTTTATTCTGTCCTGTGTTGTACACCAAATTTTGAATCATGTGAAGTTTAATGGAAGAAATTATCTGGCAGTGTCTTCCCTTTCCACTTTCCTGTTCTTTAAAACCATCCTCCCTGGCTGCTGTAGGAATAGTTTTCAGGAACCAGTTGAGGGTCAAAGTCTGGAATTTTTAGACCCATATCAGGTCACTTTGCATGAATTTGCCACTGTCTAATAAGCAGTTCCAGCTTTAAAATATTTGTATAATGTTTATAAACATATTTGTGCTTTTAAAACTTATTTATATTATATCCTTAGTAAGAGGTAGTCTCCACAGTGTGCTGGAAGGGGCTGTGTTTACTGAAGAGCTCTACAGAGCTAGAACTGTGCTTAAAAAATATCCAGTTTATCACAAAGAACTATATTCTGGGAGCTTAAGAAGGCTTTTTTTTGAGAAGGTGATTTGGGTCTGTATTAACTTGAGCTGAGTTCTGCAAATTTTTTCCACAAAACATAATATAAACTTTGTACATTCCCAGTGATAAGTCAGATGTGCCAGCGACCTCAAGGAGAGGTTTGTACTCTGGGAAATGAAACTCAACTGAAGCTTGTTGTGTTTTTATAGGTCTTCTCAGAAATGGGGTTGATTCAGCATGTTTAGCTAAATTCTCAAGGATAGGACTTAGCAATAGATGTTAATTAAACTGATAAATTGAAAAGGGCATGAGAGGAAAAGAGGTGTAAAAAAACCCACAAAATTTTAGTGTGTCAGATGAAGTTTATTCATGCAAAAGAACAACAAAATCAAGGTACACTAACTACTATAAGCAAACTAATAAACTAATATTAATTAAAACTAGCTGTGATTGGATTCAGGTTTTCCTTATTGCTCATGAAGAAGTGGATTTGTACTTCCTACACCATGCCTCCATCAGTGTTTCTGTTTGCTAGATGAACTCATCCAGTCCAGAAAAAAACCCCTAACTGGAAATCAGTTTCTTTGAATTCTTCTTAATGTTTTTCAGTAAAATGAGCACCATCAGTTTCTTCCTTTGTTCTTTTCTTGGAAACTCCATTGCATCTGTGTTGTTTGGATTTCATTTCTCTCTTTAGATCTGCCTCCTTCAGCTGGTTACAGGGAAATATGGCACGGTATTTTTTTTCTAAGTCGACTTAGCACAGACTAGTTTTGCTGCCTGAGAAAAGTGTCATCTTTCACCTCTTGCTAGTGGAGCTGCACTTCAGTATTTATAGCTTATATTTTATTCTGTGTTTTTAGTTTGTTTTGGAGTTGTTTTGTTTTGTTTTTTAAATTACTCACTGCAGGAAGGCCAAATTTACACTTTAATTTAGAACAAAACTACTTCCGTGCAAGTGTACTGGAAAAAACCATGTTTTTGCAAAAAAGAATAATTACAATGAAACTAATCTTCTCTCAAAGAGCTTTCCATGTGAAGTTTCCCAAAATTATTGTTGGATCTGGCTTGTCTTGAGTCCTCATATTTTATTGTTGTCTTGAGTCTTCAGGTTTGGACTTATGTCTTAATTCTTTACTGTTAAAAAAAAAAAAATATTCTGGTCATGTAAGCACATGTTAAAGAAAAATGTCACCTATAATATGACCTTGTAGAATAGGTTGGTTTTAAATTCTGTGCAAAACAGGAAGACTAAAAACTTTGTGATTAGGATTTTGAAGGCTGTATTGACATAAAAATATCCAAATTACCTAAGTGGGCAAATTGTGATGTGTTCAACACATAGCAGTGAAAATGTTTTCATATTGGAGGTGTGATTATGATCTATAGAGTAAGTGTGAGAATGCTAGTTGGGATGTAAATTCTTTGCTGGAAATAGAAATCTGTCCAGTCACATGATGTCATTGCACCTGTCATTTGCATTGGTTCATGCATGTGCTCCAACTAGTTTCAAAAGCACTGAGGATCTTCATATTGCATGTTGAGTTCTTGGTGCCTGAGAAAGTGGCCTTCAGTTTGGTGGATCTCTGACCACTCTCCTTCTTATCCATCAGTGATTGTCCAGTTGTAGAAGATCTATCGCCTGTTTTTTTCATAGAAGGGAAACAAAGAGCATATATTAAATTAGAAACTTTCTGGTTTAGGTTTGGAATCATCTCTTAAGGAAGCCATCATGAAAACAGTTTTTTCCAACCTAAATTATAGAGGTTGGAGGAAGATTACAGAGAGATATGTTGAAAAGCAAGAAAACATAGCTGTCTCTTAAACAGATGCTGCTGTCCATTCATTAATGATCAGAACTAGCTGTACAGAAGAGAAATAAAAGAGGGGAAAGCCCAGCAGCTCCTGAAATAAATTTAAAAAAGCTGGGGAGCAAGGATTGCCTTAACACAGAACAAGAGGGCTCTCCAGCATACAGGGATATTTACTGTATTTATGCATTATACCTGCTTACCAAACCAAATCATCCTCCCCAATACCAACAGAGCCACAGATAACTCCAAAACCCAGGCCTATGGAAGAAACTGATGATGGAAAAAGTAATTTCATGTGAAAGAGCAAAGGGTAGTGGTCAAGTTTTATCTGGTAGGATTTCACCCTGGATGCCCAGTCTTTGTGTAACTGAAAGGACTTTGCATAAGGGACTTACTAATTTAGCATCTTCCAGGAATTCTGCATTTTTTTCATTTTATTTAAGTTCCTTGTCCACTGATGTGCATATTCCTGGAAAAGGTCAACATCAGCAAGCAGGTTAGTGGGCAAATTTTGTTGACAAGTGCCACTGAATGACCGAAGAAGGAAACACGTAAAATGAGAATGGGAGAGTGACCTGCCAACAGACAGCAGAATTAAAGGAGAAAGATTTGTGACAATTGATATAGAAAAACAAGACCATGTGTACTTAAAATATAAAGACAGCAAACTCCCTCAATGCCTACATTGGGTTGAATATGTATATTAATATGGAAAAATCTTCAGAAGTTAAAGAACAGTTTCTGGACACTTTTCATCTTACAAGCTCTGTTAGCCACAGCCATTGGTGTGGTAGGCTGCTTTAGCTTTACATGATAATTGATATATTTGTGTTGCAATAGCTTCTGTCAGACCAGTATTTAAACACTTAACGTGCTTCACTATAATGGCGTGTGCATTGCCTGTCAAAGGCTACTAGGGATCTGAATGCCTCTTTTGCCTGTTTCATGTGCATAGATGTATACAAATTCACAGGTGCACGTATTTATTGTATTTTATAATATATATGTACAAAAAAGTAGTATCAACATAAAATAATGCAATACAGTTACATATAATTAAAAAATTTAATTACTATATAAAATAATATAAATATATTATAAAGTAAGTTTCACTGTATCCAATGTCATAGACGAAAACTTAATTGACAGGTGTATTCTAAACACTGTAAGACTGTTGTAAGCCAACTTTTAAAATTCATGGAGTGACAGCTATGTGAATAGTAATAATTAATATATCAGTCTTTATATTTCTGTCTGCTCAGAGGAATTAAAAACACAAAATAGAATTGTGATATCATTGTATTTTTCTCAGGATGATTAAAGCTTTTATTAATATCCAGGGGTTTTACATGTTAGAGCAGAAAAATGTTATAATTGAATGTCTTGAACAATTTGTGTCTAATTATAAAGAACACTGTGTAAGCAGAATTTGGTACTTTTTTGGAAGTCGAGGTTAAGGTTAATCAGGAAGGAAGACTGGGTAATGAATTTTCTGAGGGGAAGAAGAGATTAGTGGTACATAAATATAGCTTCCCCAGACACAAGCTTTGTGTTGGACTACCTGACCTAAAGCTAAAATTAAGCAAGTTTTTGGCTGCTACTGTGCAAGATCAGAAAAGCATCCCGTTCAGAATTGGCAGCTGTCTGATAATTATGTTGTGGTTGTTCAACACAATCTGCTGCTGGAAAAAGGTATCACATTTGGAATCTGTTCAGTGTTATTTCACCTAGATTAAAATATGGTCTCCTTTCTTGTTCATAGCGTTTCTACTGTTGCTACTTGGATTTCTCCTGCTCTATAAGACGTGGGGAATACCCTCCCTAGTGAGATGAAATGTGTTCAGTAGGAGACTGTTTCTGATCAGCAAGAACTGAATAACAAAAAAAAGAACCGCTCATGTAATTTTCTGTTGCTTTTCTGTTCAGAAATTAAAAAAGACTTCTTGTCTCTGCTTTGATGTACGGAGACCAGACTATTGCCTTTCCTCATCAAAACCACTTTAAATTACATGTCTTCAATCACCCTCAATCATCTAGAAAGATAGAGCAATTTTAAGGTAAGTTTGGAGTTTCCCGACAAACAGAAGGAAATATGGATGGTATCTCCATTTATTCTTAGTAAATATTAATTTATGGCATACCTGCATTTGCTAAATATGTGAGAATAAGTACAAAAAGCAAGTTCTGTAATGCAGAGGTTTCTGATTGTTGGTTGTTTGGGTCTTTTTTCCAGTAAGCATGTTGGCTCTACTTGAGCTTCCTGCACCTGGTTGTAAAACAATAGACAATACAACTCCTACTCCATACTATAACCTTCCAAAATTTTGAAGTGTTTTATAAATA
Source organism: Xenops minutus (assembly GCA_035221455.1). NCBI lineage: Eukaryota > Metazoa > Chordata > Aves > Passeriformes > Furnariidae > Xenops > Xenops minutus. The sequence continues at coordinate 97,358,613 of JAWWEE010000074.1, read as the reverse complement.
ACTTACTAGTAAGCCAAAACAAGATTAACATGTTCTTGCTGTTACTCTTCCCCACATACACTGGAAAAGGTTGTGCAAAGGAGTAGTTTAAAAGTTGATATCCTACCTTTGGTTTCATTAAAATGTTGGGTTTTAACAATTCTTTTTTCAATTTACTTTGTTCTGGAGAGAGAAGAGGACTATAGGATATGGGTTTTTTTTCCCTCCTATTTCCCTCCTCCTTCTTTTTACAAGCTTCAGAAATCAGAGCTTTTAAAGGGTTAGGGAAGCTTCTCATTTAAAGGGGTTAGGTGCCTAAGGCTTCAGGTCTGGGGCATGACAGGGGCTGTGAGCAGCACCCTGCTATAGTCTGTTCCCTCTTGTGTCATTGCTCCCAGCCTGAGCTGCCCCAGACACTGAGGACTAGGTTAAGGATCACTTTGTGCTCTTCCACAATGTTGATAGCATTATGCAAACAGCTAAATCAAGAATTTATTTATTGATCTTATTTTTTTAAACAGGAAATGTAAGAAAAAAACCCCAGCAATATAGAGGGGAAAAAAGTAGAAAGAAGAATTTTGGGTCCTATGAGATAAGTGTTGAACACTGCTTCTTTGCAGAGTACAGGAACACCAGCTGGCAAGACATTTATTTTTGCTTCAGAATGTATTTGAACAGTAAACAATTTAATAAACTTTCCTTTTTAGTCAGTTTCAAACCTTTTCTAGAAGACAGCTATAAATTGTGTGAAAAAGATATGTATAAATTATGTCCCTGGTATGCATCAACATTTTTGTTGTTTAGAGACTTCAGCAGGGGTTTTGTAGGTCTAATAATAGTATTAACCCCTTAAAACACAAGGGCTTAATATGTTTGGGTGGGAAAATGAATGACATTAAGCATCTCAAGTAAATATTCACTCTTTGCTGTTTTGAATTTAGAGAAATCTACTACTTTCATCAGACTGAGAAAGTGTCTTTTGAGAAAAGTGTCTTCTGGAAAAAGTGTCTTTTGGGAAGTGTTTTTTAGTGTTCTCCAGTAGAAGAGAGATCTGGAGCTACCAGAGAGAGTCCAGCAAAGAACTGTGAAGATGATGAAGAACTGGAACATCTCTCATATGAGGAAAGGTTCAGGGGGCTGGTACTTCCCTCCATGGAAAGGAGAAGGCTCAGGGGGATCTCATCAGTGTATATAAATACATTGAAGGGACGGGGTACAGGAGATGGAGCCAGGCTCTGTCCAGTGCCTCCCAGTGCAGGACCAGAAGCAAGGGGCACATACTGAAACACAGGAGGTTCCCTCTGAACATCAGAAAACACTTTTTTCACAGTGACTGAGCACTGCCACAGGTTGCCCAGAGAGGCTGTGGAGTCTCTGTCCTTGGGATTACTCAGAATCTGCCTGGACACAGTCCAGGTCACCAGCTCCGGGTCACCCTGCTTGAGCAGGGGGATTTGGACCAGAAAACTTGCAGAGGTCTTTTCCAACCTCAACAATTCTGTGATTCCATGCAACTATGCTGTTTCTTTAAAGGAATTCTTGTATACTGATTTTCCTCTCTTCTTTTTCATCTTCCTGTCTCACAGATTTGCTTTATTTGAAGCAGTTGATTGCAAGCCAATCTAAACTTTTAGTCTAGACAGATAAAACTGTTATTTGCAGCTTATCTGACTTGCAGTCATGGCAATTCCATAGGTGCATAGAGCAAGTTCGTACTGGATTTATTTTGCCTTCCCTCATAGCTTGTGCTTGAGTTGCCCATGCAGACTGTCCACTGATGGCCGAAACTCATGAATCAGTGTGTTTATACAACCTAACATCAGAAGATGCACCCATGGGGATGCAGTCATGATCACTGAGATACCCCAGCTAACTTGTTATATATCAGAAGCATGATTGCATTGGTCTGGGAAAATGCCATGCTAATGTGGATAAATATGTCCAAGGTAATTAATTGCTCATGTATATTACTACACTGTCCTGTGCAAGCCAGTCCTAAAGCTGGAGTCTGGTATCTGCCCGGATTTTTTTTCAACAGAGTTCAGTCCCCTAGGATGTAATAAAGAACATAATTGAACAATTTTGCTGTTCCTACATTGAAATAGAAAAAAAATAACTGTTTGGTCCTGATAAACCATGTCTTAATTGACCCTGAGGAAGATGGTTTCCCTAAAATGAACCTGAGTTCTGTTATTAAAGGAAACAAAAAAATTGTTAATGGAAATTAGAAGCCGTTTTTATTTTGTTCCAGCAGAGTTCTTAATTTTGCAGGCAAAAATAAGAGCAATTTTTCATCTGTCAATAACACTTCTCTGCATTCTGCCTGAATCTAGAAGTAATGGCCTTCTGCATCATCTTGTTTACTGCTCTTGCTTGAAAAATGTTACGAATTCAGTATCGGATTAGACAGACACATTTGTTTATAAAACCTATGAGGCTGATGGGATAGTGGTTTTCCAAGTGGTTTATAAATAGCAGTATTTTAGGCTGGGGTAGAGGCGTGAATGGGGAAGCTTCAGAGGGAGAGAACATAGAGCTGTGACCCAGAGCTGCATTCATGCATGAAATGAGATCTTGTGCAGTGGACGTTCTTATTTTGGCTAATGTAGCCCCAGGCAGAAAATTCTCTTGCTGCATTCTTGAAAGAGTTTGTTTTTCCTTTCCTTTCTCTTTAACCTTGTGCATTAATTATTGCTTTGCAGTTTCCGAATGGTAAATTGGTCGATTTATAGACAGGAAAGTGCATATTCATGTACTTCAGAAACAGTGAGTGAAAGCATGCTTTTTCTGCCAGCATCACTGTACCCCGAGTTGTTTCCTACCCTGGCTGCATTTTCCTCAAGAATTTGTGCACCTTCTAAATGTTGTCCTGATGTTTGAGGACAGGATTGTGTATTTTGAGATTTTGGTCTGTTGAAATTTTTTGTTCATATTTTCTTCACTTTCAGTTTAATAATAGCTTTGCTTTTTGTATTGGAAGTATGGGGAGGTTCATCAGTGCATGCAGATGTTGCATGAAAAATGAAAATTAGTGGGAGCAAAAGGTACATTTAAATTGCCAGCTAAAACCACATCTAGAAATTTGCTACAGTTAGAAATATTACCACTTTTATGTAAAAGCAAGGAAAAAACCCCAAAATCTTGGTACAAAGCCTCTAAGAGTAAGTAGATAAAATCAGTTTGTAATATCTGTTACTGCCAGGAATGGTTAGGTTAGTTGAGTGTGAGGGCACTGAACTGGGCAGCTTCATACAGTGAAACTTAAATAGGCCATGATTAAAACACACTCTGAATTAACTCTTGATTCACGATGTTTACTAAAGTGCCTAAAACAAAGACCAGTTTAGAAAACAAAATGTTTCTGTATTTCTCCCAATATTATAAGAACCCTCTGATGCAAAATTGAGACTGCTGTTCAGCATTACCAGAATACAAGCTACATTTGGGTTTCAAAACAAGTTAAATGGGTTTTTCGACCCCAAGTTTGTTTTCAGTAGTCTGGAAACCATTTGTCATCCTCTGAGGAGGTAAACTAAGGATGAAAAGAAATTGTAGGCAATGTGCCATGCCAATAATGTCTGAGCTGCCCTGGGTGATTTCCGGATTTTGGTGCATACTGGCGGTATGATGTTTGGGATTTAGTCCTGGACTGTTCTTTTGAAAGGGAGGTTGGAAAGAAGGAAAGAAATAGATTGGTCATTGGAAACAGGCAGTTGCTTTATTTTATTTTGAAACTCTGGGGTGGTGGAGGGAAGATTTAGTTTTCTCTGTCACTACAGTGATAGTAATGCTGCCAGTTGCTCTGAAGCTCTGCAGAAAGACATCTGATTTACTCCTTGAAGTACCTGGGTTTGTGTTGCTCTTTGTAGTACTTGCATCTCCTGACAGCTGACTGTATTTGCCTCCTTTGGATACAGTAACCACTTCACACTGCAAGTTGAAGTTCTCTACACTGTTGTTTTGATAGATGTTTACTAGGGCTGACTGTTAAATAGGTATTAATTTCTTATATGATAAAAGAGGGATTATCGCCTGTCTGAAGTTGTCTGTATTCACTGGGTATCACTATATTTCAGCAAAATATTTAACTTGAATTCCAGAAGAGCTTGCAGCCCTTAATCTAATCCTCTTGTCCATCCACTTGAGTTATACTCTGGTATTTTTTAAAATTATTTTTAAATAACGGTAGTCACCATGCAAATTACTGAAATACAAAAGTGCATCGTGTAGCTGTCTGTATTTCAGGCCAGGACAAAAATGATTAGTGCTGCCTGGAAGGGCTAACAAATTCTATTTGTCTGAAATTAAGTTTTCTTAAAAATTTAATTTTTTGTTTGCAAAAAATGCTTACAGATTTCAGACCTCCTTTGAACAACTCTTGCTTATATTAAACTGAACTTTGGAAATAATTTCCACTTGATTTTTTCACTCTTTTGTTAAAACGTGAAGATTTTAATAGGAAAAACTATGATCTTTACCTGCAACTAGCTTCAAGGAAGATACTAATTATAATGTGTAGAAATACCTTCTGCACTGTATGTCTTCTTTACTTAAGGCGGATCTGGTCACAGTGACAGTCTTGACAGCTATTGTAATTGTTCTAGGGAAGGTGCGGAGGAAAATTTCCAATGTCACCATGTCACCAGACAAGAAGAAAAAAGCCAGCAAGAATGTTGAAGAAAGCTGATCAGTCTGACTTGAAGATCCCCCTTTTTTAGTTTTGGCCTCTTTTTCTGATATAAGATTATTGTTTCGTTTGTGAGTAGATACCTCCTCAGGGGTGGATTTTGGCATGATATTCCTGCTGTATTATAAACACTGACATCACGTTAATCTATGCAAATCACTGCTCAATCAATCTGAGCATCTGTGGTTGATTAAACAAAACATGTAGGTGTGAAAGCATTTGCATCTCACATGCTCTGCTGGATCTGGCAAAGGCTGAGGGGAGTGTAAAGGCACGGAGAGATATTTGTCACTGCGATGCCTGCCTGGCAATTTGGGGTTCTAATTGTGACGGGCGCAGAGACCTGTGTGGGCTGAGTCTCTGGAAAAAGTGGAGACCGGAGAAGTTGAGCTTCAGCCCAGCTGCTTGAAGATGTGAATCCAGCTCAAACTCAAAGCTATTTCTGTGGCTGCGGTAATGTTAAAGCTCATATCCGTGGGGTTATGGCTTGCAGGGATGTGCTGGGGATCCTTCAGTCACACGTGTAGCCATCCCTGCAGATACCAAGCTGCCAGGGGTAGCTGGCCACCAGAGAAGCCTTGGGATGGCCATGCTCCTGCAGCCCATGTATAGTGAGGTGGGCAGCATTTGGGGGGAACTGAGCAAGGTGGTGAATGGAAAGTGCCCCCAAAGTGCTCTGTAAGAGAGAGCAAGCACAGAGTAGCTGGACCGTACTCGTCCCTCAAGCTTTTATATAATCCACAAGTGGCCACCCTTACCATTGCTTTTCCTCAAGTGTGTTTATGTTCTGCTTCTGTCCCTTCTATGACTGGGCCCAGCCACAGAGAACGGGGGTAGTGAATAATACAGGAAATAGGTTGTATTGGGTGAGGAGAGTAGGGGAGGAAATGGGCTTGCTAATAACTGATCAGACATAATCATAGTTTGGCTTTTGTTCACTACACAGTGGCAACACTACTCATACAAGGATGAGGAGAACCAAATTAGTCTGTCTCAGCGAATCTCTTTGTGAATTAAGTCACCAGTGCCACCAACAGTTGAGCAACAGAGAGCCCCTGGGTCACGGCTTGGGACCTCAGTGTCTGCTCTGCTGGGTGGGGAGCTTACACGAGAGCAGCTCCCACGGGGATGGTGATGATCAGCTGAGTTACGATTTGCTGTCCAACCACTTGCCTCTTCATGGAAGCACTTCTGTCTGTACAATGAGAAATCACTGAGGAATAATTCGCAGTACTCTGTTGACTCTGCAGTGAAGAAGTGTTTCTTAAAGCAAATACGCAACTTAATGAAATTGAGAAAAACAGTTATTTAAGGAGACACTACCCTGTGAAACTGCAAATTTCCTAAGGCTGAGTCACAGAGATCTAAGGTAGCAGAGTCACAGTGGATCTTCAGCTCAGGAGAGACATCAGCTCTCTACAATAACAGGATATTTAATTTGGGTTTACAGTTTTTGAGTTTGTCAGACTAAAGAAGTGTTGAGAGTGAAGAATGAACTGATTTTAGTTCAATGAGGAAATCTGGTATTGTGCAGTAAGGCTGCACAGACAGAGATCCAGTGATTTCCAGAACAGTGATGCTCACCTCATTGTGATGTGCTGCTTTCTGATCTCTTGGTACCTTCACAAGAAATTTGTTTCCAAAACTAAAAGTCTGTCTGAACTACAGTTCCTTTTAAAATAGAAATACCTTTTTTTTTTTTCCCCTTTTCTCCAGTGAGAACAGGTATATATAACTCAGTTGTGTGATTGCATGCATAACTGCAATCTTTCTTATAAACCTACAGTGGCAAAATGAAATTTTAGTGCCAAAATCACATATTGTGCAAGATGTACAAGTAAATCACTTATTATACAAGAGCTGAAATATCCTTACTTAAAATGGGTTATTGGCTTTGAACTTTGGACTTTGGACAGGAAGGATATGTATATTTGTCCTCTTGACTTTCTGTGGATGATGATCTTGAAGTTGCTTATGCAGAGGCATTGCTAACTTGATTTTGATCATGTCTCACGGTATTTGTTTATTTTCTATTGGAAAACCTGTCTGCTAGCATCCTGGAATTTCATGAAGGCCTCAACTCTTGAGTTTGAAGAGTGCATTCCTGACATTCCTGAAAAATGCTTAGAAGCTGTAAGTACTCAGAAATAAGAAGGAAATAAAATGCTGAAGTTCCTTATTTATTAAAAGAAATATCTAGTTTTATGCCAAATGTGAAATTTGATGACATCTGACTCATATTCTTGATTATTTGTTATTGGCAGTACTTCAGTGAGTAGAACATATGGACACTGCTACCATGAGCTTGCCCAGCATTAATGTCTCAGCAGCAAATACCTTTTATGTAGTTGGTCTTTGGGTCAGGTTGAAGTACTGACTTCTTTGCTGTAACAGTCAGAGTACCAGCTGGGCTGATGGCTTTGTAGTGTGGACACTTACACAATACACATAGAGGTGAGATCTCATGCAGGCTGTTCAAAAGCTATCCACTCGCAACAATTTTAACACTGGTGAGGCCGATACTGATACAGGATATATTCGGCTTTTCACTTCTCTCTCTTAATTCTTACGAACATTCAGATCTCTCTGGTTTGTCACCTCTTTTTTTTTTTTTTTTTTTTTTTTTACAGCTCTATGGCCAGACATTTTCTTTGGCTCAATGCAGAATAATTAAGATCTGTCCATCATTTATTTAACGTCGGTATTATTGTTCCTTAAATAAGTTTCTCCGCATTTTCTTATGGTGGCAGATACCGACTGTCCCTGGCCACTGTAGAGCTGCAAACTTTCCAGGGAGAACAAATGGGCCAGTGTCTCGAATACTGGCTGGTTTACATTCCTGTTACAGGGTCTCTTGTACTCATCTTTCTTTGATTCCCTTACTCTCCTGAGACTGCTGTGCTGAGACTATCACTTAAGCTATAATGGAGAGATTGTAAGAACCCAGAATCACAGCTGGTATGAACACTGTCTGTTTGGGGTAGATGATGGAAGTTTCATGTTGACAGTCAAAGCACTTGCACTTGCCCTCTTTTCTTCTTTGTGACCGGGAGAGTTGCACATGTGTGTAACTCTTCCCCCATATGTAGTGAACAATGGCATTTTATTTAATCATATTGTTCTGCATTATTCACCCATTACTTAACTGCTCTTTCATACAGAGGTGATGGGTTTTTGTCCTCCTCTTCCTTGTACAGCAAGCTCTGCCTTAATTTGCAAAAATGACATGGGTAAGAATGTCATGATGCGCCTTCCTGATGCCTCTCCCGACGCCTCTGCAGAACCTTACTGACAGATATATAGTGTAAGCTCTGCTTCTTCATTTAGTATGGATCATGTTGGCAGAGAGATCAAAGAGGAGGAATCTTGGGAGATGCCAAACAATTTTTAAGTGGCTTCTTACAAAAGCCAAGGGTGTTATTTATTATATCTGCATAAGAATAAAATACTTATTGTTCCACCTTTCATCAGCTCCTTCAGTCCTTCTGTGTCACTGCAGAAAATGCTTGAGTTTATAGGGTTGCCACAAACCATGTTTTTGAATATCTTTTCATATATATTATACTAAACATTATTCTTTCTTTTTTTTTTTTTTACTTAGTTGAACAAATACTTCATCATCCCATCCTAGTCCCTTTGCCAAAAACCTTTATAGCAGTTCCCACTGGTGACAGCCAACTCAATCAATCATAGACTGCCCTGCTGAACTCAGCTAACAAGGCATTTATAACTACAGCGTACATTTTTTCATTTTTATAATTTTATGGCCTGTCTCAAATGATACTTGCCTTGCTTTGCACAGGCTCCAGAGGATAATTTTCAGAAGCTTATTGGATTTTGATATTTTGGCTAGCATTTAGAAATATGTTAAGGTATGCAAAATTGTGTCCTATTTGTAGTCCTCTGCTGCATCTGTTTGTACACAGGCTGGCTCATGTCAAGACACTGGATCAGGATGGGCAAGTAGTGGTCAAACAATATCCAGACAAAAGTTGAAGGGATGCCCAAGGGTTTTCAACTATGAGATCAACTTTGTTATCTTTTGTTCTTTGTTTTCCATCAGAAAACAAGTTTTCAGTGGCTATGAATATTGGCTGTGCTATTTTCCTTTTTTTTTTTTTTACTATCTATATTTTAGTCAAAGGAAAACAGAAGTTGGCACATGCCCTCCTACCAGTTCCTGACACCTAATAGATACTCTTCTGCCCAAATTTTGCCTTAAGAGTTATTAAGATGCTAGATTTTTTCTGAATGCCAGTAAAAGATGCAATTTTAGCTGGTCTAGCAAGGGTATTATTGTGACCTCGACCAAACCTGTATGTTACTTTCAGTGCATTCTCGAATTAGGGTTCAACATGTCATTGATTTAGAGTATGTTATTTTCCAGAGAACAAAATGTCATTTGTTATTGCCAGGAAGCATTGAAAAAGTGTGTGGGGTATAGAAGGTGTTTTATATAAAACAGATTATATATAGCCTGCTTGCGTGTACTTTTCTTGTCCTTTATTACCTATCTTTTCCCTTTTTCCCTTGCTGTGTGTTTATTTTCTAGGCTGAATCCAGATTCTATTTTATATTTGCAAAAGTGACTGAGGAGTATTGATTCTTGTCTATGTTGGCATGCCAGATCAACCTCTTGGAAATATCACTGAAGTAAGAAATTAAATCCAAGCAGCTAGATTTCTTCTCCATCCTCCACTGTGTAGTTCAAAAGCCCAGACTCTCTATATAAGCAGCTGAGGAGAGGCAGAGTCACTGTTGAGTGCATTGTTGTTCTCCTGTAGCTTCCAGATGGTGAGGAAAGTCCCAAGAAAAATGTAGGACCAGCATGTTCTGTCAAAGTCAAGCTTGTGTCTAGACAGGGAAGCTTATGTAAGGCAGCAGGAGAGGAAGAGGGCCTTGTGTAACTCCTGTCCCTGGCAAATAAACACTCGGTACAGTACCTCTCATGATTTGACCCGTAGAGGCTGACAGCAAAATGCACTTTTGTGCTTTTTTACTCAGCTCGCTCTGACTTGCAACTTGAGGTCATTCTCTTGCCTTGGTGTTTTCTTCAAATGCATGTCTATCTTCCAGTTATTACTGTTTTACTAAAGGCTTTACTCTTCCTGCTTAAGCTGAACCACTTTTCCTAAGAACCCATATACACCTGCTCAGCTAATTTAAAACAGATATAGCAAGTTACCAGTTTTAAATGGCCTCGAGAGGTTGTTAATGGCATTTGGCATACAATGCAGACAATATGCAAATCACCAAAAGCAACACAGAGTCTTGTTCAAAAAGATAAATTCTGTTGTAAGGTAGTTTTCTAGTTTGACTTTGAAAAGTATGCTAGTGTAGTGTTAAGCTCTTGGTGGTCTCTTAAATGTACTTCAGGCAGCATACCTCAGTACCTTATGGGGACCTCTGGCACCCCTCTAGCGCTCAGCTTGCTCTGCATCTACATTTTGTTTTGGTTTTCCTCTGGCTGAATGCAAATCGCTGCTGGTGAGTGCTTTGTGTTTTAATCACCCTCTCAATATAATTTTCTCTTGATTTTGGAGCTATTGTCATAGGTGTTCCATGTGTTTATTTCTGCTATAAAAATATGAATAGCAAGAGGAAATTTTTTTTCCTTTTGATTTGGATACAGCCTCTTCAGCACTCCATGTTCTGGTTTAACTTGGTTTCTTGGGTGTTGCCCTTAGCGTTGCTCTTATCTGTACGTAAAATTTTGTCAATGCTGTTTGTTGATGCTTCGTCCTCAGGCAAACTAATTCTTGGAAGTAGAGTTGAGAGTCAAGAGCTCGACCCCTTCTGTTCACTGAGGCTTGTATCACAGCTGCTTTGCAGTGAGGACACAGGCCAAGTAACTTGAGGGTTAATGGTCCTTCAAAGCCTTTTCACCGTCTTGGCTTCCTACTTTGAATGCCCAGAAACACAGACAGGTTTCGTCTGCAAAAGCATCTTTGGGAAGGTCAGCTTATGGAAACACAGACAGTGCTAGGGCATGTGTGGTTGTTTCTAATATTAGAGAGGAGGTAGTGACTGGAGTTTGGCTCTTCAGTGGTATTTTTTGTCTGCACCTGGGAGAGAGTCATTCAGCAATGTTTAAATCTGGTTTCCAAACACTGAAGTAGGTCTGAGTGATGCTTTGCCCTTCGATAATCTGACTTTTTTTTCTTTCCTCTTTGAATGTAGCTTTAGTGTCTCCATTATTTTTCCCTATTAGAGCATGTTGTATACTTAATCTCTTTGTAACTTCCATTTTGCAAACTATTTTATACAGTTTTGTGGCCTTTCTGACATCTGCCTTTTTTTCTTAGACAGACTGTATGTTTAGTTCCAGTGCCTTTTATTACAAACTCAAGGAAAATATAAGAAAAATTCCTTTTTGTAGCTCTGGAGGAAAAGAAAATCAGTACTTTTTCCTTGTGAAAAGGAATTTTTTTTTTGTCTTTCTCTGTTACCCACCTAAAATAGTTCACAATTTTTGAAACTTCATTTAAAATAAAGTTGCAGATACCTCCGTGAGGAGTAAAAATACTGCCTTCATCAGGCCAAGACCCGCCCATGACTCTATAGGGTGAAGTTACCTTGTTGAGGTATTTAGTGCCCTTATGAGGGAATCAACACGGTTTTTGACGTGTGTATTCTGGGAAGGGGAGCATGTAACTTAGAAAAGAAAATGTTAACCCATCTTATGTCTCTAAGCTTCAGATCAATACTCAAGAGCATTTGTGTGGAGCAGAGCTGCTCCCTTTGCCACCTCAGGTGGGGAAATTATGGTTATGATACATGCCCAGGAACCCACATATTTCTGTCCTGCACTGAGGTCTAAGAGGAAATTAACTGTGAAAGATACGCCAGTGTTTCCTGCTCTGGTAATACCCGCCTCCTTGGGGAGGGTTAGGGGGCTGTGCCAGCCATAGGGAAGGGAAGGAATACTGATGACTTGGCATATTGTCTCAAATTAAATTAATTTGTATTCAGAGACTGATGTATGTACTGAGTCAGATTGATGACTGTCATCCACAGTTAGCTGTTTAGTTTGGAGAGGGGCTTGGAGTTACTAGGAATAACCCTGGCTTAAGCAGAGAGGAATCTAAGGAACATACTACCTCATGCACTTTTTTATTTCAGTGGGTTTGCTTTTTGAGTACTACTCTTGTTCCTTTGATCACGTCCTTGAGCACCTTCCCCTTGTGCACGCCTTTCTGCCCCACTGCCTTCCAAATAGTTCCTGTGACAGCAGATACCCAGACTAAAAATGTTTGCCATAATTCATAAGTCAAAGTACTTTCAATCCCAGAATAGAGGAGACTGCATACAGACTTCATTACACAGTATTCATAACATAAACAAGCTTGCAATTATGTCATAGCAACAAGCACTGTGCTTACATGAAAGTTTGATTCAGGTCTCCAAGAGTGGAAGACCTTTGCATCCAAAATATCACAGCGACCTACTTCTCTGAAAGAGTGCCCTACATAATTTCAGAAATTAGATACGACACCAATATAGTAGGCCATATGGTGCCTTTTGCTGGTGTAGGGTGAACAGTGGGATATTCTTGGGGCCACACAAATGTCTGTCCGCTGACTAGGTGAAGTCAGCTCATTATTAGTTGGTGTGAGGTGTAACATTTGTTTTCCTGATGTTGTGAAGGCAACAAACTGAAACTGCCAGTTGTTTTAAAAAGGCATTTGCTAATAGTATGGGCATGATCCTAAAAAGATTTAACCTTTTATTTTTTTGGACCAGTACTGTCTGCCTTCGGTTGCTGCTGAGAACCCTAGAAGCTGCACGTAAAATTATTTAAAAAACCTCAGAACTTACCTCTCTGTAATTCATAAAGAAAAAGAGGGTTTCCCAGGAGCAGTTAGACATGTTTAACTGATCTGATCTGGAGCTGCCAGAGCAGGATTATTTTTCTGGTGGTGCTTCCCCAGGCTGGCTGTAGAAGTTGTTAAATGTGTGTGATGTGTGTTGCTGATGCTGTGCTGGGGCCTTGCAGGCATGGTGTCCCACCTACTAATGGGGATGTAGCAGCTGGAGATAGCAGCATGGGCCATTCCTGAAGGGATGGGAAGGGGAAGTGAGAGGAGCAAGTGGAGGTAATGGCAAACTGCAAACCCTGCTCCTCGTTGGCAGTGGAGTCAGCACCCAACAGCTACATGTGAATTTCAGTTCTCAACACACTGGGATGGCTTAGGAGGTTTCAGGACAAGATGTTGTCTTATTCAGAAATCATCTGGTTTTGTGGTCTGGACCTCTGGAGCATCTGGTCCTTGCCAGAGTGCTGGATAGTTTTGTCTATGATGGTTTTACACAGCACGTCATTTGTCACTCTGTTGTAACTTATTGAACTGCTATGAAGTAATATCCCTCCCTGGCATGTCACTCACTTGTTATTTATTTATTTATTTAAGTATATGCATCATTGTAGAAAATATTTTTGCAAGTCAAAAATAAAATAAATACCAGCCCCTTCTCCACAGTTTCTGTACGATTTTTTCTCTTAGTGTGAAGATTAAATTCTTTGATGAAATTTTTTTTACCCTCGCTCTTTTTTAAAAAAATAATACCTTTGGAATCTGTGCAAAGTGAGGTTTTCTGCAGTGCTCTCTTTGACAGCAATGTCATTTTTCTGAGGATTGCCCACATTTTAGGTGTCTGCTGCATATGTTTTCTGTGTAATAACTCTTCTGTCAATCTGCAGACCTTGGCTGAAATACCCACCTAACAAAGTCTACGCTGAGGAGAAGAAGCAGCACTGCTTCAGCTACGCTGAGGCAGTTCAGGCAGTGCCACTTGACCTGTGTGCAGGGCAAGGCTTTAAAGAGCAAAGCCCAGTGCACGGGCCATAAAGTGTCCAGTGAGGGTGTCCAGAGTCCCTCCCAAAGAGGGGCTGTGCAGACATGGCAGGCTCCTTCTTCATGCTCTGCTCCTGCCAGCCTGTGCAAGCATTGCGGGTGGTTATCGCTCCAGACAAGTTGGCATCCCTCACAGCCTGGTGTGTGTGTTTATTAGGTGGCATCCATGGGGATAATCTCATTTTGGCTTTTAACCATAAGGTAAATGTTGGGTGACCTTCGGGCAATCTGTGCACATATAACGCTGTGTGCTGTCAGCTACTTGATACTGGTGGTGATAGTGTTTCTGGCAGAGCCCCTAAGGTGGGAGCCCTCTTTGTTTGGAGGCCGCCTTGTTTGCTGACAGACAGGAGTATCTTTGCCTGCTGCCAGCACAGGAGGCACCTGCTGATTGGAAACTTCTTTATCACAATGTTTAATTTGCTGTCTCACAGCTTTTGGAAAGAGAAGCCTTTCATCTCTTGAATTTGGAAAGGAGTGATATGATTATATTAAGCAGATGATGCCTATCTGCAACTGAAAAGGGGGTTGGTTTGGGTTTGTTTTTTTCTTTTAAGATGGCAGTTACAGTAAAGTGCAGTGCAAGGCTCAGCTGCAGACACGAGATGAGTCAGAGCTGGATAATTGCACTCCTATGAAGAGTGCATGGGCTCTCCTGAAGGCTCCCTCTCCAGAGCTGTCTGGTCTTGCTCCTTGCTTTTCTCTAGACCAGAGAGAGGCTGCATAAGTTGGGTGTAGCTGTCCTCAGTAGTAACATAGGGTGGACTGGTCTGGGTTGTTCTTTTGGCTTTTAGGCAAAGCTGCTATTTTCCCTGATGGAGCTCACTCAGGCTTGAAACCAGCATAAACACTGTGGGACAAATAGCACCCAAGATGTTCCTGCTGCAGTGTTCAACCAGGATCTATGCTGATTGTGATTGCCCCTGCACAGATCTGACATAGATTTTTATTATATTTTATAGGAGGGTGGCATGCCTATGCCGTTTTGGAAATGTGGCCCTCTTAGACTTGTAGCTACTTCTTGAATCATAGAATCCATGCCCTAAAACTAGTGCCAGAACACTGAACTCTTCTTGAAGAATGTTTTGGGGGTGGACACATAATTTGAACTGATAACCATGGATGGTTGTGATGATTAAAATATCCCCAAAGGTTAGAATCTGTCTTATTGATTATACTGGGCAGTGTTCCTGGGTGATGATGCCAGTTCAAATGGCGTTTGGACACAAATGATTCTTCTCTTAATGTTTCATAAGCAGAGCTGTTTTGAAAAGTGGTGGGTATGTGAGCTGTTTGATTTAGATTTTGTTTTTCTTTGATAGAAGTGGGTTTGTTTTCTCTGTGCTTTGCATCGTATCTGAAATTTGAACTGGAATAGGAACATAATAAAAGTCATACTCAGTCAATGACTTTCACACAAAGAAGGAAAAACTGCTGAATTTTGAGTGGGGTGGTTTTTTTTTTGTTTTTGAGGTTCTTTTAACCTGAAACACCAGCTTCTATTTCCCTTCTCTGATTCAGGAAGTAAGTACTTCACCCTCAAGCACAAACACATATACACAAAGTCCCCCAGGTCTTAAAAGGTTTTTTGCCCATTCCATTTTCTCTTCACTGTTGCCTGAGGAAATGAAGTGATTTGGCTGGCTCAACCATTCCTTGTTTTTAGTATTTCCACAGCTGCTGGCCAACTACTTCAGATTTTTAAGGTTAATTTGACTTCACTCTTCAAGACAACTGGCAGGGATGTGGGAAGGGTGTGGGATGTGGCAAGCAAGTCTGCCAGCTTTCTTAAAGCTGCAATAACAACACCGAGTATAATCTTGAAGGTCATATTGCAGCCTTTCCTCTGCTGTGGTCCAGGAAGGTTTTGGGGTCCCAAGGGAGTGAAATGTCTCACCGAGATTTGTATTGATTCATGAGAAGAACACTGTTTTGAAGAAATTCGTTTAACTTTAATGTCACTGTGCATTTATGAGTTTGGTTAATATGGTATTATCATATGAATAATGTATAGATGTAGCACGCTGTTTATGACCACCTGTGCACATTGGTCTGTAAATAATAAAGGGAGAGAATAAAGGGAGAGAAGCTCTCAGACATGTAGTAGGAGAATGCTGTTCATTAAGAAATCATCAGGGACAAGTAACTTAATGCTTCCAAATAGCCAAGGCAGTTGCATAGGCACAGTGAGATATATAAAGAAGATAAAGCGATTTAATATTAATTAAACTGAAAGTAACAGTTATATATGGTAGAAAATAATGGTTTTGGTGCTCTTTGCCTATGGAGAAGCCATTATATTGACTTCACAGAATTTAGAGCCTGAAGGACTTAATCAGATTGTCTAATTTGAGACTGTAAAAGGGCTTGAATTCCACGTACATGCTCTTCATAATATCTACCTCAAGGGTCTTATTTAGAATAAAATTGTTGCATGGCCACATTCAGAAAAGAAGTCAGAACAGAGATCTCATCAAAACTTTAAGACGCTCATCTGGATAGGCTGAGATATGGGCTTGAACCCAGTGATTCACAGACTGTGCTAATAAAGGAGGCAAAAGTGTCATTAGACCACTGCAGGAAAATTCCTTTAGGGTTCCAGATCTGTGAAATTCTTCCAACATAACCAGGTACAGCCATAACACCCACCACATTAAGCGCTGACAAAGTAATATTATCTGTGTTACCATAGACTGTCATTCCGTCATACCCAGTGACTCTTGCTGTGGTATAGCACTTTGAAGAACTGCTCCAGTTTGAAGGAGAAAATAAAATTAGGAATCACAGCAGGGAAGAATCTCCTGCCTGGTGGCTGAAGCTCTGAACTTTGATTATCATTGTTGCCTTATGCAGAACAGTATTAGTAGCAGCTGAGTGTGGTATTATGAATTATCTATCTTTGGTTTAATACAATATGAGATTGAATAGGGGGGATTCGTGGGTTCATGGGCCAAAACTGATCACTTTAATTATTTAGCTTGACCTTCCCTGGTAAGAGTTGGGCATTTAGTTTTTCCTGTAAGTTAGTTGAAATATTTTTTGGAGAGAAATACAGTCTTAAAGACTCCATGTGATGGTGAGGTGAATACCACCCGGCAACTTGTTCTAGGGTTTACTTACCCACCCTACTAGGAATTTAATTCTTAAATCATGATTATTTATTCTAGATAATAAAGCCGTTGGGACTGTCTGTCCTTTCACTAAGTATTTTCACAGTGCCTAGCACAAAAGAATCTCTGACTCCTGATGGGAGCCTTGGTGCCACCAGAATGTGCAAATAGCTTGTTAACTGGGAAAAAGCAGACTGTGCTGCTCTTCACTCAAAGAGTCTTAAAGAATATAAGATTAAGGAGTAAGGTTTCTTGGTGCAGTGATTTCTTTTTCTTCCCTTGTATTTCCCCACCTTATCTTATAGGCTATATATGGTTATATTCAGTAGGGGATTGAGCATTGTTTTTCACTTCTGCTGTTTTCTGGGGCTGGCTCTAAAAATGTTCCCCTTTCTCAATTTGTCAGCTGCACTGACAAATTACTCTTTGGCAAAGAATATAGCACGGCAATTTTGGAGTATAACTCTTCTATCAGTCTAGCTTCCTTTACTTCTGCCAAGGGTATTGCTGGGAAACTCAGAGATATGGCTATGTATTTTTGTAAATATGCTAATGGAAATATTGATCTCTGCATAAAAGAAGTGTTTCAGAATAAATTCTCTGGTCAGGCAAAGAAATAGTTAAAGTCTGGAGGAAGTATGACTGCAAGTTTGTCTGATTTGGGGCTGCTGAAATATTATCTCATATAGGTTGGGACTAAAAAGGTGTTAGGCTTTTTGAATTGGCTGCCAGTGGCTCCAACAGGTCCTTGGAAAGCCAAGGATTAGTCAGATGGAGGAATGTCTTGGCCAAAACTCTCTTTTCTCTGGCTAAACCCACTCCCTTGGCAGCGTCACATTGTATTCTTATAAAAGCTGCTGTGGAAGCTTGAGGCCAATGCAAGATTTCGTTATGAGTGTTGGATCCTCCTGGGACCAGTTAAAGCAGATGGAGAGCTCCTTTCTACTCTGGAATGTAGTGGTGAATGTGGGCCATTTCTAGGACATTTTGTTTGTTTTATGAACCTGCTTCTCCAGATTCCCCTTTTGTTTATCCAATCAATATAAATGACTTCTTGACAAGGTTCCCAATTCTTGACAAGGTAAGTGGTTTTGTCTGTCATGCATTATAGCAAAGGACTGATGGCTCCAAACAATAGACATGTTGTTCCCATCTCAAGATGTCAAGTGCAAGCGTCTTTCAGCTGTGATTACTGGCATGCTGTCTTTGGTTCCATCTGAGATCTCTTAATCTTTCCTGCAGTTGGGAGGACAGCTCACAAGAAAACATTACCTAGCAACAAAAATGCCTCAGGTTGGTTCAGGGAAAGCAACAGAAGAGTTGTTATTAATCATGCTGAGATGATGCATTGTGGTTTAAAAAATTGGAAAGGAAAGGCCAGATTAAATATTGACATTTAGTATATTCCAACTGTGTTAGCTTTCACTTTGGCTGACATCAAAATGTATATCCAGTGAAAATGGGAAATAAAAACCCTTGTCTATGTTCTCCTGGATATCCCAAAGTGAAATAAACCCACCCCAAAACAGTGAACTGTTATTTGTGGGTGTTGCAGATGTAGTCTTCCACATCTGAGGGTCTGAAGAGACTTCAGTGCTGATCATAAGGGCTACTGGAATTTGAGTGTCAAGTGTACAGGGTATACTGTTGTCCCTGGAAACCATTTTATTTTAAGTGAAAACTTCAATGAGCTCAGTGTTAGAAAATGGGTTTATTAAACAGGTATCGTAGCAATGAAAGACCTGAGCCTTACTAAATACACCTACAATATGCTGTATTTAAAGAGTAAATTGGTGCATTTTCATCAGATGAAAACCTGACTTTGTTTTAGCCATATCTACTCCATGGTGATAACTTCACAAGGCTAAGTGAGACCTTAGTATGATAGATCTCTTTGATCCTCATGTCGCAGGCTGAGTTCCACTAAAGATTCTAGAGAAGGGATGGTATCATGAGCTGCTACCGAAAGTATAAATAAAAAATATAGATAGTCTATAACTGTATAGGAAAGAAATGTGGTTAGAAATGAGGGAGGTCCTGTTGTACGGGGAGGTGTTTTGATGTTAAACCGTACAGTTCTGGAACAGTTGGGAAACTTTCCACTTGGCGCTTTCTCTTAGAGGTGGTAATTTGGAACCGATCCGCGCACTGCGGCGTGGGTAGTGTGAGCAAACAGTGTCACGAGTGGGCACGGGTGGGTGGTTGAAACCGTAATTCACATTTTTTCTTCAGATGATCTTCACTGAGCTGAAATGGTGCCAAATCAGTTGGTCTGGTTTTGCTGAAGCCATTATTTTCCCCGTGGTAACTTTTCCCTGTGGCCATTATTTGCTCCATGTGTTACCTTCAGGTGATGAGCAAGGAGGAGCACACAGATCTGTCGAAGGACCAGAGAAACTGGAGAAAGGGCTAAAATAATCTAGTATTGATTTCTATCACACCTTCTAAGTTAATTGATGAGCACAAGGGTAATTAATTCAAAGTATAGCTGAAAATTAGAGCTCCATATTGACAAAAAAATTACTGTGTGTTTTTTTACTGCTTTCAGTAAACAAATACCTTCTATTCATCAGCCTAAGAAACAACTTTAGGCTTGCTACTTCCAGTGAATTAACTTGTTCACCTTCTGGCAAGAGCCTGGTTTTACAGCCTCTGTGTGCAAACTAGAAGACTTTAAGCAGAACAAAAAGAAAAATTATTCCCTGGAGATTTAAGATTGCTGGAGGATGATACAGCCTTGTGTAAAGTTTTGAGGTGATGCATACAATGCTCGTCAAGAGTTTTTTTAAGCTGTTGCTCTATCCTTGTAAGTACTTGAAAAATGTCTTTCCTCTGGTAATAGCCATAGTTTGTAGGTAATGGCTTGTCAGAAACACTGTTGGTTCATAAAGATTAGCTATGTGAAAATGTCTGCAATACTTTTTCTTGCTTGTTTCTTTCCCAGAGGGTACAACAGAGGAACACAAAAGAGGGACTGGCAGTACATGACTCAGAAGCAATCAAGGCACTTTTTTTCAAGAAGTAATGAGGGTAATTCTGAAAGTCCTGGACGTCTGCGTGGTAGAGCCATGTGAAGAAGCCTTCTAAAAATCAGAATATTTCTCCTGATTCAGGGGCATCCCAGAGAAACCAGCTCACTAGTTTGTCCTCAAGGATATGTGGTGATAGATCAGGCAGTAGGATTTTTAAGAAGGGTAGAAAACCAGTTTGCTTGCTTTCACAAAACCTCAGCATTAAACAAAATGTGTGGCTTTATGTGAAGGAAGTAATTAGGGGGTAACTTGTATTTGGTATTTGAAATTACCACATAGTTAACAAATTAAGAAGCAATTTGAATGTTGGACTTTTTGTGTGCTTATCAATGGGAATTGAATGATGTCTTTATGCTCTGAAAGACAACAGGTCAGTTGCAATACAAGTTTTCTCACAGATCTCCAGACTTTTATGTAGTCTGACCTGCTGGTGAAAAATTGCTGTTGAAGATGGAGTGAGAAGCTAAGCTGTACAGGAGTGTGAACCAGAGAGCAGGTGAGGTGTAAGCTTGCTGAGAAACAGTTTAGAGCTAGTTCAGTCTTGTCACAAATTTCTGCCACTCTTGATAAATAATTTTTCTAGAGAAGTATTTCAGTATTTCGATTTTTAAATTGTCAAAACATTTCATTTCAGAGTTTTTTTAAGTTTTAAATTCCATGTATTTTTACAAGACAACATATGTTGGAAAATATTTAAATACTAAATGTAAAAAAGAGAAAAGCTTTTTTTGTTGTTTGTTATTCACTTAATCACTATCCTCAACTGCCTGATTTCTGATTGAGTTGAAGGGAGCTGAATATTTTTTGTAGTCCCATGGTTAGGATGCACAATTAGAACATGGTGAATAAGAGATACTTCAATTACACAGAAGCTTTTTTGCTCTTCGGAAAGATCTATCCACCTGGTTTTCAGCGATTGTGATTTAAGAAAGCCATGTTAGAAGCTCTTTTATTTCCTCCCCTTTTATCTTCTTCCTGCATTGCTACTGTAACAGGTTGGGGGAGGAAGGAGGTTTGGCTGCCAGCATGAATAAGACTACTTGTCACCACTTGAGGGGATTTGGGAGAATTTCTTCAGCAGATTGGAGGGAACAGTGTAAAGTTCACATCAGCCTAGAGGTATGTGTGAGATTTGCTGAGTGACTTTGGTGGTAGATGCCCTCAGTACACCCTGTTGTCAAAATCCTCAAGGTTTTTTGTTGTTTTTTTTTTTTTTTAATTGGATTTTTTTGTTTGATTTTTTAGTTTTTGTGTTTGTTTTTGTTTGTTGTTTGTTGTTGTTATTTTGCTTTTTTTTAAAAAAAAAACAACTAAATTCTCCTTGTCCTCCCATTGTATCTACCAGACCTTCCTTTTCAGTCATAAAACCCTTTGCTCAGTAGTGGCCTAGTGGCCCAATCCCCTCTCTCTAGTGGCCTGCTCCCTTCTCTCCAGCTGCACAGTGCTACCATGAGTTCCCTCTTCTTTTTTCCTACATCCTAAAGACACCCTGATGTCTCCCACCTCATCTGATTGTCACAGCTGCCCCAGTGGTCACAGAGACCTGACCACGGCTTTCCTGCTCCAACTACTTGTACCCACAAAGTGCCACATACTTTGTGTCATTGAGAATTTGGCATAGCCACCAACCTGCCCTGCTGTCTTCCCTCGGCTTGGCAGAAGACCTCAAGGGCAAAGGTCTATCTGAAACTTGGCTTGTTTCAGTGCAGAGTATTAACTCTCCTCAGAGGTAGTTTGTGGCCGGTACACTAATTTTTCCATCTCTTTCTCCTTGTGTTTTGTTTGTTTGTTTGTTTGTTTGTTTGTTTTTGTTTTTTAAGTGATAGAAAGCTGATATCATTTTATTGAAAAATAAAATCAGAAACACTCATAGAAATGTGTTCTTCTTGTTGACATATATGGGAATTTATTGAGCCTGGGCATCCTTGGGAAGGCCAAGTGTTGTAACAGGCAACTTGTCCAAATTGTGTCTTCTTTTTATCTTGTCATGGGACTTTGTCTCTAGCATAGGGACTGAAAGTGGCTAAATCTCTGCTAAGAACCTCTTGAGGGAGCTTTCATACAGAAGGCGAGAAGAAGGGATTCAAGGGTATAAAACTGAGGTATCATCAACCTGTCAGGGTACTGGCACTCAGAAGCAGCTGTCCTTGATTACTGTCTATCAGTGACATCACTACTTAAATTTGGACTTGCTGAAAATAATTCCAGTATTTTAAAGTGAAATTGTCCCTTATAAAAGATGCTACCTTGAGGGACCTAGAGATGAAAACCTGTTTTGTTGGGGTTTTGGCAGCAAATGGAAGCAAGCGAGGACATGTGTTAGCACTTTGGTATACAGTGCAATCTGGTAATGTCCAATACTTGGATGCCATTACTGTTTTGCAGCAGGCATATCCAGCCTTTCTCTAAATAGACACATTTTTCTGCTACAAAATATTGAAAACTTATTTTAATGTGTCACCTGTCAAATCCATGCTGGTCTTTTTTTTGCCAGGGCATGGCCTCACTTGAATATGCAATATGAGAAAAAATTCCTATCAGGAAAAGCAGTATGCAGGGAGCATCGATTATCTTTGTCTTGCTGGTGCAAGTAGCTGAGGTTTGCTGGGCAAAGAGTCTTGATCCCAGTGACACCAAGCCTACAGATTCCCTTTTAGCCATGCTTTTCTTGATAGTGAAGGGAGGCTTTTTTATTTCCAAGCTGGATTTCTGTGCCTGCCCATCCTAATGCCTAATGCTGAAAATGGGCTTCTTTCCTCATGCTCTGGCTTGTAGTCAGTTTGGGAATAGTCACCACATTCTTGCCAAACAGAGTCACGTTCCTTTCTAGTTCTAACAAAGGTCTTTGGTTCATTCTCTGTCTCAGGTTTGTCAAATATCACTGGTATCTAGCACACGTGAGAGGAAGGAAGGCATGCCTTATTTACATAAGTTTCCTTAATTTCAGTTTTCCTTGCTGTTTGCTGTATGGAAGACACCATGACATCTTCTGCCCCTCCTCTTCATGCAGATTTTAGTCTTCTTTTATATAAAATATTCCTTTCATGTTTTTGAATTGCTGGTAGTGATGAACCAGAAACAAATTTGTAAGGTAATTGTGATGCCTGAACAGTTTCTTCAGCAGAAGCTACAAAGAACTTGTTTGAAATAAGTGTATGTAATAAAAGTGGGTAAGTCTGTATTTTATCTGCCCTGGATTGGCTGAACCCCATGGAAGCTAGGTACTACTTTCATGTGGTAGACCGTGTATTTTAAACATTAACTCTGGTGCAAGGAGTAGTTATGGTAGAACCAAATGGAACAGTATGGTTTGGAAAGATGACATGACCTAAAGCAGAAACAAACGAAATGAACAGCTGGAATACAGTCTTCACTGTGTGGATGCTGATCACAAGTGGTAACAGATTTTAAACTAAAATGCTCATCCATCTATATACAGGTATCAAAGGTAAAAGAACGAACTCAAATGTATCCTCACCCTCTTTGAAGCTATATGATTTAAAATATGTGCTGACATTCAAGAGATGAAAGGTGAGAGAATGGAAAAAAGTAGTTTTAATGCAAGAGATTTGCTAGCAGTTTCCAAAGATTTTGATCAGTTTTAACACTGAGAAGATTGTTTTAAACACATTAAGCTTCTGAACAAAGAAAATTACCATATTACATTTCACTCAATGTTCATAAATTGTGCATGATCGAGTAAAAATTACTATTTTGAAAGGCATGATGCAGACATTTGCATGGTGGATCTGAGCTGGGGACTTGGAAACTGGTTCTGACCAGGGAACTGGTGGCAATGCAAGCATGGCCTGCAGCTGGGGCTGACAGACCCCCTTAGGGGATAAGGCTGTTCAGCCTGAGCTCCCTGCCCTCACAGTCTTTCCAAACTGGAACAAGTTTGCATGAAACTGTCTTGGAGTGTGGTACCTTCAAAAGTCTGATTGTACCCATTGTGATGAGAAACCTGCTTTAAAGAGGTTGATATGGATAGTATTTAGGTGGTTAGAATCTGTTCTTCTACAGAGATCTCATGAAGAAGGAGGAAAATACCAGTTTGTATTTATATTTGAGGCTTTTACAATTGAATAAAGGCAACACTAAGACTTTGAATATTTTTGTATTTGCCAAAACCAAATTTTTTGCCCTTGTCTCTGTGTCTAAGCAAATATGAGCCTAGAGTAAACACTGTTGTATCCTGAGGATATTGTTTTCAAGTAGACTGTAGAGTTCAAAAGCAAAACTGAAAATGTGGTATATTGGGCAAAGTTTGGGGGAATTAATTTTTTTAAAGGCACAGGTCGTTTGGTTTGGTCTAACTCGTAGTGAAATAAGAGAGTGATTAAGGCCAAGAATGAGTCACTTTGGGGAAATCTTGGTTTGCAAATCTTTTCTCAGACTGTTAGTTGATGTCCTCCTTTGTCATGAGATCTTTCCCCCAGAACTCTTTGCTTATTTTGGAACCAACAAAGAATTAATTCATGTTGTCATTCCTGCAGGAATGTTCCACTTCTCTCTTGCTACTGTTTGCAGGCAGTCATGCTCCTGACTTACTTTAAACACATCTTAAGTTTTAGAGTTCTGGCTGTGTTTGTGCAGCTCTGAGATGGACAGACTGACCCACTCTTCATCTTTATGTTTTCACATTGACCTTTCAAGACTTTTTCTGCTTGGGAAGAGAGCACAGAGGGTGAAAAGACCCCTCTGCCTATTTACTGGGAAGTGTTTTGTGAAAATTTTTGTTTGATAGAGGTTTTCATAATTTTTGACAGTTTAAAAGAAAAGTTGGTTGTATTACCATGCAGCTAAAGAAGTGCCTGCATAAGAAGCACTTGTAAGTGACCACAGTATTGCAGTACTGACTGGGAGGTGTGTTTTGTAGCACACCGAGGAGAGAAAAAATGTGTGCTGTGAGAGGAAGAGGGGATCTAATACTACATAAATGGACTAGAGAAGATAATTTAGCAAACAAATGGCTGACCCTTCATAAAGAACATGAAAGGACAAATGGAGGCAGCAATGAGTGTGGGGAGGAGAGTGAGGGGGGAGAAGTGCTGCAACACGAAGGTAGCCTCACCTGGAGCCCCATGCCCTCTCCATTCTCAGCATTAGCAGGTAAACTCATGCATATTCATAGTGATAGAAATAATAACAATAATGAAAATTGGTAGCAAAATCAAATTAATGTGGTCTCCTGCAGCAGAAATATTTACCCGATGTGTCCTGCCAGTTACAGAGATTGGCATTAAACCTAGACATTACCTCATCTTCCTGGGCAGACAGCCTATTTCTATGCTAAGCAAGTCTGCAGGAGTGAACAACTGAATACCTGCCTGATTAGCTGTGCAGCAGCCGATCCTGGTTAGAAGCGATTTCCCTTAGCGCTTTCTCTCCCTTTTGCTCACACGCCTGCTCTCTGCAAGGTTTGTCACCATGCGTTATCAAACTATGTTTTTCATCTTGAAGGGCACGTTGCAGGGGAGATTGGCCAGACAGGTGGGCTAGTGTAAGTGCTGAACCAAATCAGAAAGGTCAAGAAGAACAGAAGGAAAAAAGTGTGTATATGTGTCTGTATATCTCCCTCCCTGTCTCTGCATGTGTTGGTGCCAGCTAGGTGAAACTGGATTAATGAGGAAGGGAGAGATAAGTGCTAAGAGGATTGTGCTATAAAAGGAGATTTTGGGGTTTTGAGAACAGATGAGGGTTTCTTTATGAAAACTTTAATTGGCTACCTTAGATCATTTCTTTAGCTTTGTTCCTGGGTGGCAAATCATAAGTTTCCTGCTGGGCGTAAAATCATAGCATAATTATGATAGTTGGCCTGTGTAGAGTGTCTTCTATCACAGACTCTCAGCATGTTGTATATTCCTTAAAAAATTAAGCCTCATAATGTATTTCAGACAAGTAGTCTGACAAGTAGTAATAAAAATAGTAATAGGAAAAAAACAAAGTGGAGGGGAAAAAAACCTCCGGCAAAAACAACAGTTGCTTTTGTTACAACACCTTTAAAAGAGCATCATACTCTTGCATCCACCTGCTTGGCTACCACTACTCTTTTTTCCACAGCAAGGTTCAAGGGATCCAGGATACAATATCACTGTTAAGGATTTGTTGAAGTCCTTGCAGTAATGCCTTTGTGAATTCAAGAGTTGTAGATGCTCATAGGTCACCCCTCTACCTTGGTCTTGGCACACCAGTATTTTCCCATATACACATCTTTCTCCATTTCAAACCTTCATGAGGCTGGACACCCTGCAACCTTTGTGCTTTTTCTTCATTTGGCTCCATTGCTTACATTAGCAAGAAGACATGGAGAAAATACAGTGAAATTAAGTCTCTTGTTCTTCTGGTTTGATGCCTATAAATCTGAGTAGATTTCTTATATGTTTTGATCAGTGTATATATTTTGAAATTTCAGTCCGCTCAGCTGTTGAAAATGATGGCTACCTACCTCATGGCGAAAAGGCCTGAACTGAATGGCCTCATCTACCTTCTTCTGTCCTGCCAAAAGGCATATGGTTTCTACTGGACCAGCTCTATTGGGTGGCCAATCTCTGGAAGAAGCTTTTCTCCTCACACTTACTGGTCCTAATTCTGAAAAAATGTATGCCAAAATATACATCACTCTCCAGGAAATGGCATGGGGACTGAAGATGTAAAGTCCAGCACCAGTAGACCTACATAATGGCTGAGAGTTATTTTCCAGGAGGGGAATTTTCTGTTGGTGAACAGTACCAAGTTGCTGTTTCCTGAGTGTTTTCAAGGAGGAGAAAAACTTTTATAAAAAATTCCATATCTTTTAATGACAGTAATAAAGACACTCTAAAAACACAGAAGTGGACACTGATTCTCCGCTATCTAATTAGTGGTAGACCTGAATGTTTTAATTTGTAAGGCTATCATTTTGGTTAAGTGGTATTTAACATTTCTGTCATAAATGTCAGAGGAAGCTCACAAAGGAATAGGGAAGCAGATGCTCAACCTTGCTTATGAGGATTTCATAATTGTTTTCATTAAATTTCTTGAAACAATAGCACCATCTTATAGCGAGGGTTTAAGAGGCAGTAACATAAAAGAGATGCCATCAGACAAAAGGGAAGCAGTGTCCTGACATTCCCCAAGGGAACAGTGTGAGCTTATGGCCCTCTGGAGCAGAGAAGGAAAGAGATGTTTGCTTGATCTTGGTAAACTGTGTCAAAGTTTCATCAAAATGTCTGAGGGAGGTCCCTGACCTAATTGTTTGGGTTTTTTTCCCAGCAATATAAAAGATAATAAAATTCTATATAATTCCTCTATTTACAATACTTCACAGTCAAACGAAGGGCACTCTCCTGTTGCTAGTGATTTGGCCTAGTTTGCTGTAGGCAGAAAACCTTGAACATGTTTCAGACAGGTTAAGTGGTAAAGTCAGATCGTCTGCTTTATGAAAGTTCAAGTAGACTGCAAAGATATTTCTGGATGTTAATTTGTACCTAAATTATAAAAGTCATTGGACTTCTTGATTTAAGAATTAAATCTTTCATAGCATTTGGGCCAACTAGTTTGTTAGAAGATTGAGCTGCCTGAGTTATCAAAGTATACAAGCGTTAGCTTGTCAGATAGGAAAAGCACTAGTAGTCTAAACATGAGTTTGAAGGTGTCATCTCCATAACCCTTGTGCCTGCAGGCAGGAATGACTAACAGAAGACAAAAAAAGTAGCTTATTTCTGAAATAAAGTGGCATTTTCCATTTTGTCATCTGCAGATGAGAAGAATGGACATTGAATTATGACACTGCCCTCTTTTTCTTTCTCAAGGGAAAACAGAAGCAGAATATAATCTTTTTTTTCCAAATATTTTCTCACTTAAGGCAAAAGAAAGAACATCATTGCTTAAGATGTGACAGAAAATCTTATGTTGTTTCAGTAGTCTTGTACAGTGCCAGCACAACCTGTGCTGCTTTTTGGCCAGTGACTGTCCAAGAGTGAACAAATTTTTTCAGTATGTTCCCAATTAAATCTTCCTTTTCAGTTCCAGTGATCAAACAAAAAAAAATATGCAAGCCACTGGTTACAACACTCCTCTTTGGCAAGCACTTTTGCTTCTACTCAGAATTAGAGATGCATCTAGATGTCGTCCTGTGGCTTATCTTTTGACCTGACAGTTTACATCTCCATCTAAATTGGAGATGTAACAGGTTGCCAACAGGACAGCATGGTAGATTCCAGAATATCTTATCAGCAATCTCTGTCTGCGTCAATATGACAAAACAGGGCTGGCACTATATACCTGGTAGCAAATGAAGTTACTTCCTCTTTAATATGTATCCTTCATGGCCTTGAACTCCTAAAGCCATTGAATGAATGGTGTGATCTTTGCATTAAGCAGATGTATCCTTTCACACGATGATTATAAACTCATGAGCCTCCACCTCCACCCTGAACTGTGATCTCTCTACATTTTCTTGACTTAATTGTTTTATTTTATCACTTCCTTATGAATGCTATGATCTTCCTCTGTAATGATATTTACCCTAGGATATGATGCTATTAAAACATAACAGCTATCCTGTTCTACTTACCTAAACAGGTAAAATACAGTCAATCAGTGAATAAGGAACAAATAAATGAAGTGCAGAGCTTGCTCTTTTTTTAGTAGTGGTATCATTAACAGTAGCAGTTGTCAAATGGATATGCAGTGCAACTTCTA
This sequence comes from Xenops minutus, assembly GCA_035221455.1. NCBI lineage: Eukaryota > Metazoa > Chordata > Aves > Passeriformes > Furnariidae > Xenops > Xenops minutus. Next base: position 97,330,265 of record JAWWEE010000074.1, on the reverse strand, counting down.
TTCTTTAGCTTACTGTTGTCATCTACCCGTCCACAGTTCAGATCACATGCTACTTTGGATATTGGTAATCTGATTTTGCCAGTTCCTTATTGTTTATTAGTAAAATTGCAACTCCAAATAAACAAAGTCTCTTGGCCCATTACATTAGAGCCCAAAACTAAAGTATTTCCTGTATGCCTTTTTTAAGAGAAGAGGTTTTTTTCATATTGTTGAATGGAAAGAATTTAAATATTGTCACGTGTTTTGCAGGCAGAACTGGAATAGGCAGAGCTCAGATCTGCAAGAGACTGTTGAGTCTTTGTTTATCATGCTCTATCAGTGCTATCCAGATCCTTAGAGGGGCTGTACGGGAAGAGACAGGATCCTCAATATCCTAAATTTTGAGCCGATTCACAGTGGCTGAGGTAGTGGTGTTTGTGGTGGGAGGGTGCAATATTGTCCATGAGGCACTCTGTGCTTAGCAGTGTTGTCTGTAGTCCAGCACAAATGGGGAGCAAGTGTCAGAAAACTCCTCCAGGGTCAGGGAGAGATGTTCAGCTGCTCTCCTGGGGGAGAGGGATACTGAGCACATACCTCCACTGAGCCAGGAGCACTGGCTGACTTTCATTATCTACAAAGCTCAAACTACATTTTCAACACACTGTGGTGTTTACCAGGTACTGCTAAGCTCTAGATATTTTCATCTGCTAATGTTTCAGACACTTACAAGGAGATGAGAATAAACCCACTGCAAAACATTTCTTCCCTATTTAAAATTCCCAAAGAAATGAGGCTTCAGTGACTGTCTGTGAACACTATACATGTGTGTGCATGCACACTGGATGCATGAAGCATGTAGACATTCATTTACATGTTTGTTTGCCTACTTCTCACTCTTCACAACAATTTTGGAACCAAGAATTCCCTGAAAGAGGAACAGGTGTTAGAGATGGAATGGTTTCTTCAAAAGTGAGAAGTGGGTCAAAGAGAGACCTTGTCAGTGAGTCCATTGAATGAAATGCTGCAGGAAGAGCTCCGTGCCTTGTCAGCACTGGCGTCTGGGCAGAAAGTGGATGCTATGGGTGCTTCAGCTACTGGAAGAATTGTTTTTAGTGCTTGCATCTTACTGAACTAGAAAACTCTGGGAAATCAGGTGTCATTAGTTGTGCTGTTCACAGACCCATGTGTGATTTTAACATTTCTTTTGAAGAACATGAAAGGTGAATGAATATTGCCTTGTTGGTATCTTCAGAGTTGTATGCTCTCCAGTAGCAAAGGAGTCTGAGTATTAGCCGTGTGTAGGAAAGCCTACAGTTAAGCAGAGCTCTTCAGCAAGGCAGAGTTGCTGTTGCCTACAAAGCCTCAAATGTACTTCCCCTTTCATATCCATCTATTCCTGTATTTTTGAATAGCCAGGAAGGGAACCTGCAGGTTGAATCAATTGTCATAGGCCATGTTCTGGTCACCTTTGCTCCAGGAACTAGACTTGGACCTCAGATTTCTTTAACATAAGTCAAAAAGCCTTCAAGGTGACAATTGATTTCAGTTATTACCACTTAAATATGGAGTTGTATTGGCAATTTAGAAGCAAAAGACTGTATTCTGGCCAGTTTGGGGCCGGGGAAGGGGGAGTGATGTGAGCGTCCAAGGGTCCTTTTTTCTTACTAAGACGTTTTTTTCGGGTGTAGTTCTGGTAAACTGATTTTCAAGTCACAAGATCTATTGTAAGTTTTTCTTTTTGTTTGTATTTCTGTATCTTGTCGTTAAAACCAAAGATTGGATTTTTAAGTAACTCAGATACTGAAGGATGATAGGTTAAAGTTATATTAGTAGGGCTTTTTCTTAAGCTTTAAAAATTGGCAGAAAGGATGGCTAGATAAATTATGGTAATGAATATCGAGTTTTATTGAAGTGGTTTTGTAATATTCTATGTGCTTAGATACACTAAAGAGGAAACAAAAATATGTACTAAATGCTTTAGCTTTAACTCATCATTAAGGCACTGGTGTTGTTAGTACATGCAAGAATTTATGGGGGTTTAGGGCCTCTTTTTAGCTGCAATATTAAGAATTCTGAAAACTCAGCTTAGTTACCAAGATGTGCATTAGCCTTGGCTCTAACCAGAGGTGGGGTAGTATTTTTACAAGTAGTGCTAAAAATGTGGTGTAAAAGAAAAGGCATCAGCCTTAAAGAATTTTCTTCTGCCAAAGGGCTGCCCCAGATGTTGATTTAATTTTTCTCACTGACCTGTTTCAAGTCTGTTGATTCATGGCATTATTTAGGCTGTATTTTCTTGCAAGATGCCATGGAATGTATCTTGAGAGATGCTTAAAAACAGTATAAATCAAAATGAAAGGTGATTGTGGAGTAGGAGGTTAAGAAAGAAGAAGAACATACTTTTCATAAACTTGTCTGATCTATGGAAAATTAATAAGTAATAATTTGCAGAACACTAATAGTGTTCATAGATCTCACTCTACTCACAGTATGTATGTACACACAGCTGTGTGTGGAATGTCCTCCATCACTATTCTTGCTCAAATAAAACTCTGTTTGCTTATAAGAAGATTTAATGAATTCCCCAAAGACCAGGGTCATACAGTTTAGCATCAGTGGAAGATGAAGCTGCTTCCTGTAGTAATTTTTTTCTGGATTGTGCAGTGTTTGAGAGTAGGTCAGAGAGCTTGTGTGATGCTAGAAATGTAGTAAAAAGCAAATGTGAATAGATGCAGATATGTGCATGTATTTTGATGATCATACATACCTAAGATTTTGTGTATCTGTGTGAATAGGAGTCACTTCCAGCTTTCTGAGGTTTTTTGGATGTCAGGCCAAGAGCTTTTATGCACTGTGACCTTGTGCAAGTCACTGGTCTTTGCCTGAGTAACAGAAGATACGCAGACAAATGATGATGTGTTGAATGTGGCTGTTTAACAAGTTTAATTGAAACATCTTATCTTGAGGCTCTTGAAAGAATTCACAAATAGCAATTTAACTACCACAATAACACTGTTGAAGTGGGGTTGACATAATTTCACTCCCATTTTTTAAATGGCAGATGAAGTGAGACTTAAAGAGGTTGTATTTTCCTGTGTTCTGCAGGTAATCATCATTAAAGTTGGACTCCAGAGCTTTTAACTCTAAAACCATTAGAAAATTACTATTAGATCATTGGTAATGCATGCACTTACTTGACTCAGCTGTGAATGCTGTTATGTGTTCATATGTGTTATGTAATGCAAATGAAATCCAGTTACATAAAGCTTCGGTGCATGAATAGAGGAAGATTGCATAGAGGGAAAGGTGAAATGTCACATCATATTGGCATGCTACTTTCCAACCTGACTTTTGACTTGGCACATCTACTTAACTGAAGGGCCACATCTTAAATTTACTCTCAAAATGTCTGTGCTCTGCTTTATACAAGGACAGTGCTGTGTGATCATACATATGAAATTAAAAATGTGTGGCTGGATATGCAGTTGGGTTCACATTGCCTGCATGTCAGTAATTTCACGTTTGAATATCGTATCTTAAGACTCCTCTGATGCTCTTTGGAAGTGAAAAAAGTCTCCTGGGGAAAACAAAACAAAACAAAAATAGTATTCACTCAAGTACAATTAAAAGAAGCTTCAGTCTTTGGGGGGGAAAACCTAAAGATAAATATTCTGCTTCTGAAAACAGAAAACTGATGCCTTTACTGTAAAGGCAAAGTGTTGGGACTGTAGCCCCAAGTTTATGTACATGATGCTTTAAATGTGTGGCTGTTCAGAGCAGCTCATGTCTTGCAAATGCTTTTTGCCAGTTTGCTAAATGTATTTTAGGCTCTGAAATTCTTGGGGAGAGGGAGCAGAGAGGAGTGATTGTAAGAGATATTAACATTTGCACCTTTTTTTTGTGCTCAAAGCTGAACAAGGAGACCTTAAAAATCACTGAGTGCCTGAGTGTCAGAGAGAACAAAACATTCATGCTAGCAAAAGTGTAATAAAATTTGATGACTAAAGCAGTAAAATGGTGAATTATCTTTATTGCTGAAGTTTCAAGGAAGGATTGAAGTTGAAGGAGCCGACCTTTATATCCTATGTGTTTTCCTTTTTATTTGCTTATCAAAGCAATACTACACAAAAATTATGTCACTTGGGCACATTCTAGTCTGCAGTCACTCATGGAATCTACATGATGCATCATTTCACTCACTATGATGTAATTGCTGTCATAATTATGTGCTGGGTAAAAAGCATCTTAGCAATCCTGGAGCATTAAATGCATCATGAATGGTGAAGACGACCTCAGGTACTTTTGTTGTTGACTAACTGGAAGCATTTCCCTTCTCAGAAGGAAAGGGAATTGAAGGCCTCAGAAAGGAATTTTCTTGCCAGATTTTGTACTTCTAACAGTTTTTGAGTCATAGTAAGATATGGGACTTCAGAGAGGTTCATATTATCTTAAGAATTGTGCTACCACATGTCTAAAGGTGTGGTATGTACACTGGAGATTAGTAAAGCAGGAGAGAAGGGGTAAGATGTGAGTCTATGAACAGCAGATATGACTAAACATTTCTCCTGAGATTATCTTGCTTGAAATTTTAATTCGCACAAATAAACAGTGCCTGGGTGCCTGGCTGTTCTGAATTCATTTATTTATTCTTTTAAAATTAATTAATTAATTAATTACTGAGAAGTTGGTGGTAAAACAGTTGCTAAAAATGAAATTCTGAAATCACTGGATGATGGTGCTGATATACATTGATGTTATGTATGTGGGTACAGATGAACAGCTCAGACTGTATTGAATCCTACAGTTACTATATTCATACTTATGTCCATCCATTCAGGTTGAAATTATCCACTTTTTAACAAGAAAAAAGAAAACTTAATTACCAAGTAGATCCAAGTACCTGTAAGACTTTTCTATCTTGATATGAGTGTGCAGTCCTGGTATTGGTAGCTCATCATTTCCAATGGCTTTCAAGGACTGTTCTGGAAGTCCCAGATGTAATGTGTTCTTTAGGCTCATTAGTGCTAGTAAGGCATCACCCCATGGCACTTCTGCTTGGGATGGGGTGCTCGGTGTCTGGTTGGGTCAGGTTTGGTGGTTAGGTTTCCTGCTGGCATTCAGACATTGGCAGACACAAGTGTTGGAGAGGACACAAGGCAAAGACAGGTGCATCATCAAAAGAGAATCCAGGGTGAATACATCATGCAGCAATGTATAGTCTGTAATGATGAGTGCGTGAGACATTGAAGGAGAAAGTAATACAGGCTTCCAGCAAACTCAACAATAAATGCAGGATTTTTTGTTGTTTCCTTCTTCCTTTGGACTTCTTGCCAGCTTGTTAATTCCTCCTGCAAAGTCACAAAGTCGAAGCTGGTTCCTAATAAGCATGAGGAGCGGTCCAAGTTGCCGAACCTCCAAAGGAGCCAGCAGCTGAGGCTCCTGAGCTACTGCTGGGGTAGTGCCAGTGCCTTGCTGTGTTCTGTGAGACCAGACATTTCCTGTGAGGAGCAAAGGTGAGGCAGCTCTGGATGGCTGTTAGTTGTTATCTAATGTCATGGACAGTAACTCTTTGCAGAAGAGTGTTTGATGCCAGTTTAGATGATAAGCTTCTTCAGAACCAACATGTGTAGGTACCAGTTCTCAGACTGGCAATGGCAGTTTGAAATTCCTGTGCATTTTAAATTCCTGCTAAGTTACACACATTTGCAAATCTACATCAATAAACACTATGATATGGATGAGTAGTTTAGCAGAATATATGTTGAGTTTCTTTGGAATTGTTCTTAATACTTGAAACCTTAAAGATGCAAGTTCCTCTTAGTAAATCAAGGGCTGAAATTCTTCATTACGATGTTGGAAACAAATTTGAAAAAGAGAAATTTAATAAATCACATTGGGAACACTTTGGTAACTGTTGGCTAGGACCTTTTAGGCATAAATTATGAAAGTCGAGAAGCAGTTCAGCACTGATTTCCCTTCCAGGGGAGCCTTTTTCAGAAGTAGCCATGGAGCTTCTGGTTTTTGACAAATGGAAATGAAACATCAAGCAATCTCCTGAGCTTTATCAAACTTCCCATGTAAGTTACTAATCTGCAGCTTTGTTTAAATGGTGCTCGTTATTAAGCAAATGAAACATTTGTTAAACTTATTTGTTATTAAGTTGGGACATGCAAAACCTTTCTTGGAGTGTTGATTCCCTACTTTTGGTTTCTTTTGCTGTCTAAGAAGGTAACTGAAGTGCAGTTCTACCCAGTTATCCTGCATGATAAACTTTGTTTTTTAAAAAACCCTCATGGCTTTCCAATATCACCCTGACCATTTATGTTAATAATTGGTGCTGTAAGAAAGTATGAGGGAGTGGCGATTGCAGCATCTTACACACCTTTAATTCTGAGGTGTTGCCTTTGGGAAGGGGAAGCTCTGTACCAAGAATGGATGTAAACCATTGGCACAATTTATTTTCTGTCATCTAAAAGAGTAGATACCAAAGTATTCATCTGGTTAGCACTTCACCACCTCTTAATTATGTATGTTATTCAGCCTCGGCTTTAAATAAAGGAGGGAGAGGAATAACATCAAAGAGTTTTTTGACCACTACTGTGATTTCCTTCTTGACGTGCCCTCTGTCTGTAAAGAATTCTGTTAATTTACTATGAATGAAGTGGTTTTACCACCTTCCACCCTCCCTGTTTCTTGAAGTTGTTATGTTTTTGTATGGATTTTTGGAGGGGAAAGGAGTGGGATAAATGGCATTCCTGTAGAACAGAATTAAGGTGTTTCTATTCTGTCAGCATTTCCACAGCCTTTAAACATAGAGATTGCATGTCAAACTTGCTCTTTGAATTTCTGTGCTTTCTAAAGGTGCATCTGTTTACAATGCCTTAGTATCCTTTTCCCTTTTTTTTTCTCCTAAACTGTGGTTATGTTCTCTCAACCGTAACTCTTAAGTCAGCTGTCTTCCTTTTTTTTTAAGAATGATGCTATATTAGAAATGTATCTTATATATGTATTATGAAAGATAAACAGTCGGGAGAGGAAGAGGGGCAAAGTGTGTGTGCACATATGTCATTAAAATAATTTACAAAATGCTCTGCTTTGAAAATCTAAACCTTATTCAAATGTAGGTTGCGTAGTCTTCTTTTGATTTTTCCAAGATCCTATCCTGTACATTTTCTACTGTACAAATAGAGACTCCCAAAAGAAGTGTAAAGTAGCTTCATGTGTGTGTATGAATTAATTTTTCTCCATTTAAATAAGTTCTCCTTGGAAGTGCCCAGTATATTGTGTTAGATCACCAAGAAGCTAGACACTGCTTATTCTGTATTTGAGAGAAAAAAAGAAAGGGAAAAGTTTTATTAAAGTCACATCTTCTCAAGTTTGGGTTGCTTAGCAGGTAAAACTGTTCCTGGTATATATGCAGACCTGTTGAGGACAAAAGGAGAACAGGTCTTTGTTACCTGTTGATGGGCTGTTGAATCCTCTTTGATTTAACAGCCAGAGCTGAATTTTGTCTGGTGCAATGCATGCTTGTATCCTAATGTGTCTGTCTTTTCTGTAAGGGTATTACTATCTGGTTTTGGAAGCAGAGAAAGGACAGAAGATATAAAAGCTTGCAGTTTAATGTTTTTAATCCCGATCTGAATATTTTCTCAGGCAGCTGCTTCCTTTGTATTGAATTTAAACTACTTGGATTTGTATTTCCTTATTAATCTTGGTATGTTTCATCCAGTTTTTTTGCTGTTGCAGTGCTACTCTGTAAGTACCCAAATTGCACTGCAATGTAGTCGTAGCACCACAAAATCCAGTTATTTCTGTTAATACAATTTTCATCCATGTAATGCATATTTTTTCTATTCATCTTTCCTGTCATCACAGCTATCTACACTGGGCTCTGCTTAGACACATCTTGGAGATTTCATGTAAGCCAGTTACTCTTCATGCTATTCTCACCATATCCTAAGAATGGGTATTTTCAGGCAGTATGTTGGAGACAGGGAAAAGCTGTGGTTTAAATTCTTCAGCAATTTTTATCACTTTTGAGGAGTTTTTCTTTCTACTGCATGTTAAAGCAGACTTGAGGCTTGTCTGCATTTCAAGACTGGACAAATAAGTAGGGAGCTGTAAATGTTTTTTTGACCCTCCTTCCTGCTGAACCAAGCAGAAATTCTATAGCAAAGAGAACCCGACCCATTATTTTGAATAGTGATGTTAATAGTACCTCATCATCCATTTCCTAATCAGGTCATGCTTTATTTTGTTCAGTTTAAATTATCATTCAGATTTGGTTAACCCAGGAATGCAGAGCAGTGACATTATGTACTTGGTTAATTTGAATACCTTAAGATTCAGCAAACTGATCTCTAAATACCAATAACAGAATGTTGGAGTGGCTGCAGCATTCTTTTAGCATCATATAACTTTTATAGACTTGATGGCTCATATTATTGCACTTTTTTTTTTTTTTTTGGTAGTTCTTCTCATTTGTTCCCAGAAGAAATTTCAAGTCAAAATAGTAGAGTGAGCATTATTTTCAAATGCTTCAAACGGTAGAGAAATAGAACCATTTAATGAGAAGTTGGGGGGGTGGGGTGTTGGTTTTGTTTATTTGTTTTTTGTTGGGTTTTTGTTTTGGGGGTGTTTTTTTGTTTTGTTTTAAATTTGCATATCCAATGAAAAAGCATATTTGCATTTAAATAACAGTGTATATTCTTCAGGAGTTTTGAAAAGTTCTTTCACTTCACCCAGTCAAAAGTCCTTTTGGTATCCAGCAAGCCTTCCATGATGTGGAATGGACGCCCCACTTCCTCTGTCAAAAACCACATGATTGTACATTTACATTTATTTTCTTGCAGATAATGTGATATTAAAACCTTCTGTATTTGAACATAGCACTTAAATATAGACTGGGTTACAAAATTAGATGATCATTCTTGCATTGATTAATCTTCTTGAATTCTTGCAGCGTGTCCATTATCCTTGGCATCACATTGCCTGTTTGAGAGTCTCTGCCCCTCAAAGAACTGATAGTTTAATGTGATGGATTGCAAAAATTTGTTTTGCTGTATTTGGTGAAATGCTGCCTGTTAGATTGGACCCACCAGGTCTTGGTGGGCTGTACAGAACCTAGGTGGCAACCCATCATCACCTGGCCTTTTGCCAGTCCTGAAGCTTTGCTGTTTTTCATCTTGGAAAAGGCTTTGTGCTTCATTGGTAATACCTGCTATGTCCAGACCATTCTAGCAGATCTGCTGGCAGATTAATTATCACTGGATGTGTGTGACTCCGGGGGTAAAAAAACCCTGTAAAGTGCTAACTGTATGAAGAATTTCAGCAAATAATTTCTCATCTGCAGATAAAATACTTTTGTTGGTCTAGTGTGGTTTGTGCTGAGCCATTGATAATTTTTTTGCTTGCTTCTCACACTGTCTCTACTTAATATAAATTAGAACTTTTTGGTAAAAGGATAGATTAACACTTAACCGTTGCAGAATGCTACAGCAGTGTACTTGGTATCTGTCTTCTTTAACATTAAATGCTCTCTGAATGTCTCAAGTATTTGTCAAGTTCCAATTCAAGTTGGGGCTTAAATCTGAATTCCCAACTTACAAGTACTAATGTCTTCTGGTTTTTGTTTCCATGCAATGTGTCCATAGCTCATTCAGTACTGCATTCATAATAATGTGGTCAAGTTTAATACATAATATGGGTCTGAATAAAGATGAAGGAAAGTAGAAGTTAAAGCAAAATAACCCTTTATTTACAATAAGTACTCTCCTTTTAATAGGAGCAATTTTACTGCTCCTATTAAGCTTTTGAATTCTCTTCTGTTTTGTCTATATGATTGTTTTGCTGCCTTTCATTATAATTGATTGGGTAGCTGAGTTTTCCTTTAGAAAACAATAGAATTGTTTCATATTAAGCCAAAAGCAAGGAAAGATTTCAGAAAGTGAGGAGTCTCAGAACACAACCCTGTTTTGGTTTTGGAATAGGAAGAGTCTGAGAAGAGTCTCAGGGAAATTAGATTTTTTTCAAAACATCTTTTGTTTCTATTCACCTTCTCATCTAACTAAAATTCACTTGCATGTTTCAACTACTGTCGTATACTTTCCTCTTGCCCTGACAAATACAGTCTTGCTCATATCCATGGCAAATGCTCCTGCAAAGATTGTTGTCCCAGCTTGTCACTGAAGTTGGTGATGAATGTTGGCATGACTGGTTGATCAGAGACGGGAGCTGATATTTCAGTGAGGAATGAGATATGATAGGTAGGAAATGAATAGGTCTTGAAAGCAAAGGCAAGCAATTTATGTGTTAGAGATTTTGTTATGGAGGAAGGAGAATTGGTGGAAGGATTAGAAGAGTTACATGGGCAAACTTTCCTTTGCTTTGCCCTTTTGGCACCAATGCTCACATCCTCTGGGCACTCACATTATCCTCAGAAGTCTCCCTTGCTGTTGTGTCTGCAGAAACTTGGCAATGATGAGGTTAGGGTATTCTTCTGAATTACAGCATTGGATGGTTTTTGTGCACTCTTGCTCTCTTTTAATGTTCATCTTGTGCCTTATTGGAGACTACAGGGCTGACGCAGCTGGAGAAAAGAGCCTTTGCTAGCAGCCCTCTCTGCAACAAGGCTTATTCATCAGACTTTGCATACTGGCAAAATTGGCATACTTAACCCTTATCTAACAATCATCCTCTACAATCCTTTGCCTACGCGTTTGCCTAGGGATCCAGCCTCAAAATTACCTGGATGGCCTCCTACATATATCTTGCCTCAGTCCAGCAGTCCCTGTCAACCCTGTGCTTGGCAGTTTGTTGGTCTGCACCTCCCTTTTCTGATCAGTCTCTGCAGCCTTTTCCTTAGCCATAACCCCTGCAGTACAGCCATCTGTCTAGCTCGATGATACTTTTTTACTTGCAAATCCCTCTTCATCCCTGGTGAGTCATGTAAATCATTTAGCACACTACTTGTGTACAGCTCTTTCATAAGCGTATAAAGACAAAAGATGGAGATTTCAGTACACAGTAGAGTCAATGGAGGCGGGAGGAGGGGGGATGCAATGAGTCAGGGTGAATAGGTTATGGAAAAGGAACACTGGAGTCCTGCACTCAGAGAAGGATAGTCAACCTCAACTACCTGTGTGGCAGATTAAGAGGAATAAGAAATAATAGAGCCTTCTGCCCCTGCAGAGCCACTTCTGGCTTGAAAAGATTTTTTTTTAGCTTGCAGGCATCACAGTATAGGAATAGCTGAACTCTTTTCTGGATTATTTCAGCAGTGTGATCACTTGTCATGAGCACTGAGCTATGTATGGCCTGGTGGCCGTGGGGCTGACTGCAGAAGGACATGGGTGTTAGTGCACTGACCTCCTCAAGCTCTGGTACCTTAGGAACATAAGGCACAGACAGCTCAGCTCAGGGCTGGCCTCTGTGCCTCAACAGAGCTGCTCTCTCCCTCAGTTTGGCCAGTATTGTCTCAAAGGGTTTACACTGAACAGGGGCTGATAAGCCCTGATAGCCCAGCATGATCCATGTGATGTGCTCCACCTTTTCCCACTATGAGTTTAGTGGGACCCTCCATACTGGGTGCCAGAGCCACAGGGTGTCACGCTCCTGCTGAGAGCTCATCCTCTTGCTGGAGAGGTGACAAATACTTGTCATGCTTTATTCATTGTGGCTGGGCTTGGTCCTGCATTGGTCCTACAGGGATGAACACTCTTTCTGGAACATCCTTTGCCCAATCAAACAGCTGGATGAGAATGAAAATTCCCCCTAATTGTCCATAGCTGAACCGTTACAGTTTTTGAAGAATTTTGCGGTGGGGGGGAGGGGAAGAAGTCTTACATTTTGAGCTTCAGCTTGATTTCTCATCATGATTGGCTTAAGCCCAGAAGTCAAACAGTTAATATGCTTGCTGAATTTTTAACTGTTGCAACTCTGGACAGCCTTTTGATCTGTATAGATGTCATCATACGCTTTGTGAAATTCTTACCCTCAGCAGCCTTCAACAGCCAATTCTACCGTCATCTGCATATTGCAGGGAAAAGTGTTTCCTTTCAACAGTATTTCTCAAGGCCTGGTAAGCCTTGTTTAGATTTAGTTTAGATTTGATCAGGTTCTGTGTCAGGATTTGTAGAGATTGCAGAGTCGTAGAATAGCATGGTTCTGTGCACCTAGAATAAAGACACACGCTTTACAGTATTTTTCATGCCTAAAATAGCGAACAAATAGTAATCCTCACAACATATGGAAAGGCATCTGTTTTGAATCTGTGAAGCTGAGGAAGGGCGGGGGGAATTAGCCAAACCTGGAAGAGAGTTCCACCTTTCAGCTAGAGTTGTTGGTCTGTTAAATGATGTGGCCAGATTTCAAATCAGAGCACTCTTTAAAACCATGTGAAACACCTAACCCAAACTATTTCACAGAGGATTGTTTCTAATTATTAATGAACTGTAGAATATCTTAGATGAACAAAAGTACATGGATGGAAGTAAAATTGATCCAAAGCATTAAATCAAGAGAAAGTTCCTTACCCTGGCTGCAGAAGTTTCACCATAGATATTATGGACATCCTGTTGTTTCACATTAATCAGCACAGGAGAGGGCACATTGTTCAGCTTTCTTAAGAGGAGAAAAGCATTGTTGTAGATGTTCCTCCTGACTTCCATGATTCTGTGGCAGCTATGATACACTCAGTTATTTTTGGTTTAAAATGTTGTAAACAGTAAGATTTGAAACTTTTTTTTTTTGACAGCATAACATGGAATGGAATAAAACCTGTTGCATCAGATTGGTCCTAGTATGGCATGTGTGGATGTTAATCCAAACTATATATGACATAAGCTCTCTTCTTATTAGACGATTGAATCATTGTCTAGGATATGCTAAAATTCCTTTGATACTCTACTGACAAAATTGAATCTTATATCAACTACAGTTACCATTATGCTGAAGAATTAATTTGATACTGTTAACTCTTAAATTATGGCATGCTTAATTTTGTCTGTGTAGCTCAGGTTAAAAGGACTTGCAGATGTGTTATGGGAGCTAAAGCTATGTGCTGAGTTAGGATGTGATCTGTGCCTGGTAAGCATAGCTGGGTCCTGTGGGAAGGCTAGGGAGCAGAATAGTCCTTAAATATTCCTTTGACTGTAGCCTAATTTTCATAGATCTTCTCCATGGACATCCCCTTGTCGTGGGGGAGAAGCTTGCGTGCCCTTATGAGGTTGTGAGCTGTGCTGGCGGT